>OZ020272.1:23389151-23470129 GCA_963971205.1 Aethes cnicana | reverse complement strand
CTCCATACGTGTACGTCCAACCAAACAATGACTGCTGCTCATCAGATCAACTACATCGATGCAACCATCTGATTACGATCAAAAAATCCTGAATTCCCTGACCTCGCTTAAATGCAGGAAGAACGACCTTCGACACGATAGAGGTTGACCACCATAACTTGACCATGAATTGGTTATCACCATATAATTAGGTATGTTGATGATATCGATCACAGCGTATTAAACGCGAAATGTGGGAAAAAATATATAAATCGTTCCGTCTACTCGTTTTAAAGCGTGGGAAATAACTTCTGTAGCGTCGAAAGAACAATTTTATGCTGAGGGTCATTAAGGTCCCGAATGGTGCGGTACTGTTGGGGGTGGTTAGTGTCGTGCCTGTCGTAAATAGAGGGAGCGGGGCAGGGCCGACGTGAGACGCAGGAGTATCGATTTTGGCTACCCTGCCCTCGCCCCCACTGCGACAGTGTGAGTGCGCTGCGCGAATCCTCGGCCGGCGCGACGAGCGCTGCGCGGTAAACTCACGATACTAACTAAATGCTTTGTTCACTAGCGCTTAACAAACTTTAGGAAATGACTCGGCCGCTTGTTTCCCGCGGACGCGCGGCGACGCCATCGTCCTCCGTCTCGGAGGTGTGTGTAATCCAGACCCTCTCCAGATCGATGCTCACCCTCGTCTTATGAGATTATTCAAAGTATTTAATTTGTATACACACCACGCATCTATGCCTAAATACCCTT
The DNA here is from genome assembly GCA_963971205.1 of Aethes cnicana. Taxonomy (NCBI): domain Eukaryota; kingdom Metazoa; phylum Arthropoda; class Insecta; order Lepidoptera; family Tortricidae; genus Aethes; species Aethes cnicana. The sequence continues at coordinate 23,469,391 of OZ020272.1, read as the reverse complement.
GTATGTTATTTTCATCTTACTAATTATTTATTATGCTCATGCTAACAATCATGAAACTAGCTACAATTACTTTTCTTAGACTGGAAGTTGAATCTGTTAGATGATTTTCATTAAATAAAACAGATGCATTTCAATTGTAACGCTGAAGCTTTTCCCATTTCGAGATATTTGTTTGAGAGAAATTTCCTCGTCAAGTAATTACTGGATCTAGATTTTCTTGACCACTAGTCGAAGTAAGATCAGGTCGATACACACATTATGTAACGTCGATAGTGACGGAAGGCGGGACGACCACTTGTGGATTGCCGCTCAGCCGACGCTATTGGAAAATGGATTTGCTCACATTCACGTTACATGGATCAGGCTTTCGCTATGCCACAAAATGTTCGCTGTGCACCTAAGATAATTCCAGCCTGGTAGAGCAGAAATACTTACTTGCAAAAGGCGATAACTTGGCTTTTGATTCAGCTGAAAACCTTTAACTTACCCACCGCTACTAATTGGATAGGTACATTATGCTAACTAGTAATATTTTTTATAAATTAGTAGAATTAATGGCTAAATCTTACATCTGGCGGTATGAAGCAATGAAAATAGGACAACATAATTCAATAACAATAGAAATGACTTACCTTTCATCCAGTTGCTGAAGCTGTGACGGCTGCTGGTAGACTATGCGCCGTCCGTACAGCGAAGCGCCGCCTTCAGACATGTACCCATCCATGTCGTTGTTCCTCCCACGATCCATGTCGCTTACATTTATTCTTCTCAAACAATCACCATCGGACAAATACCCCGACGCTATCTCCATATCACAGTAATCAGGATTAGAAAAACCAGGACCGTAATTCATACGATCGCGCAACCCTATATTTTCACGGCCAAAGTTAGCTTTGACTGTGTTGGCGTGATGTGGATAACCTGGAGGATTTTTCTGTGATAGCCCTGAAGTTCTCATCGGAAGAGTCAGGTGGCTGTTGTACCCACGAAGCAACGGTCTCATGGGCATCACGTTCATCAACGGATTATCGTCATCTCCCAAAGAGTTATCTCGACAGTGTGAGGGCGTACTGGATCTGCTTTCCTCTTCGAGTTTTTTACTCAATTCCGATAAAGCAGTGTTGTGTTCGAAGGCCGGTTTTAATCCTGAGCTTTCCAATAATCGTCTTTGAGCTGCCTGCTTTTCAGATATTTCTGCCTCATTAATTACCTCATTGATGTATGTAGTATTCATGTCTATCCTTTTGTTGGCCGAGTGATTGGTGGATGTAGTCTTCGACATTTCAGATCCAGATTCACTGGATGGCCGGTATATTACACTCCCGTCACTGGAATTTGAGTGTTGTCCAGTCGTACTGTGGGTAGAATTAGAATGCAAACTTTCTGTCATTTGAGGTGTTGCATTTTGGCTGCCAGTAACAACTGGCATTGGAGAAACAGCCAGCGTCTGTTTCTGTGAGATATCTTTGCTTAAATTAGACTGTTCTCTGCTAAACGGAAGTGCACTTATATTGTTGGTAGAATTTAAACTAGAATTGCTTTGTATAGGGCTTAATTGACTATTTGTACTTTTGTGAATTACGTGTCTTTCATCTTTTGAAATTTTGAATGTCCCTTTGACAGCCGCAGTTGGTTTGGGAATGCCAGTCTGGTTCTGTAGAGTTACACCCTGTGCTCCGGGTGGTGAAGGAGGATTGCTTCCTTGGTTTTTAGATTGTGCAATTTCATTACCACATTCGCTCCTTTGTTCACTTAATTTCATTTGACTGCCTGATAATTTAACCATTTTCGTGTCTAGCTTACTCTTCGTACTCTTCGGATGATCATCGATTTGGTTTAGTTTTGTGTTACTTATTGATTTAGGAGCTGCAAGCTTAGACTCTTTATCTCGTGCTGGGAGTTTCGGGCTATTCTTTGATTTATCACTGTTGCTCGACTTTACATTTGACTTATTCAAACTTGTAGAAGATTCTTTAACAGTTTTAGAACTAATTAACTTTGATTTTACATTTTTACCAGGTTTATCCTTTGATAGACTTTCGTTTTGCTGTCTTATATTCTTAGGTCCTAATAAATGGGAAGTTTTGATATGTGCGTTGGGGGTATTTGATGATTCGTTAAGACTTAAGCTAGAGTCGGATCTCTCACTTTTAGCAGATGAGAAACCGCTGGAAGAGCTTGTTCGTTTGGACACTGCAGTGCTTTTACTGTGTTGCTTTTCATTGCTTGGTTTATCTTTGTTGAAAAGTTTCAGTTTGTCCAGCATTGACTGTTTCGTTGGCGCTCCATTTTGATTGACCGCTGTTTGGGAATGTTGTTGAGTCTGCGTGAATGGACTAGCTGGGATCTTGCTACCAGGGGCCAAAAGCGAGGAGTTTGGTCGTGACCTGTAAACAGTGTTAATTAAAGCAAAGGAAGAAGCACTTGATCAAAATCTACGAATGACAATTAATCTTTAGCTTACCCGGACGACGACGCTGGCGCACGTGGTATGAAGCTGACGACTCCTTGGCCTAAGGGGCTAGTCGAGCGACTGGAACTGGCTGATAGAGCACTTTTTCCACCTGCAAAAACAAATTCGCGTGAGTCCCTCGTGTCATATCATATTATATATCTCAGTATAGATTAATCACTTCGTAAAGTAAACTTTATTCCGTTAGAATGTACAACAACGCACGTTATCTGAGTTCTTGAAATATTTTTCGGTAAACACCCGCGAGATAAGTTAACACAAACTACATATTATCAAAGTGACACGGGTGGTCCGCGCTGCGCTCGCGTCGCACTGAACATTGGAACTGTTTTGTCGGCACGACTAGTCTACTTTAAAAAGATCCACGGTACCCCTATATTGACCTATAAACAGGGTGTTTTATAAACAATGCTTGGACCTCGTAACGCTGGTTAGGTATCGATCGCGAGGTAAGTACAACCAAATTAATAATTTCCTGACGTCAGTACTTGACAATGATATGCGTGCGCGTTACCCTAAACTAGGGACATTATAACGAGTGAATGGTGGCCATAAACACGGAATGTTATGGGTTACCAGTAGCTAAGTATGTCAGTGGTTAGCGTGAAAACATGATAACCAAAAGGGCTCAAACCCGAGTAAGTAAACCCGCTAAGTTCCATTAATTTCAATTTAAAAAAGTACAAAAAAAGAATACAGATACCTATTTGTAGGGTCGGCGAGAAATAAGTTCGACAAATGTTATCCAATTACACGATTTTAGTAAACTTTGCAAACTAACGAGATATAGGATCCTATAACACCGGCAAACATTTTTTGTAACTATTTGATGAATATGGAAATTGGATTGCCTTGGTACATCACGTGATAAAATGAATTCTAATCCTATAATTTGATTGTTATGATGAATTTATTGAGTATAATGATCATCACATAAGTCTCTCCCAAGGCGCGCCGCGGACCGGAGTGAGTGTTTTTTGTGTGATCAGATCAATAATAATTTCCTGTCGCACAATTAACTTTGATTTACGTAAACCACCCCCAACAATTGATTAAAGTGAAACCAATAATGTATACTTAACTTGAGACTAGGTTCATTTCAAATCAAAAACATGGCTTTATTGGGGCGGACGACGTGCGTTCTTTATTCAGTGAGCGATCCATCAATTTGCAAGGTGTCCAGTGTATCTAGCACAGTCCCATATATCCATACAAATACGTTCAATCGACGTAGGTAAGCGACTTAGAACCTCACCACGTTCGTTTTAAGTCCATTTCGTATTGACATCTTTGTCACGTTACGCTTTTAGGGTATGGTAAAATGGGAGATTTATTTTATCTAGTAATAGATCCATTGTTTCAATGTCAATTCTATTCTATCCCACAAATCCCACAATTTAGACGGTGTTGTTTTGATGCATACGTTCTTTGAAATTATAAAGTAATACTTATGTTACAAATGAGAGATTTGCACATGAGGCGTACCTATATCGAAAATCTACGTAACTTTTACATGCTACTGGTGCAACCGCTTTCATTTTTAAGAAGGTAGTTCTATTTTTAAATTATGGTATTATTTCAGTTTTATTACAAAGACAAGTAATTGAATAAGCACTGGTTTTGGACATTTTAAATTAACAATATGAATTAAAACAAAAATATTTAATAAAATAGGAATTGTTAAATATGTGTATTGGTATCTACCTACACAACGCTGTGGCAAACCTGGGGCTCACAGCAAGTACAGTAAAGATAGTTGAAAAAATTAAAAATATCCCAAATCTCTGAGTTTTCTTGTGCTTTCACATTTAAACCACTTTATTAATTTTAGTGCTCTTCCGTACCTGACACGTAGTTTAATTTTCAACGAAATACTTACTAATTAATACCAACCGCCAAGCTGTTCAAAACAAACCCCCAGCATAGCTAAACGCTCGGTAATATAAAAGTTTATAACCCATCAGATGTATTAGACCGACTTAAGTTCAAGTTAAAAAGGTTCAAATTGGCATGCTAGTGCATATATAGGTACACTACTTTTTCGTCCACACAAGCTCTTGTGGAACTATAGGTACTCACTTATGGAATGATATCACATTAACTCAAAATTAGCACTATGACACACGCTTATTCCAAGTGCAGAACAGTTTTCAAGCGCTGGCAACACTGAACCGCCTACTATTTAACATAATTTCCTTCCATAGCGTAGCGTTCCTTTTTCAAACGAGTTCAAATCTGTAATCGAACTGAATATGTCAGATGCGGGTAGAGCTCGCGAGAAGTGCACCACGACTAACAGACGCAGGCATCCGCACTGAACCTCACATGCGTTTCGTAGACGGGGAAATATAATTATGTTTGCGCACAAATATTGTATAAAATAAAATAATGAATTAGGGTACGCGGAAGTGTTTAGTGATGGACTGATGGTACTCCATCACCCGTTTGTGCCAAGTAGAATATAATTAGGTATCATTAATGCGGAGTTATCATGTTCCTGCGGGAACTATTGATTCTTCCGGAATAAAAATTAGCCTTCGTCTTTTCCCGGGACTCCAACTACCTCAGGTAGAGGTAACAGACAGATAGACAGACAGACAGAGTTACTTTCGCATTTATATATTGGCCCGGTGAACTTCATATCACGATTGATTTCCATACAAAGTTATTTTTCTTTTTTTTATGTGTTCCTTTAGAATTTTCCGATTTTTTTTCTAAACCTTCCCTGAATCACAGACAATAAACCAAAAAAAGAATCAGCCAAATCGGTCCAGTAGTTCTCGAGCCTTAGCCAGACTAACACACGGCCAATTCATTTTTATATAATACACTAGTTGACCCCGGTGAATTTCGTATCACCCCGAGGCGATTCCCATACAAAATTATTTTTCTTCTTTTTAGCTGTTCCTTTACATTTTTCCCGATTGTTTTTCTTTCTAAACATTGCCAGAATCACGGGGAATAAAACAAAAAAAAGGAATCGGTCAAATCGGTCCGGCAGTTCTTGAGCCTTAGCCAGTCTAACACACGGCAATTCATTTTTATATATAAGAAGAAGAAGAACACTAGTTGATGGTCCGGTGAACTTCGTGTCACCACAGATTTCCATACAAAGTAATTATTCTTTTTTTAGGTGTTCCCGATTATTTTTCCCCATTATTTTTCTTTCTAAACTTTTCCGTAAAAGAATGAGTTAAATCGGCCCAGCAGTTCTCGAGCCTTAGCCAGACTAACACACGGCAATTCATTTTTATATATAAGAAGAAGATAGGAAGATAGGGTCAAGCAAAACGTTATGACGACATCTTAACTACAGTATGTACATACATAATAATACATACTAGATAAAACACCACCGAAAACTTGGTGGCAAAACCTACGTGTTTCAAATTTTTCCAATACACAATCTCTACTGAGTTCTTGAATTATTTTTGGGAATGTCCTATATATCTTTGCTGCAGTATGTTTACTGGACTATCTCGGACGTTAACTGCTAAGACAATTAACACATGACAATTCGAACAACGAGCCACTTGTTAAGGTTTACGGCTCACCAGCTGCTCGGAAATTGGTAAATTAAAAGATCTCTAATAAAAAACAGGATGAATTTGCTTTTGACTTTGATAAACGCTTTCATTTGAGTATTACCTAATGAAATTAATAATTCAACCTTGAAAATTGGAATTTCGAGTGCGTTGCCACCGAATCCTAAATCTTATGACTCCTTATGTAAATGTCCGTGGGCCACTGTAAACACTTCCCATCAGGTGACCACTTAAATCTACACCGGTGATGTAAATCGTAAGCTAAGAGTTAGGAAGGAGATAAAGATATCGTAATACAACAAAGTAGAGATCTTTCTACTATCTAAAGTCCCGCGCCTTCACATTTCAAAACGCTTCAATGTATTTAAAAAGCACCACCAACACTCTCAACGCATAGGTTGATGGTTGTCTCAGCACGCACACATGTGTTGAGATTACCTATGTAATTGAAGTCACGCACACAACAACATGGCATGTAGTGACACCGGAATTTTGACTTTAGGTAAGTACCGTTCTTTTTTCGTACCGATAGCCGTTCTTTATGTAGCTGTTGTGTTATCATTCACCTCAACTCTCGTGGCGCTGTAGCCAGCTTCCTGCATATTTTCAGTGAATTTCATTAAAGTGTTGTCTCAAGCGCAACCGATAACCGGTAAAGCTCACAATTAAATTATGTATCTAGATTCTAATGACTTAGAGACGGTCAAAGTTTGCACGAGTCTTGCCTATCGCTAGGGTTACTATAATTATTCGGAACTGATACGGGACATATTAGCGTCAAATAAATAAACCAACCAAGAGCTAGTTGGACTCTCTTATATTTGTGAAGGTTTCCGTTGCGGTAGATACAGAAATTATTTCTAAAATTATCCCAGATCTCAAAAACTACGCGACCGATTCGGCTCAAACTAATATTCGTATGAAGTTTTTGTTGAATTCCACATTTCCATTCTTCTACAAATTTTCACTTCCAAGATCAAAAGTTGTAGTGCGGGAGTGGGGGCACACTTTTCACCATTTTAGCAGCGAATATATCACAAAATATTGGCATAACAAATAGAATTTTAAAAACACAATATTCCCATAGCTTTAATAGACATAAAAGTCATCTGAATGTTCTGTTTGTGAAAAAATACCTTCAGTACGTGCATAGTTTATGGATATACGGGACAAAAACGGGACATGTAACAATACAGGACGCGACACTGAAACGCGGTGACAGTCCCGTATATACGGGACGTATGACAAGGACAACCCTACCTATCGCTGAATGCTTCATCAACCGGGGACGGCCGGTCTGCTCCGAAACACTTGGAGACTATTGTAAGCTCGTCCAATACATCCATACTAATATTATAAATGCTAAAGTAGCTCTGTCTGTCTGTTAAATGCTTCTTCACGCTTAAACCGTATGACCTATAGGTATAGATGAAATTTTATATGAGGATAGTTCGGGAACTATTTAATAGTACATTACAGACCTAGGGTGGTGAATTCGTAAATGTCCCAGATCGCAGGTTTCTGTGGCCCGAACCGAAGGTGAGGGCCATAAATATGCGATCTGCGGCTTTACGAATTACCGCCCGTGGTTTGTCAAAAGCTTTACATCTTGCCTTGGCCAAGAAGTGAGATTTTCTCTCCGCGTAGCGGGCAGAAAATCCCACTTTACGGCCAAGGGTGATGTAAAGGAAATGTAAATGCACGTTGGTCATAGAATAATGTAGGTACCTAAGCGCAGTTCTTGCCCTGTGAACGTCTTTCCAGAGATTATCCGATGGCAAAACATTATACCCGTACTACATAGCAGTCGAAATTTACAACTGTATTCGTTTGTGTTTTTCACTTTTATTGCAATTTACAGCTATTACGTTCTTCGCACCTTCCGTGCATTATTTAGAGCGATTAGCAACTACGTTCCTGGGAAACATGGGGGCAGTGATAGATAACGGCCAAGCAAAGTACGAGTAAACAGATGCAGTCCACTAACCTGAATGCATAATCGAGACAACAATGAAATGACGAGATGTTCAATTAATATGTATCGTATTGATTGATTGGCGAGTAAGTACACTGTTCCTTTGTTAAATTCCCTTAGAGTGTATTTCTGGATGAGGATTAATTGCCAAGTTAAGAGCATGACGGCATGTTTGTCAATACGTCAACGGCAGCTTTCCAAAATGCGTAAGTGAATATCGAAAACGTCAATTAAGAAATTAGATTTACGCCTAAAACGCTTATTAGTCGATTGGATATTTCTATATTCAGTGTGTCTGGAATTGAAACAGCTATCATTTCAAAATATTTGGAATGACACCCATCGTGGATTTTGCCTTTTTGGACGAATGTGATGTGAATAAACCAAACAGCAGCAGCGATTCAAAAAATATAGGTACCTAAATGTAAATGGCCAACCACGTATGCATTTGCTATTTATCGAAGAAGAATAACCTATCAAGTATAGGAACAATACGGCTCAACATCGACGAGCGCAATGGCGCGATATTAGCATTAGCACAGTGGAGGCAGTGGTAGCTAACTGACTAACCGGGTGGAGTTACCTTGAGGCAAAATTTTGTTTAGAACTCCCATCTTTCATCGATCGGCATAGCCGCGGGCTCTCTGGGTGGGTTGATTGTGTATGGAAAAACGGAGATGGTGGCACTGAAAGTGCACTTTCAGTAACATGTTACTTACCAGTATGCACTGGTGTGGCGGGCAACGGGCGTTTGTCGGGTGGCGCGCGGCGCACCGCCGCCGCCGACGCCGGCAGCGGAATCGACGTCTGCAGCACCGACACCTGCCTGCAACAACAATATAAATGAACGTTAAAAAACAATAACAGGTATCATAATCATCATCACCATCACCATCATCATCATCATCATCATCATCATCATCATCATCATCATCATCATCATCATCATCATCGTCATCATCGTCATCATAGGACATAGGCCTCCCCCAAGGTGCGCCACTCAGACGGTCTGAGCGGCGCATCTTGTAGGAGGCCAAAGATCACGGGAACGCGGTGAGTGCGACCTTTACAAGGTTGTCACTCCATCTTGCTGGAGGCCTACCGACAGCTCGTCTCCCGGTTCGATCTGGCCCCATAGCAATAATGTTGCCCCGCCCACTGCCACTTAAGGTTCGCAATTCTTCAGCCTATGTCGGTGACCCTAGTTCTACTGCGGATATCCTCATTTCTGATTCTATAAACAAAGAGTTCATGATCATCAATCTTAAAGTAGTAAATCAAGTGTTTCTATGAGTAAATATACCTACGTAGCTCCTTCATTCAACTGTTCAGACTTCATTTTACTCGTTATTTATTCAGGGCACACAATGAACTAGGTAGTTGTGACCGTACGTCGATAAACGAACTGAATGGATGCAATCGGTATTGTATACGATGTGTACCGATATTGTGTAAGTTCGCAAAACTTAGCTGATAGGACTTATTATTTGATTACCAGATGGCTTTAAACAGGAGCCGGGACCAAGACGTAAACTAGTGTAGGTACCGCACACAACACCAGGCGATCTATTCGCAATGGTACATAGAGATACGGAGCGTCCGTCCATCCATATCCCTAAAATAGCCGGCGCACGATTCTAGAAAAAAGATGGAAGTCACGCTACTGCCCGCTAGATGGCAGTGCAAGGTGTACCTCCTTCGAACAAAGGATAAAAGAGTTTTCTTTTTTATCTATCAATATATACTTACATGCGTAAATCGCTTAGGTTACTGGCTGATTGAATGACTGATGAAAAACGCACAGCCGAAACTACTGATCATAGGAAGCTGAAATTTTACGTGTAGGATCCTTGGGGATATAGAGGAACACTAGAGAAGATTTCTACACGATTTTCGAGAAATAAAAAAACCGACTGCATATCAATTTCTGATAGGTACCTATGCCCAACGACATCCTCGCAATCAAAACAAATTTAACGACACGTCGCAAGCTAAAATCCATCAAGCCTTTTAGGCTACAGAGCGTGCCAAGGAAATACTTGTACTTACATTCATACACTCGCAGAACATAACTCTCTTTTTCTTGTACAGTAGGTACCTAGTGCAGTGCAGAATTCAATCAATATCAAAGCGATCCTGAATCCCGAGAACTAAGCCATAAATTAACTGTCTAGACGTAACATTGTGTCCCTATTTAATTTAAATCGTTTGTCAATTAGGAATGCCTTACTTCCTTCTTTTAATTTATCGGAATAGAGCTACTTTTAACGGGAATACATTTCTTGAAACTTTTCTCTTCAGGAAAGAAAATATTTTAAATGCCGACTGTTGGCAGTCGAATCAACAAAAGAAGGGATATTTTTTAGCTTGTAAATAGAATATTTTAGAATAATAACACGAGAGGTAATATCTGAAATGTAACGCTTTTCAACCGACGAAAAAACGGAGATGATTTCGTCAGTTGTGAACCGATTTTAATATTATTTTTTTTAATCGACGGGTGGTACATCCAGTTTGGTTTTATTTTATTTTGGTTTAGCTGCGGTGATTGGGATCCATGAGAAAATGAGGGAACTCCTCAAAATTTGTTAGCACACGTATGATATTGGCATCAGTTTCATTTACAAGACGTTGTCACGTCGAAAAAATTTTAACCGATTCAAGTTTGGTCACTTCCAAGCAAATTTTAATTATCAATAATTATTCGTCACAGACTTTCTAAAACCATTTCTATGACGAAGCTAGATCTATTACTCCTAAAAATTAATTAATGTTAAAGAATCGAGCGTGTCAAGAATGTAATCAAAATGTAAGTAGGTATTTGTTTTACTATTTTGTATTGGAATTGCCATGTACTCCATTCCGATGAGGCAATTGTTATGGGAGCCGAGCGAGTTCCCATCTCGCAATTACAATTGTATTTAACGGTACGTGCAATTTGTTTTCAATATCGTAGGCCTTTTGTGAGTGTCACGGCATATTTCATGGTTATTGTAACTTGAAATGCAAACACGAACATCTGTTAGAATGTCACTGAACACGCGGTAAGTTTTGCGTAACAGGTCGCATTGGGGCTTGCGTAATATAATAACTATCGGTTTACCCTGCATGTGATGCATAGCATCACCATTTCACATATAGACGAAACTAACCTTTTAAATTAGGTAAACCTATGGGTTGAACTAAATGAAGATTACTTATAGATATGCAGCTGTTACCTATATGTTGCCTATCGATAAATTTATTTGACTCTAACGGTATGCGCTAGTTACGAACAATATGCCCAGTCTCTTTGCCACTCAGTGAGTTAAGTAAGTAGGTAATCGAGGTATCTCGGTCACCTTACGGTACTTACAGCCCTTGATAAAGCCCAGGCAAAGTAGTATAATTTTACCTGAACAGTACTTCGTATTAATAAGTAAGGCGACGGGCGCACCCTTACTGCTCACTGAATCTGAAAAGCTCTCGTGCTTACTGCGGGGAAAATTCACAACACGACCACATAAAAATACTTATGTGGAGATACGATGAAGTGCTATCTAGGCAGGATAACGAGTTTTCACATCGTTGAGAATGGGTTAGAAGCTACGTACAACGTTGGACAAATTGCATTGAAATGTTAATTTAGAACGTCAACTGCTGCTGAATTTTCCGCATGTTGCTAGTATCAAGACGGCAATCGCAGTCGGTTGAAGTTTTGTACTTATTTGCAACTGAAATTTTTAACACTAATAAAAGCAAATGTTTGATATTATTGTGGCCACATTTCTACTAAAATATCCACTTATTTATCTAGAATGAGTAAAAAATGTCTAGAAAGTCACACCCAAACCAATTTCCATACAAATACGTAATCGTATAACCGACTGGCCACTTTGCGCTGCCACATTCAATAGACGCATAGGTACTCCGTTGACAACATTTCTTTTTTGTAACACTGCTATTTTATTAGCTACTTATCTAGAAAGTAGGGAAAAATTAAAAGGACATGTAATTTTTCCTTTTTTTCGTAAGTCGTCAATTTCATACAAAAAAACCGGCCAAGTGCGAGTCGGACTCGCGCACCGAGGGTTCCGTACAAACCTGTAAGGTTTACAAAGTTCGTTCTTTACGACAATCGAGTCATAACTATGGTATTTTTATTGCAAAATGAAATTCATAACATTACAATGGGGAAAGATGGAGTAGCATAAATTTAAGACAAAGATCTTAAAAAATATATATTTTGTAATGTAACTAAAAATTTAAGGTTTTCGGAATTTTTCCTTTATGTGTGCTATAAAACGTTGCTTCATGCCAAATTTCAAGATTCTAGGTCGACTGGAAGTACCCTTTAGGTTTTGATTCCCTTGCGAGTACTTGCGAGTTTCAAAATATGCAGCTTAAATTGCTGTTTCTTTTGATTGCGTTGACATAGAAGTTTGATTTTGTTACAGCTTAAAGGTATTATAGACCTGAGTATTTGGTATGAATTTCAATTTAATACCTCTACGCGTTTATGAGGAAATGGGTAGTAAGGTTAAAATTATTAAAAAAATATATATTATGTGATGTAACTAAAAATGTATGGTTTTCGTAATTTTTCCTTTATCTATGCTATAAGACGTTGCTTCGTACCAAATTTCAAGATTCTGAGTTCACGGGAAGCACCCTGTAGGTTTTGATTCCCTTGCAAGTGTCGAAAATTTGCGGCATAAACGGCTGTATCTTTTGATTGCGTTGGCTTAGAAGTTTGATTTTTTCACAGCTTCAAGGGACAGTAGACCTGAGTAATTGATATAAATTTCAGCTTCATACCTCCACGCGTTCCTGAGAAAAAGGGTCTTGACAGACGGACGGACGGACGGACAGACGGACAACAAAGTGATCCTATAAGGGTTCCGTTTTTTCCTTTTGAGGTACGGAACCCTAAAAATTAAATTAAAAAGCGCTTTAGTCAAAAATAATGTATACTTACTAGCTCTTTCTACGCATAGATATAGTTCTGCGGATAGCTTTATGATATCTTTAGCGTGAGTGATCCAATTGAATATTGAGATGACGTCACGCGCCAGTTATCACTAAAGCACGATTTCCTACTCTAAAAAGTAACGAACGAAAAAATCTGAAACTTTTTTTATTGAGTCCTTCTTTCAGTTAGAGATACCGGAATGGTTTCAGAATTACGCCCTACTAAAATTTTAAAATGTTGTCAATTCCACAACACAAAGGCACTACAGTAAACCTCGCGCCATGCGGTCAGTTTCAGCGCCGAAACGTCCGTATCGCAGATGACGGTGGCATCCGGAGCGGTTCCGCTCGGAAATGGAGGCTGTCGCGCCGGCGAACGATAGCACACGTCACTTGTGCACATTCAGAACAACGTCATTCGTTATTCATCACCGTTTCGGGCTCAGTTTTGTTGAAACGATATAAAATTGACCAGTAAAGTTAAAACAAGGCATTCCTTAGTGGAATTATATGTACAATTGTTTGAAGAATAGCACTCATCAGTCCTTTCATTGTTTACGCAGCGAGATCAAACGGTACAGTACATTTCACTTTTACGATATTGATGAAATGTTTCTCGCCGTAAAGTCCACAGAAGCGTGACTTAAATCAGCTAGGTTTTTATTTTTAGAAAGATCGATCGTCGAGTGTGCTCTTAACTTCATAGCTTTGAAGTTAACAAGCTAACTAACTAAGAAAATCCATATCTTTGTACCATTTCTCGACTGCTTTTCGTTAAACCACTCACGGTGGTCTGATCAAAGGTAGAGACCTGCCCTATTTTCACTTTTGTCATAAACACTAGTAATGTGATAACACTGATAACACATAAGAACACGTGTCTTTAATTTTATGGTATCAATCATAGAAAAAATAAGGTAAACCTAGAAGGACTTTAAATAAATCAGCGTACGCCCTGCCTAGGTAGCCTGCATATAAATTTGAATTCCATGAGCAACATCTAGGTGGCGCTGTACAAGCGAAGTATGAAACGTTGAAGCGCCCTGACATTTACGATGTTCGCCGTAATGTAAGGAGATTGACAGTCTAATATAATTACCTTGTCTCTGTATCAATTCAACCCTGTATTCAACCTACCTTCGTACTTCTGGCGACGTAGGCAAGCTCCTGGATTTTCTGCTCTTGGTTTGTTGGCGAGGATGCGTTTGCCCAGAATTGGTGTTCCCCATTGTTGCTTCGTTATTGTCTTCTTACACTCATATCACAGATGGTCAGGCACTTGACTCATTAAACACTTGCACTATCATAAAGCGTCTTCGTTCGAGAAATCTATCTGTACTACCCTCATACTGTTAGAAAGGTAATCTCAAGAACAAAAACATAATTCACTATCAGTTCACATTCATCAGAGTTTCATTATCTGCAATGAAGTTTTTTGTAAATTAACGCATGAAAGATGGCTCCGATATAATTTCACTGCCTATTTCCAGATCAAAATCGTCAAATTAAAAAAAAATTCTCTTAGTCGGTCCCGAATTCTCGGTACGCCGCCTACACATACAGATACCTATAGATACAAGTATATCGGCTGTGTGCCGATGCCGAACCCGCAAATACCAAGGGCCGCTGGGGCCCCGACATTGCGGGCATTCCTGAGCGACTCTCGGCTGCCGTATACTATAGCTCTTTATCTGATTAAGTTTGGCGAATGTGGCTAATAGCTTTTGTAACTTATAATATGCTTGCTCTCAGGTTTGCTCGTTACTCAAATGAAGTCAAAATAACTCTTTTTAAGGCCTTTACGCAATCTTTTTACACGAGCAGCCTGTGGATAAGATATACAAAGCGAGCCTACAACGCCTTGCGTGTCCAATATAATAACGCCTTTAGAATGTTGTTGGGACTATCTAGGAGATGCAGTGCTTCTGGCATGATTGCTGAGGCACGAGTAGATGGCTTCCATGCTATCATGAGGAAGAAAATTGCCTCGTTCTAGAGCGGATTAGAGAGAGTCCCAACAATATTCTGAAGGATAGCGAGCAGATATGACTGCCCTATCCTTAAATACTGGGTTGGGAAAATTAAGGGCATGGCTCAATTTATACTTTAATTTTTTCTATTATTTTTTTAACTTTTTACTAACATAGGTTTTAAATCACTCTGTTACTAACATCGCTATGGACCTGTCTGAAATAAATGATTATTATTATTATTTGTTGGTACATTTTCATGTCACGGGCCCATGGGGACCCGGTCATTCGCATTCATGGGGCCGAAGCCAACATGAAGAGGCTTTTGGTACCTTTTACTATAAATGTGAGATGGCCGGAACTGTGGAGATCTGTCCTCCCAATA
Organism: Aethes cnicana; assembly: GCA_963971205.1. Classification (NCBI taxonomy): domain Eukaryota; kingdom Metazoa; phylum Arthropoda; class Insecta; order Lepidoptera; family Tortricidae; genus Aethes; species Aethes cnicana. The sequence goes on along the minus strand of OZ020272.1, from coordinate 23,454,093 downwards.
CAACATGAGGCTGTACTGGCAAACAGCCCTCCAAAGTTGCCAAACTATTATTATAATACTGACAACGACTCCAATGAATTTCAATGATGACGATGTGGTCTGGTCACGAGAACACAGTAGTGACTGACGGTACCTATCAGAAGATTATTTAATCGTGCGGTTAGCTCGAACTAACCCGCACTTGCGTCACGGCCGGTACTTCGAGGTAAAAAATAGGTATAGAATAGATTTATACATTAAAGTTCGCGAAAGTTTTACTGATCTCGATTAGTAATGACCAAACTGATATTCACAAAAGTCACATTATTGGGGTTCTTGGACTACGGACGTATTCACTGGGTAGAGTAGGGGGAAGGATGTGATAACGCCACATTTGTTTAAGCTGCCGAGAGCCCGTTTCTTGGGCGCACTCTCACTCATTCTTTGTATCTATTTTTCCTATCGCTGAGATAGGTACCTAGGTTAGGTAGGCTACACGAGCGAGCGTTGCGCGAGGTGGCACGGCAGCAAATGCGTTCAGATCGCTAATAACATTAAATAAGATGAAGAAACTTCAGAAAAATACATACATACATCTTTTTGAACACTATATTTTACAATCCAACCTAATTTCAATAACAAAAGGGATAAAGTGCCAAATCACAATGTTTGATGGTTCATTTGAAAAAAAAACGAAATTATTAATGCTGCAAAGCGCACCATCGATCAATCGAGCTAATAGCCATATAGGCAAGGGGGATGTGTAATGACTGGACGATTAGCTATTACGGTCTTCGTTCGGAGAACAGGGACAATGGAAAAAAGGACTAATCACGGCCGAATGTTTCGAGAAGGTATATTCACAGTTCGTTGACCTTTCTGAACCTTGGCCGTCACCTCTATATGAATAATGCCAATAGGTTAGGTTCAGTCGAGTACTTTCCTTTATTGAAAAGGCATAAAGGCTCAAAAGTGTAGATGAACTTTTAGACGCATACATTTGACATTGCTTAAAAATAGGTAGGTATCATTGATAAAAAATCTGTCAAATTTTAAGAACCTGTAGCCAAAACGAGAAATTTTGTAGAAAGGTATATTTGCTTATTACTCTTATTAGGTGTGAACAAAAAGACGCGAGTGTCCCTTAAAAACTAGCAGCATAAAACTACTAGGTAGGTACGAGTAACGACCCGGTATCCAGGACTCTTTAAAGTGGTGTCGTTTCTTCCGTCTTTTATAGTTGAGTTATCTAGTTTTATGGAGTGCAAGAGAAAACTAGGTGACATTTTCAGACAGAACGACATTTGCCTTAGTTCTAACAGTTACTTATACTACTACTACTATCTGCAAGTTTTTCAGCTGATTACCTAGACAGTTTTTGGGACACTAGAACTATTTGATAGACTGAATATCACGTGAGAATTACACGAAGTCACGAAGCCAGTACAAGGAGGCAAAGTCGGAGATATTAATTAAATACGAATTTTAGATTTTCGTTCAACGTTGCATATCCCCCAAGGGTTGGATCGTTCTTGCGCGCCTATTGATCGATTCGACGAGTTGTTTTTTTTAATATCCGGTCTATTTTTCAAACAAGGATAATATTATCCAACATTTTACATATTGAGTCTCCACCTGGACCTAAAGAGCAGAGGAGCGGCGCAGCGGAGCGTGCCTGCCAAGCTCCGCCGGCCTGATTCGATGAACTTGGACCATTTTTGGTGCGACGCTTTTTGAATTTCAATCGTCGTACATCATGCGTGGCGCATCTATAAGGTGTACTGAATCGATTGTCTCCGTGTGACTCTGTTGTGTTATTGTGATAGATAACAATATCAATATCTAGGATTACGTTTGGCTCTAGGAATTTAAACAATCACACATATCGATACAATTATTCTATAAATATATTGGAGACTTCATACTAGTACATACAATTAGCGAAATTTCCGCTTGTATACAGCACAGCAAACAGAGCAATTTAATCCAGCGATAATGTAAGACCTAAAATTAATATGAGATGGAAACGTGGATTTTAAATTACAACAAAACAGACATGTCGCACTGAAGCAAAACGATTCAACAGTAGTTACCGATATCGAGAGTGAATGGTATAACGAAAAATAACCACAATATCAAGGTGTAAATGCTTTGTAAATAATTCATGAGTTCTCGGGGCACGATCTTAGCTCCTTCCTATAAGAACAAGCAATAAGCATATTGACAATGGACGAAACCACATAAAAGGGATAAGAGCGCTCGCGAGATGTCAAATGTCGTGGGGCCCGGTATAGATCTAGATTTGCGGGTGACGCATTGTGCTTCTGCTTAAGCATTGAAAAGGATTTATACCTGTCATTTCGCTTTACGACTTATGAATGCTATCGCTGCTGTAAATCTGGAAAACGTTGCTTGCTTATACGTTATGTTAACTTATGTTATTTCAACGTTTTCTTTAGAGGGGCGCTTGTGATAGTGAAACTATTCAAAATAGGCGAGTCAAAAATTAAGGAGACGGTATAATTACTAACTGAGGTTTAAGCATTTACCTAATAAATAAACATCAGAATTTATTCCATTGTGAGACAGACAAAACAGATTAAACAAAATATTTATTTTAGTCTGAAACATTCGAGTCTGCAATCCAATTAGTATTTACTGAAACGAGCTAATATATTTAAAGTCAAAACTGTTATTTATGTTTCAAAATATTAATTCTCTTGTCCGTATACAAGAATAATTAACATATAAAAGATGATTCACGGCGTCATAGTCGTTTTAATAGTGTACGAAGATGAATGGGCATTGCGTTCTATTGCCCGAAGCCGACGGGTGAGCAATAACTTGAGCTTGAGGCGAGGCGTGTTTCTGACTCCAATGTACGAGGCTATAAATGCTAAACACTTACGAACTTCTACAACAGCCTATTTACTTCCCTCTGTTGGGCGGGCCTCCTCTTATTACTCACTAGAGATAGTTTGGGCTATCGGTATAGTCAACACGCTGGCCCGTGCATCGGGGACTTCACACACATCTTTCAATATATTCGCAGATGCGCACAGTTTTCTCGCGTTGTTTTCCGTAATCGTAAAGATCATTTGCCTGCATTGATTTCATTGTGATGGCCTTTGTTATATTTGTCAGTGCCTAATACATTCTACGGTGTTGCCGAAAATCTAAAGTTTTTAGAATCACACATCAGCAGATACTCATATTATGCTAAGACATATTATATATCTATGTCACGAAGGCCGCCCGACCATACTTCCGCGCGAGCGCTTCTTACTCTGCAAATTCGACATAAAGACGAACCGGTCATACAAAAGGGGAAAGCGTCATCGTGAGGTAAAACATCTGTACTGAAAATAGATTTATTCCAGGAAAGGAGACCGGACAGTGTTCAAGCGCTAACAGATAAACAATGCTCGTACGGGCTTAATCCAATACTAAAAGCGTTTTAATATGGAAATTAATTTTAAACTAAGTTCACGAAATGCTCCAAATACAATTTAATAAAAATTTCGTAGGGATTCGTAAACACTGGACTTTTAATTGTTGCATTACTTACTAGCTTTTGCCCGAGACTTCGCCCGCGTGGAATTCGGTTATCGCGTTCCCGCGGGAACTATGGGTTTTTCCGGGATACAAAGTAGCCTATGTCCTTTTCCGGGACCCCAACTATCTCCACACCCAATTTCATCTCAATCGGTCCAGCGGTAGAAGCGTGAATCGGTAACAGGCAGATAGACAGACAGACAGAGTTACTTTCGCATTTATAATATTAATATGGATAATCAGCTTGACAAACATAACCATGGATGTCATCTATAGCAATACCATGAGTTTACAGTGACCGTAATCGCTAGCGACTACGTAAACGATTTGTATGAAGAATAGTACAGCGCCCCTGGCGGTCACTCATTGAACTAAAATTCTTCATACAAATCGTTTACGTAGTCGCTAGCGAGTACGGTCACTGTAAACTCATGGTATTGCTACTTACATTAGGTGAATAACATGACGTGGTATTTAAAACAAAAATCGATTACAGTGATAAATAAGTTGCAGTTAAATTTAACAGACTACCTATTAATTACTGTCAATGGATAAACAATCGTGTTGAATATATTCACGTATTGGATAACAATGATGTTTCCGTATAAATGCTATTAAAATGCACGGATAAGTACTAAATGTAACTGCTGATCCGATTTTCGTCAAGTAACTAAGAACACTCAATCAAAGCATCGGTTCATCCGTTTCGGAGCTATGAAGCCAAAAGCACACACACACATGCCAAACTGCTGTGCAAAGATCGAGTACCTAAGTAGATGTTAATATAATTCACACATCGTGATTTTGACAGGACCAAATACTTAGTTAAAAAAATATCACCAGTGACAAGGTTTAGGCTAACAGTAAGTACTTTTCATTATTATTGTCATTCACAATGCTATTCACTATTAATTTTTTTAGGTAAGTGGTTATGTAGCTATGTAGAGCCTAATTAGTCTTTGGGTCACACTTCTTTTGATAGACTCATATTATACGTAGGTATATAGTTTTTTGTAAAACGACTGTTTGTTTTGTTTTCGTGAATATACGTTTCCCTTATTGTGATTTCGTTATAAATAAATGATTTTACTTTCTTTTTTATATTTACTCTAAAAACAGTTACGCTACAAGTTTTGCGATCAATATTATACGTTGTTCAAATTCTTGAACAAAACGCCATGGCTTCTGTCAAGTTTAATATCATTCGTTTTACCTGTAGGCCGGTAATCAGAAAGAAAACGGAAAACGGTGAGCGCAATAATATTTCTATTTCTTCCAAGAACAAGCCAATAAATAAAGCTTAAGTATTTTTACTTTGAAATGCGAAGTTCAGTCGTGTTATTACAACAAAGCTTTTACCATAAGCTAGGATAAAGGTAGTAAGTTTAGTGTTTAGGGTAAGGTAGTATATATACCTAGTTCAATGAATAACTAGTTAGTAACCTATTACCATTGAATTAAAACCAGTAAAGTCCTCATAGAACCGCAACAGACTTGTTAGGTGAGTATCAAACTACGGTATACAGTAAGTAAGTTATCATAATTGTCGAGATCGTAAAATAGCTTGGAAATGGACTAAGTGCCCGATGTATCCAGATAATAGTACTTTATAGGCCCGTAGAAATCAATATTAAAATCTCAAATCGTGATGTAAGTAGAGTTTAGTTTTGTATTGTATGGGCAAGATAAGATACTTTTCCCTCCAAATTTGCAACTTCGTCAAACTTTAAACAAATCCTGCATTATTTTTGGCTGCACGCAGTTGTAAATTTGAAAAGCCAAACGTCTCAAAATTTAACAGTTTTTCGTGGACACAAGATATAGGAGAATATACCTTCTTATACCTACCTTGATTTTTACTAGCTTTCGACACATTCATACGAGTATATTTATGTGGTCAAAATTAAGCCTTCTCAACATGTCAACCCCTACAGGACTTTTGTAGAGACTAGAACCAAGCAAAGAAGTAAGTTCAATCTTTACATAGATACTTAGATATTTAACTATTTGTCCATCGGCATCGCTCGTCCAGAAATCGCTATCAGCACAATGCAGCGACCTAAATGTAAGCAATCCGAGTTATGTAGTATAGAATTTGCACTGCAAATTGCATGAAAACTGTCCAGTTTAGCTGCAGTTGTTGACCAGTTCTCATTGTGATTATATTGAGCGAAAATGTAACCAAAATAATTGTTGATCAGCTAAATAATTGGTTAGCAAGTGTAGATATGCAGCTTACCAGGCTTCCCCTTATTCGTTTTGTATAAACCTACCTTACTAAATGTCAAATACACATGTGGCATCCAAAGCTAGTCAGTCAGTGTGCCATGTTTTTTTATCCAAATTTATCAAAAATTTAAATGCCATAACGCCATATGACGAGTCTTCTATGCGTAGGGGATCATAGTGTCGAAAAAAGGTCCGTAACCTTCGCAGCTTTTGGTTTTATCGATTATTCCGTGTGAACTATTGTTATGCCTTGCAGACGGGGCGCAGAATCCGAGGGGGCGGCCCACCCTCGCCACCATCCAAATAAACAAATACACTGTCACACAACTTTAAAGTACATTCACGATGTAACGCTGAACCAAATTATGTGTTTTTTGTTTTTAATAGGCACAGTTTGTGTTAATTGATGACGATCGTATACAAACGCATTCATTGCAGTCATATCAATCTAAGATTAGTTAATTTACTACGAGTCAGAAATCGGCCAGTATTATGTTCAACCGAAACTTCAATCACTAATGCTAGATACCTAACACAGCAATGTGTTTTTTTTTCTAGACCCTTGGAGACTATACATCTCTAAGATCTTAGATTTAAGTTAGGGACTATACATCCCTTAAATGTAACTCTACCTACCTATATATGTATTTTATACATTTGCATTAGGTAATGCAAATGTAATGTGAATTTCTGTGTGATTATTATTATTTAAAAAAGGCCTTCTGCTGAGTTTGTTGCGGCGCTTCTTCTCAAGCAATGGGTCTAGGAAGTGCTGGTAAATTCATTTCTGTCGTATAAAAGTGCCCCTGTGTGGCCAATTTGGTGAATAAATGATCGATTGATAGATTGATTGATTGATTTGACCAATCACCGAACATAAATCGATCGTAGGTAATATTTAACTAAATATACCTAACGGAATTTTAATTGATACTTATTACTCAACCGCGTTAAGCTACTCTGTTACGGTAAGCAAAGTCAAATGTGCTTGCATTCGATTAAATATGTATATTAATCGATCATAATCAAGTAATCCCATCGGAATTGATGTCGATATGCATAGCAATCGATACTAATCGATCCCTTCCCTATGTTCCTAGTTACGCTAAACAAGACAAGTCATCGACCGGACCTCGACCGTGCGGTAATTTATTAAAACGTTTCGCATTATTCTTGTTTGCGTGAAAGAATAGCAATAAAATTAAGCCTCCGGGAAACAAAAGGATACTAACAGATTATTGCCAATACAGAGAACTTGGCTATAAATAGAAAAACAGGACTCGAATCGGATCACTGACCGGGTACTTGCACACTGCAAGAATCGCTTGATAAAATTAACACGACAAAAATAACTGCTTGCATAAAATAAGTTTAATTCGGGTATGAAATTAATTGAAGAATCATAAAGATATATTTCACGGGTTTGGCCAAGTTGTATATGTAAGTAAGTACGATAATTTCAAAATATTTGAGCACTAAGCACTACAGCGGCTGCGCTTAGGTACGCCCACTCGGTTGCAGACTGGTTTAGAGCTGGATAATAAACAATTTCAAGTTACAAGGCGTCCAACGTAGTACATCATTTATAAATAATTCGACAAATTAAACATACTTGTAGAGATCTTCTACTATCTAAAGTCCCGCGCCTTCACATTTCAAAACGCTAAAAAGCACCACCAACACTCTCAACACATGTGTGCGTGCTGTGACAGCCATCAACTATGCGTTGAGAGTGTTGGTGGTGCTTTTAAAATAATAATGAAAAAAATTAAGCGTTTTGAAACGTGAAGGCGCGGGACTTTAGATAGTAGAAGATCTCTACCATACTCAAGTCACAGAGCCACTCAAGGCATATTTTTGGCAAACAATAAAATGTAACTTCGTTTGTGAAGAAACGACATTAGGGTAAAACATCAGTCACACGTCACGACGGTTTTTAATTGAAATTAAATAGTGACCATGGTCCACGACGACAATTTTCAACACGAGCGTATTTATTTCAACAAATGCTTCTGTTTTCCTATCCTGAAGTTAATAATAAAGAGTAACTGAAAGGTCAGTAAAATAACGCTCGATTATCACGTAATTTGTTATTTACTTGCGGCCGACGGCTATAAAATTGTTCTTGGTTTATACTTTGATGATAAACTACACTTATATAGGTACTTATAAAACTTATTTACACCAAAAACTACTTAAGAAGAATAAACGCAAAGACACGTTAACACGAAAATTTACTTAAGGCATGTACCTGGCCTCATAAAATTATTGCACTGTATACGGGCATACTGGGAACTGAGTCTAAATTGTTTGGAACCCTCCTCCCCTCCGCGGGATAACTAAACTGCAACCACGGGAGCATTGTTGATGAAATTACAGCGCGAAACTCAAACTAGTATGCGAGTTTTGAAGTTTGCAGTACCTGAACCATCATTCATGAGCGTACGTGTAATGAATACTTACATAGGTATTTTCGTGGAAACTACTGATGGTATGTAGAAATTAATGCACAATGTTGAAACGCGTTTTTTTCTTCTTTAATCGTATGGCAGTTACAGTTACAGAGGCGCTTGGGTGAAGAATATTTCCGTTTGTTCCTGGCGAGTCACACCCCTAACTGTCACACTGTGACTCGTTGGGAAGATTTTTCGTTAAAAAATCCCATCCAGTCCCACCTGTTACCAGATGGGACAACTTTTAATACTTTTTCCCAACGAGTCACACCTCAACTGTCACACTGTTACTCGTTGAGATTTTTTTTTCCGAAGAAATTCCCAACTAATTACACCTGTTACTGGATGGGACAACTTTTCCCAGCGAGTCACATTCTTAACCGTCATTAAGATTATTTTTTGTACACAATAAATCCCAACTAGTCACACTGTTACTAGATAGGACCACATGTGACGTTATTCCCAACGAGTCACGCCTCCTACTGTCACACTGTGACTTGATGATAATACTTTTTGGAAAAGATCCCATCCAGTCACACTCACACTCAAACCTGTTACTAGATAGGACAACTTTCATAATTAACTCCCAATAAGTCACACTCAACTGTCACACTGTAACTCGTTGGGAATACTTTTTTGCAAAGGATGTCCAACTAGTCTCAATAAATCTAATCATAGGTGTAATAAATCTACTTAACTGGAAAAAGGTAAGATCTTTTTTGTAACATTCAGTGACGCAAAATAGAGATTTCAGTTTGCTATGCCACCATCGCCTGTCAATTCACAATTCACATACCTATAGAGTTTTCCGACGTACGCCGCAATGTAAGAAGATTGTCAGTCTATATAATTGTTTTGTCTATGGCATAACTAAGTAAAGGTATAAGGTGAAAAGAAACGCATATCTTATAAAAGCCCTTACAATGTCCTCCCAAACATTCCACCCAAAATTCACCATTTCGCCGGATTCTTATCGTTCTTCGTAGCCAAAACAAAGCGTTTTGTGGATAAAGGAACCCGGCGTTAATCAAATCATCGAACAATGTACTTATTCAAGTTCAAGTTACGGTTGATGATTAAAATTCATAAAAAGAAATTATTAATTAGTTGGTAATAAAAAAAAATAACCTCGAAGGTCGAGGCGTGAGCTACGCTGCGCTACGCTCCCGCCTCGACCTTCTAACCTAACCTATCCGAATTATTTTTGTGTGGGCCAATCCGTTCGCTCGCTACGCACGCTCGCTCATATCGACAGTATTCATTAAGTTTTGTTTAATTTTGTCTCATCAGGTAACAGTTGGAAATTTGGTACTTACAAGTATTTATTCCCGACGAGTCACACAATGAGGCAGTTGGGTGTTATTCAATAAGAATAAACGATTAAAGTGGTGCCATCTAGTAACAGATGTAACTGGATGGGATTTTATTTCGTTGAAAGGGTGACTTGTTGGGAAGGGTAGTATAAGGTAGTTCCGTCTAGTAACAGTGTGACAGTTGAGGTGTGACTCGCAGGGAATTAGTGTTGAAAATTGTCCCACCTAGTAACAGGTGTGACAAGTTGGGAATTTTTTTGAAAAAAAAATTCTCAACGAGTAACAGTGTGACAGTTGAGGTGTAACTCGTTGGGAACAAGTGTTGGAAGTTTTCCTATCTGGTAACAGGTGTGACTAGTTGGGATATTTTTTCAAAAAAACTTCCCAACGAGTCACAGTGTGACAGTTGGGGGGGTGACTCGCCGGGAACAAGCCAATATTTCGTTTATAGTATTTAATTAATTAGGTGTGTGATACTTATAGGCTTTCTGTCTGTAGAAGAAGTCACGTTAACTTGAAAATTAAAAGAAACTATCAAGTCGAGGGTAACTGAACACAAAATGACGTTTTTTTTAGAAAAAAATACTGTTTATATGGATTTAACTCGAAAATGACTGGATGGATTGCAACAAAATTTGGTATGGGAGTATTTTATAACACTGGTCAACATATAGTCTACTTTTATCTCGGAAAAACATGCGCTGGGAACTATGCAGTTCCCGCGGGAACGCTATTACCGAATTCCACGCGGACAAAGTCGCGGGCAGAAGCTATAGTTTTATATATAAATTAATACTTAGTACGTGTTAAGGTGAGTAGTGAGGCAAAAATGCAAAATCGAGGTGTTTTTGTAACCATTTTTCTATAATTGTAACAAGTAGTCATCTGCAAAGTTTACGAATATGGAACACAAATATAGTCAATTAGTGTTTCTGGTATTTTATATCGTCTTATATGTAATGATTTGTACTATGGATGTCATTTAAGAAATCCTTAATCCTCCTATATGTAACCATTTATTTCCGCTTAGGAAAAAATCTGCGTTGCCAAATTTTTTGCAAGTACTTTTCAGAATTTTATCTAGGGCTTGACCTTCTTAACTTTTATGATAAATAGCTTTTAGACGAAAAACCTATGTCTTACTTAGTGTATAATCACAAGTATCACAACACACATTTGCTGCGCTTATTAACGTAGGCGCTTTGTTGAATTATGCGGCGTTTTTAATATTTTTAAATATTTTTATTTATTAATTTAAAAATATCTAAACTATCATGATTACTAAAGCTAGAAGTAGAAAAGTTCGTTTCAAAAATTTGACTTTTATATTGGATTTGAAGTCGTGTTATTTTTCTATAACTTCATTGCATTATACAGAAAGTTGTGGATGTGAACAAGGCGACGTTGCGAGTTTCGGCACTCGTGTTGTTTACCTCGCGGTCGCGCGCGCTGTTGCCAGCTTGGTAGGTATCCCGAACTCAACCAGAAAAGTAGGGTCGCTTCGCCTGTTTGCGTCCACTTAGTGGAGTTGGCAAGTTTGAAGGTGAAAATAAAAATGTTCTAATTGAAATTTTGATTATAAAAGGAACGTAATGTATTGATTATATAGTCCTTTTCAATATAACTTATATTTTTGGTCAAAACATCTGGTGGTTTTCAAAAAAACGACACAAATAGGCATATTAGGCGATTTACCAAGTTTGCGTCCACTTAATCCAGATTGCGTCCAGGTGGACGATGGCCCAATTCATGTCCACCAACTTAGAAAAGGAATCTGAATTGATGTTTTTATAGATAACTAGCTTTTCCCCGCAACTTCGTATGCGCAGAAATATTAAAATGAAAGATCCTGTTTTTCCCGTTCCCGTGGGAATTTCGGGAAATTCTCTCTTAGCGCTCCCATACGTTCCCTGCATGCCAAATTTCAGCCCGATCCGTCCAGTGGTTTGGGCTGTGCGTTGATAGATCACTATGTCAGTCAGTCACCTTTGAGTTTTATACACGGTGGGTCAGAAAATATGGCAAATAATTAACCCACCATATCGGCTATCGATTCTAAGTATATTGTATAGGTCTTTAATTTTTTTTCGAGTTGGTAAAAAAAAAATGTATATGGGATTGGTTGTGTGAGCGACGCCTGAATCCTATACAAAATATGTTTACCTATACAGTATACTTAGAATCGATAGCCGATACTATGGGTTAATTAGGTATTTGCCATATTTTCTGACCCACCATGTATATTTGATGTACAGAATATATGTTTAGATTGTACAGAATGATCGGATTTTAACAATGACTTTATTCAAGAATATTTGACATTAAAAAATCATGATTATAATTTATAAAACCATGAAGATTTTTTTTCCAGACAGGCCAGTTTTCCTGCTGTTTGAACTTTATAATGTATGTAGTCATTAATCGGGGTTTTACCCTACATACGCATAATGCCTAATTGCATTGCATATTCTTAAACTACGACTTTGATACGAAAAAACATTTAAAATATCTAAATATCACTAGTACCATGTTCAGCATGTAAATTAATTAAAAAAGTATTCAATTCATAAAAAAAATATACAATAAGATATTTTAAGCGGTGATTTGAACCCGCGCAAGAGGGCGCTCTCATGTACGTCATGATGAATTTGGACCGCTGGGCCACGGTAGACTTAAGACAGCGGGCGAAATTAACCATTGGTATCGTTGTAATTTACGTTAGCGTATTTGGCGCGGTTATTATTGAGAGGATCGAGCTCGAACGCCCAAGGTCATCGACGGCTACAGGCGCCTTAAAAACACTGCAGAACCGCTAAGCAGCCAATTTGCCATTCCCCGGGATTCAAAGAAAGGCAAATGGATTTTAGATCGTTTTTATGAACTCACGATTTTTGTCACAAAGAAGTCAACAATGTAGGTATACATATACGTAGGTATGTATCTTGACATCCAGAAAGCGAAAAGCACTAGGCATATTTGAAATATTTTACTCTAAAGGTAGGTACTTGTAATGATTATTGATACGAATTTTTTTTCCGTGCACACATAGGTACGTAATCTACTCAGTATAAAAATTATTCCGAGAATATCTAATAAAAGAGCTCCCACATTTCCATGTACCTACCTATAATTTCTCTTATGGAAACTTCAGCGAGTCACCGAGCTAAGTTTACGTTGCACTTTGTAGACTTGTAGAGCTTTTGATGCGATTGCGAAGATACTTTAATAAAAAACCGGTCAAGTGCGTGTCGGGCCACGTGCAAAGTATAGGGTTCCGAAGTTGACGATGCCCACAGTACCTTTCTAAGACTTACTCGAATTAGCATCTAGCTAGCCTGTGGTAGGTATGACGTGCCCGCCCGACGCCCCTGCCGCTCGAGAAAAATCATCATCATAAGTTGGTCGACTATTACTCGTAAGTTTGTACAGCCTACTTAGCTGTGATAGTTTTCCTTTCAACTACGTTATATATGCCACAACCGTGATTTTTTTCAGCCATCCAAATACCACACCAATCCATTTAGCTGGCAGGGGGGGGGGGAGGTGGGGGCACGTGACCCTAACAAAAAATAGCACTTTAAAGCTTAATATTTCACAAACGCATCACTTAATCAAAAAATGGTTTTCACACTCTCACAATATTTTTTTAAGACCTATTTAACGATATGCCGCACGATGGGGTACGCAAGAAAAAAAAATACATCCCTACTTTACGAGTAGGGGAGGTACCCTATAAAAAAAAAAATATATTGTACCACTTTGTCAGCGTAACTAATATGCATATTCATGCCAAATTACAGCTTTCTAGAACGAAGCATCTCCGAGCAATAGTGCGGACAGACAGACGGACGGACGGACGGACATGGCGAAACTATAAGGGTTCCTTGTGGACTTCGGAACCCTAAAAATGCGTACTTTATTGTTGGGGATCTCAGATTATTTAATTTAATTTTGTTTTATCACACGGGGGAAAGTTTTGTGAGTAAAAGTTTCGTAAGCAGAGATATGATGGATTGATGTACTTTACAACTACGCGCTGCAGACTCTGAGCACACGGCGACAATAAATTCTATTAAATTGTACCTAAAAGTAAGCAAGGGGATCTATAAGTAGTTACTTTTCAAAATAAGACGATTAATAAAAATCAAGATACGTATAGGTACATTCTTCCGAAAACTTTTTCGAAAAGGACAGCACATGAAAACCACAGACTTATATATCTACTATATCTTTAAATATCGTCATAACGTAGGATTTACAAAATCATAAAACAGCCATATAACTTAAGGCTTGGTACTTGTACCACATAATAAGTAAGAGTACTAACGTACTTGTACGTAATATATTCAGATTCTGTAATGTTGAGTGCACAGATTATAATAACGCGTAGGTGCCGGGGCCGTGGGCGTCAGGACAAGATACCCGGCGAGTCCTCGGCAATAAGTAAAAGAGAGGCTCGGACCTCGCTGTTCAAACCTCGACTAATGCAACTCTCTATATCTGAACGTGGGAGTGCCGAACCAATCTCTACATCTCAAACACCCCAGGCGCACCACGACTAGCCAGCTCCTAGAGATCTAGGACTAGGCAGCACAGCAGCTTTTCATTTGTTCACCCTAAAACCGTGTCGCGCGCGTGACAAGCACCGATGATAGCTTGAAAAAGTTTCAACACTTCAAAACGAAAGTACCTAACCTATCTAAAAGTAAAATTATCCACGACTTTAAAAACTCCTAATGGATTTAACCGCACGTTAAGTACCTAAACAGTTAGAATTAGCTGTAACACTAAAATAAACAAACAATAATCGGAACCATCTCTCGTTGCGTCCACTAAGCAGCTCCGGTTAGAACACTCAGGGAGATATAAATACGCGGGCTTTGCACACCATAAACAATAATCCTTGTCCCGATTTGTCACAGTCGGGCCGCGGGATAGGCGCGCGGCGCGGGCGACGCGGCGCGGGAGCGTGCGCACGCGACCATCGCATCCGCTCAACAGAACGGAACACGCTCGGGCCTTCGCCCCTTCCGAAACCGTGATCGCGACGGGATACAGCGAATGTTAAACTAAGCACTATAGCTTTAGCTATGAAAAACTGGCACTCGTGCCATCTGCGCCGGGGAGGGGGCCCCTGCATTAGCGGGATGACATTATGCACTCAGAAGGGTTCGCGGCTTATCTCGTTAAATCACTCGCGGTGAAATAATTTACAGCGACGGCCGTCGGCTTCCGGGAGATGCTGCGGGAGATTACCGACATCGCAACGACGAATGTCATTACAAATAAGAAATTTCACCTAAGGAAAGCGTTATCTTACGATCTTTTTTTAATTAATTAAGCTTGTATTTCGCAGTGGAAAGTGCTCTTTTTTTATGAGTCGCAAGCTCAAGCAATATTTACATATTTGCTATTTCTTGTAAACCGTCTAGTCAAAAAGATCAATGAAATTTTATAAGAATCTAACAATACGTTTGGTTATCTCTCGCATGCGAATCCTATGTCATAGTAATAATAAGAGGGTGCGCGCCTGCAACGTGGTCCATATCGCAATTGCGTCATTATGAATTTTACTCATAGATTAAGTGACATAAAAATTCATTGATCATAGCAATTCAGTTTCATTTCTGAAATAACTATAACGTACATACTTAAAAGTGCAAAAAGAAAACCTCACTTAGGCATAGTTTAACTACTAAAATTATTGTTCAAATATTCTCGAAAACAAAGAAAAGACTATTCTAAGCTTTGCAAATAAACATGACACAAAACTTTCAAAAAATGACACATCTTTCAAGAGCTTACCAACGCAAATAAAAAATAACTCGAATTACAAAACGACACGAATAATAACGAAATACCTACCACTGCCAAGTGCGGGGTTAATTTATTGCTGGTGCCGTATCGCGAAACTACAATTTGCTGCTCCGCAATGCAGCTGTAGTTGGGCTGAATTCCGTAAAAAGCTGTGTGTATCGTGTTGGTAAACAACTGTGTAGGTTGGGTACTAGTGAAGCTGTCATGCGAAGCCTGAAAGGGCTGAAAGCTAGCAGACCTGAATAAGAGACTTCAACAACTTCAGTGCGAGTAAAAATGAGTAAAAATACTACTCCTATTCGATCCTCGTTTTTTTTTTCATTTGGCGTAAAAGTTTGCCACCATATTATTTATTAACTGTAACGTGTAGAAGCGAAAGGCCAAAAGTGGCCTGTTTTTTAAATAAATGCTGCATTTTAGATTAACTTTTCTCCGGTGACTTCTGATGCACGTACACATGAAGGCATTGGCGTAACTAAACGTATGTACCTTAGGTATTATTAGATATTCATGCACAGTCTTTAATGATTTGACGGCAAAGATTGCACAGAAAACCAATTCCATACTCAAAATCTAACAAAACAACGTGGTCTATTCAGCAGCATTTGTTGCCAGTAACATGTTGAGATTAAAGGTTCATTCCGATATGCATCCCAAAGAAAACAACACCATTATCGAAACACGGAAACGTTTCGTCGTGTCTAAGAATTCACTAATTCCCCTTTCGCTAGTTCATCACGAGCTAGCTATTTAGGGAACCGACGATTCGGTTCGCCAACTGGCTTTACAGATACTTTGTTTGATATGATATGATACTGGTATGATGTTGCATATGATATAGATGATCTTATTTTTACGGTTCCGCTTCCGCTATAGGATCACACGCGTGCGTGTCTGTCTGTCCTGTCAGTCGGTCTGTGATGGCCAATTTGCTCCGAAATTACTGGACCGATTGAGTCAAAATTCGGTACACATACGTAAGTTAGTGACCCAAAGAGACCATCTGCCCGTATTTAGCAGGACAAGTTTGGCTGTTTCAAGTCTTGTTTGGCTAAAAAGCCGTGGTGGCCTAGTGGTTCGACCTACCGCCTCTCATGCCGAAAGTAGGGGGTCAATTCCGGCTCGCACCCCTAAGTTTACTTACGTGCGAAATTCAATTTGAATTTACCACTGAGCTTTTCGGTGAAGGAAAACATCGTGAGGAAACCTGCACGCATCTGCGAAGTAGTTCAAAGATGTGTGTGAAGTCCCCAATCCGCACTGGGCCCGCGTGGGGACTATAGCCCAAGCCTTTCATGGTGAGGGGAGGCCTATTCCCAGCAGTGGGACGGGAGGCTGTAGTAGTATTTGTGTGGCCGAAGTATTAATGCTTTGATGTCCGGCTTTTAGGGTAAATTTACCATGGTAGTGTCCAGCTTTTTCATTTCAGGAGCTGGCAAACAATGACGATCATGTTTATAGCTGATGACAGCTCCACTCTCATATTCATAAAATGATGATACGGGAATAAGAGTTGCTGTCGTGAACGCACTTTTTTCAGTTGTTTCATTTCTATGGCGAGTGGAGTATGTGCATAAAACTACTTATCATCATTTATTAGTGGAAAGCAAAGCACAGCCCTAACACAGCCGAAACATTGTCGCGATATCATTATGGTTTCGTAGCACATAACGAGTATCTCTAACCTCTAATAAGTTGTACAGCGCACTCGTCGTTAAAAACAAGACAGAGGGTATAACTAACTGCACTGATGACATTATGTTTATGATGACATTAGGAATTATTTGAACATAATGATAGGTAAATAGTTTTTTGGTTAATTTATTAGGTAAGTGTACCATTGTAAATATTTTTAATATTAGGTATTTTTAGGTATTTTGTATTTATTTATAGATTACCGTGTAATTCTGATTACGTAACGTTTATTTACGTTACAACATTGACGATAATATATGTATGGACCTGGGCGACCGAGCTTTGGCGGGTGAAAGTAGCTAAAACCGAGTTTTCTCAGATATGCGACCTAGCTAGACCGATTTGTCGCCCCCGTAAATTCCAAATTTCTTCCAAATCGTTAGAGCCGGTTCTGAGATCGCTAAGATATATAAATAAAGAAGTAAATGAATAAACGAATATACAAGAAAGAGGAACATAAACATTTTCTAGCCCAGGCAAGAAAATCTTTTCAGCTGTTTGAAAATGACCAGTATTGTAGAGCATTTTGGAATTTTCGATTAATGTTTATGAAAGCTTCTTTAAATTTATACATACTCATAGGCAAACGTGACTTGACTGACTGACCTATCGACGCAGAGCTCAAACTACTAGACGGGGCGGGCTGAAATTCGACACACTAATATTGTGCCGTGTACCTATACATCAGCCGAAAAAGGATTTTATGAAATTTCACCCCTAAAAGGCGGTAAAAAGAGGGTGGATTTGTATCCTCTAACCGAATTCTACGGACCTAGTTCGTTATAAACAGTGTTGTATCATCCTTAAGACAGAGTGGCATAGACTTGTCTGGGATCCTGCGTCTCAAAAAAATTTTAAATAAAAAGACCGGCCAAGTGCGTGTCGGGCCACGCGCAAATTATAGGGTTCCGAAGTTGACGATGCCCACAGTACCTTTCTAAGACTTATTAGCATCTAGCTAGCCTGTGGTATGACGTGCCCGCCCGACTCCCCTGCCGCTCGAGAAAAATCATCATTATAAGTTGGTCGACTATTACTCGTAAGTTTGTACAGCCTACTTAGCTCTGATAGTTTTCCTTTCAACTACGTTATATATGCCACAACCGTGATTTTTTTCAGCCATCCAAATACCACCATTTAACTGGCAGGGGGGGGGGACACGTGACTCTAACAAAAAATAGCACTTTAAAGCTTAATATTTCACAAACGCATCACTTAATCAAAAAATGGTTTTAACAAACCCACAATATTTTTTTGAGACCTATTCAACGATATGCCGCACCATGGGGTATGCAAGAAAAAAAAATTACATCCCCACTTTACGAGTAGGGGAGGTACCCTATAAAAAAATATATTTCAAAATTTTATTGTACCACTTTGTCAGCATAACTAATATGCATATTCATGCCAAATTACAGCTCTCTAGACCTAAGCATCTCCGAGCAATAGTGCGGACAGACGGACGGACGGACGGACATGGCGAAACTATAAGGGGTCCTTGTGGACTTCGGAACCCTAAAAATAGAACCGACTTCAAACTCCGATAGCCTGTAAAGTTGGTGTTTCTTCTTCTTCTTCTATTTTTTTATTTAAAATTTTTTTTCGGCTATAGTTTCCAAACATCTGTACGATGGGACGTAAGTCTCACTGTAGTCTTTGAAATTGATGCCAAAATCATACACATGCTAACAAATTTCGAGGAGTTCCCTCGTTTTGTCATGGATCCCATCATCAGAACTAAACCAAATTATTAAAAGGGTTCAAGTTGGAGGTACACCTTTCAATAAAAAAAAGAATCATCGAAATCGGTTCACAATTGACGGAGATATGCGTGGTCATTCATAAAAAAAAATATATACGCGTCGAATTGAGAACCTCCTCCTTTATTTTTTTCGTCGGTTGAAAAAAGCATTTAGAAGAAGAAGCAGAAGTAGAAGATTTTTTTATTTGACGCCAATTAGCGAGCAACTATGTCTGGTTCGGCCGCCTCACATGCAGAGGGTCGGGAGTTCGATTCCGGCTCGCACCTCTAAGTTTACTTATGTGCGAAATTCAATTTGAATTTACCACTGAGCTTTTCATAAATCACTAATTCCCCTTTCGCTAGTTCATCACGAGCTAGCTATTTAGGGAACCGACGATTCGGTTCGCCAACTGGCTTTACAGATACTTTGTTTGATATGATATGATACTGGTATGATGTTGCATATGATATAGATGATCTTATTTTTACGGTTCCGCTTCCGCTATAGGATCACACGCGTGCGTGTCTGTCTGTCCTGTCAGTCGGTCTGTGATGGCCAATTTGCTCCGAAATTACTGGACCGATTGAGTCAAAATTCGGTACACATACGTAAGTTAGTGACCCAAAGAGACCATCTGCCCGTATTTAGCAGGACAAGTTTGGCTGTTTCAAGTCTTGTTTGGCTAAAAAGCCGTGGTGGCCTAGTGGTTCGACCTACCGCCTCTCATGCCGAAAGTAGGGGGTCAATTCCGGCTCGCACCCCTAAGTTTACTTACGTGCGAAATTCAATTTGAATTTACCACTGAGCTTTTCGGTGAAGGAAAACATCGTGAGGAAACCTGCACGCATCTGCGAAGTAGTTCAAAGATGTGTGTGAAGTCCCCAATCCGCACTGGGCCCGCGTGGGGACTATAGCCCAAGCCTTTCATGGTGAGGGGAGGCCTATTCCCAGCAGTGGGACGGGAGGCTGTAGTAGTATTTGTGTGGCCGAAGTATTAATGCTTTGATGTCCGGCTTTTAGGGTAAATTTACCATGGTAGTGTCCAGCTTTTTCATTTCAGGAGCTGGCAAACAATGACGATCATGTTTATAGCTGATGACAGCTCCACTCTCATATTCATAAAATGATGATACGGGAATAAGAGTTGCTGTCGTGAACGCACTTTTTTCAGTTGTTTCATTTCTATGGCGAGTGGAGTATGTGCATAAAACTACTTATCATCATTTATTAGTGGAAAGCAAAGCACAGCCCTAACACAGCCGAAACATTGTCGCGATATCATTATGGTTTCGTAGCACATAACGAGTATCTCTAACCTCTAATAAGTTGTACAGCGCACTCGTCGTTAAAAACAAGACAGAGGGTATAACTAACTGCACTGATGACATTATGTTTATGATGACATTAGGAATTATTTGAACATAATGATAGGTAAATAGTTTTTTGGTTAATTTATTAGGTAAGTGTACCATTGTAAATATTTTTAATATTAGGTATTTTTAGGTATTTTGTATTTATTTATAGATTACCGTGTAATTCTGATTACGTAACGTTTATTTACGTTACAACATTGACGATAATATATGTATGGACCTGGGCGACCGAGCTTTGGCGGGTGAAAGTAGCTAAAACCGAGTTTTCTCAGATATGCGACCTAGCTAGACCGATTTGTCGCCCCCGTAAATTCCAAATTTCTTCCAAATCGTTAGAGCCGGTTCTGAGATCGCTAAGATATATAAATAAAGAAGTAAATGAATAAACGAATATACAAGAAAGAGGAACATAAACATTTTCTAGCCCAGGCAAGAAAATCTTTTCAGCTGTTTGAAAATGACCAGTATTGTAGAGCATTTTGGAATTTTCGATTAATGTTTATGAAAGCTTCTTTAAATTTATACATACTCATAGGCAAACGTGACTTGACTGACTGACCTATCGACGCAGAGCTCAAACTACTAGACGGGGCGGGCTGAAATTCGACACACTAATATTGTGCCGTGTACCTATACATCAGCCGAAAAAGGATTTTATGAAATTTCACCCCTAAAAGGCGGGAATAAGAGGGTGGATTTGTATCCTCTAACCGAATTCTACGGACCTAGTTCGTTATAAACAGTGTTGTATCATCCTTAAGACAGAGTGGCATAGACTTGTCTGGGATCCTGCGTCTCAAAAAAATTTTAAATAAAAAGACCGGCCAAGTGCGTGTCGGGCCACGCGCAAATTATAGGGTTCCGAAGTTGACGATGCCCACAGTACCTTTCTAAGACTTATTAGCATCTAGCTAGCCTGTGGTATGACGTGCCCGCCCGACTCCCCTGCCGCTCGAGAAAAATCATCATTATAAGTTGGTCGACTATTACTCGTAAGTTTGTACAGCCTACTTAGCTCTGATAGTTTTCCTTTCAACTACGTTATATATGCCACAACCGTGATTTTTTTCAGCCATCCAAATACCACCATTTAACTGGCAGGGGGGGGGGACACGTGACTCTAACAAAAAATAGCACTTTAAAGCTTAATATTTCACAAACGCATCACTTAATCAAAAAATGGTTTTAACAAACCCACAATATTTTTTTGAGACCTATTCAACGATATGCCGCACCATGGGGTATGCAAGAAAAAAAAATTACATCCCCACTTTACGAGTAGGGGAGGTACCCTATAAAAAAATATATTTCAAAATTTTATTGTACCACTTTGTCAGCATAACTAATATGCATATTCATGCCAAATTACAGCTCTCTAGACCTAAGCATCTCCGAGCAATAGTGCGGACAGACGGACGGACGGACGGACATGGCGAAACTATAAGGGGTCCTTGTGGACTTCGGAACCCTAAAAATAGAACCGACTTCAAACTCCGATAGCCTGTAAAGTTGGTGTTTCTTCTTCTTCTTCTATTTTTTTATTTAAAATTTTTTTTCGGCTATAGTTTCCAAACATCTGTACGATGGGACGTAAGTCTCACTGTAGTCTTTGAAATTGATGCCAAAATCATACACATGCTAACAAATTTCGAGGAGTTCCCTCGTTTTGTCATGGATCCCATCATCAGAACTAAACCAAATTATTAAAAGGGTTCAAGTTGGAGGTACACCTTTCAATAAAAAAAAGAATCATCGAAATCGGTTCACAATTGACGGAGATATGCGTGGTCATTCATAAAAAAAAATATATACGCGTCGAATTGAGAACCTCCTCCTTTATTTTTTTCGTCGGTTGAAAAAAGCATTTAGAAGAAGAAGCAGAAGTAGAAGATTTTTTTATTTGACGCCAATTAGCGAGCAACTATGTCTGGTTCGGCCGCCTCACATGCAGAGGGTCGGGAGTTCGATTCCGGCTCGCACCTCTAAGTTTACTTATGTGCGAAATTCAATTTGAATTTACCACTGAGCTTTTCGGTGAAGGAAAACATCGTGAGGAAACCTGCACTCATCTGCGAAGTAATTCAAAGATGTGCGTGAAGTCCCCAATCCAGGCCCAGTGCGGGCCCGCGTGGGGACTATAGCCCAACCATCTCGTGATGAGAGGAGGCCTGTGCCCAGCCTAGGTAAATAAATATCTAACTTGGTGGTGTCCGTTTATAAACACACTAATGCGGCGTCACACAACAGTTATGCAAATCACAACCCGTAAACAACCGCACGTTTCAGAGCCAGTGGACCAAAATCAACTCGAATAGACAGCAACGTTCTCCAAGCCACTGAACCTGCATGCCACTGTTCTACCCACGTGCGATAAAAGCCGGCACGGCTGCAGAAAGGTACTTTATGGTTTTGTGATGAAAATAGGTGCTTATTATATTATGTACATCTAGGTATTTGAGTTCTCGGAAAACAACTCAACAGTAATCTTATATTTAGATTAGAGCGCAGTCAAATAGCTAAGTAAAGACTAAGCAGCCAGCTATTCTTAGAGACGTTTCGAATAGCCGTTAGTAAACAATAGTTAAACACGGAATTCCTAAATCATTATTTTGTGAGTCGATTCCTTGTTCGCTAAAATAATATTTGAAATTCCTTGCTGACATAGCATTGGTCCATCATAAACGAACCTGAACTGATTTTCGAAATATTGAAGAACTCTATGTGTTGGTGACCGACCTCTTCTTTACTTTGTATTTTTATACCTTTTTTTTGACTTGTTTTTGATTGATTTATAGTTTCAGTAGTTGCCTTAGTTACGTGGATAAGCGAGGTCCTGCTAATATTATTATATTTTAATTCTCTAATACTTGTCTTCATTTCAACACAAAAACATTATAATCATACAGTCCACTCCGCTCCGCTACACTATGTTTTATTTAATATATAGCAAGTAAAGGTAAAAAATATCGATTAAACTGAATGTCGACCGCAAGTAGCCGCAGCGATCGTTCGGAGACATTGACAACCCACCTTTAACCCGAAACTGCTGTGTGCGTTATAAACTATTTCTTTTTACTATACCTACAATCAATGCATGATCGTTGTCGTGCCGTCCAACAAAGACGAGAGAAGCATTGAACTCGTAACAGTAATTTACGGCGACCGACGTAAAAGTGCAGTTTAATAATTGGAGTTTTCAACAGTGCTGTAGTGGCCCGTCGAGTGCCGGTCGCAGGCAGAACAAACATTTAATGACTAAAGCTTTTTGCCCGCGACTTTCTTCGCGAAATAAAGTAGATATAATGAAGTTTAAGACAGAAACCTCGACTAAGTAAAAATGTACAGTGAAATCAACAAGCTACAAATTAGAAAAGGAAAAGATTTTTTAAAAGCAAGCTTTATTAAAGTACTCGTCAAGAAGGATGAAACGAGTGCAAACTCGATGGGGTTATGTCGTTTAACTACCGAGTTCCTATGACCACATTCCGGTTCCATCATAAGATCAGCTCCATGTAATAATATATTTTTTATTTTAAAACGAGACCGCCTAGTAGGTAGCTGCAGTGAACGTGTCAACATGCTAATAACTTAATAAGCACTTAATGTGAAATTAGAATACTTACTAACCCCGAGAGCTACTGTTGGGTTTATGGATTTTATATTGTAACAAGTGGTTATTATTAAAGTCGAATGTTATTTTAGGCGTCTCGGGGCCCACTGCTCGTGCCCGACCGGAGGTTCTCTCCCGGGGCCTTATTCGAGTTAGTCAATACGGATATGAGATTTCTTATATCCCTACATAATTATCATCTCCTTTACCATTATCCCACATTACGTGTTCGACACAACATGTTTCTTCCATTTCTCTCTGTCAGCCGTCATTTCCCCCCATTTTAAGCATAATCTCCTTTCACACAATCCATTCATACCTTTTTTGGTCTATCTCTACTATATCCCTAAATATTGTTATTATTATCTCCCTATTTACCGAGTATTCTATTGGGATAATATTACAATAGAATGCTTAAGTTTGAGATAAGAAGAAGAAAATTTTGTAGGTAAAAACAAAAGTACCTATCTAACACTGTAAAATCTTGATTTATAACGGTGTACAAATTATAAGTACTTATCAAATAACTACCGTCTTAGGAAATCTCTTTCCTTGAATAGCTTTTTAACCGATAATTAATATATTGCTTAATAAGAAAGAAAAGAAAGAAAGAAAACAGTTATTCATGACATTACACAACACACATACAAAAGACAAAAAGAGCAACATATAAATGTTCTGTATAAACAGAACAAAAAAAAAGTGTTGTGGCCTGTCACGAAATGGTCCCAGCTCAGCATGTGCTAGCATTAAATGCAGGCGCTGGTCTTTCGGTGGGACCATTTGGTGAGACGACGACCGGCTACATACGATAGATTTAAAGAATAAAAGAATACTTACAATTTATCTTATTTACATACAAAAAACATTTCGACCGAGCAAATAGGGTGTTAGGGTATAGGGATATGCCAATATCCCCATTTACTACCAACTCGAATAAGGCGCCCGAGCCTTGAGTTGTTTGTTGACGGAGATAGGAACTACGAGTACCTAAGCAGATAGCGATGAGGAGCGAAAGAAACGTATACAAGCGGGAACGGTTCGACTTTTACCCGTGTGTCTAAGCCTCGGGACCATGGCGTTTTATAAATAAAATCCCGTGTGTGTTTGCTCAGGAAAAAAATCGAAATAACATTACAGGACTGGACGAGATAACTAGCTGTTCGTTAATCGCACATCAGTCACATTTATTAACGCCGGTTTCCTATATCCAAAAGACGCCTCGTTTTGGCTTCGGATGGCCGATGGACGGTAAAATTTGACAGCTCCTGGCGCAAATGTCAAATTTTATTCATCCGTAGTCAAAACGAGTCATATAAATAACTGCACTCTTAAGGTCAAGGTTTTTTCCCTAATCCTATCTCGTGTCTATTGCCAACATTTCAAAATCTTAATAAGGCGTAATTCGAAAACCGTTTCGGTATCTCTATCTAAAAGGAGTGTATAAAAAAGTTTCAGGTTTTTTTGTTCATCAGTTTTAGAGAAAGTCGTGTTTTAGTAGTAAAGTGGTATAAAAGTATATATACGTGGCGTCAAGCTCTCGTGTACGTGGCTCTCTCAAGTGGTAGTCATATCCCGGCTATGCGCAGAAAGAGCTTCTACGTCATTTTTGACTTACGCCCTTTTGGAATGAGTTTTCTAATCTCAATTTTCTATATGAAATTCACGACTTATCTACGAAAAAAAGAAAAAGTATGTCCCCTTTTAAAATTTTCGTTAGTGCTAAAAAACTGAAATGCTTTCATTGGGCGTAGGCATAATAAAAAGTTTCTCGAGGTTCTTGGAAAAAAGGAAGAGATTTTCAATTTGTCGGTACCTACGTATGTTGTTTTCTTTTTCGATAGTAGTAGTGACCCCCCCCCCCTCCAAAATCAATGTCTGGGACCGCGCCTGACTACTCCGTTAATTGTGAACCAATTTCTCTGATTCTTTTTCTGACCGCAGATTGGTTCAGTTCTAATTCTCTAAACTCCTCTAAACTGGCTAGCGTATATGAAATTACGATATAACGATGATACGATTTTCATTCCTTGGTAAGTATAAATTTCCAAGAGTACAGTAATTTTACGTCTTCTTGAACCTTTATTTGTACAATAGGCTAAACCATTTGTTTTAAATAAAAGCTACCTCATACCAAACTCCTTCGGCCTGACCATTCAATTGATGTCAAGTGAAGCCATGATAATCTTATAGCGAACTTGAGAGCGACTTTGCAGGCTGTCGGAGTTTGAAGACGGATTTTTTTACTATTTTATTTATTTAACTCGAACACGGGGTAAACGAACGTGCTCTGAAGCCTGCCATGGAAAAGTGGAATGCCTCTGTGATGAAAATTGTTTGTTTTTCCTTCCTTTACGTCAAAACGACTGGAGTTGGACCGATTTTGATGAAATTTGTTACCTATAGGTACGGAGATATAGTTGGAGACATTTCTTTCCGCTGCGAAATATAACATAGGATAGGTACTTTGTATCCCGATATTTCCACGGAAACGGGTTTTCTATGCGTCAACCAGTTTTAAATCCCTCTATAACTATACCTAACCATATAATAAACTATCTTCAGGTATGCTAATTCTAAGTCTTCGCGGGACGAAGTCGCGGGCAACGACTACTGAATAATACTTATTAAAGAAGAAAAATCAACTGAACACGTTTAGTTATCACCCCATTTCGGTTAATTGGGTGTTCGGTACAGCCCGCAGTAAAGTGAGACGCCTCGAAATAACCGAAGCCGGAGGCGCATCCACTTAATCTAAATGACGAATGACGTCGTCGGGACCCCTTGAAATACATATTTTACACTTTGCATGGCACCTGAAATTTGCCTACGAAAAAATAAGGAAAGGGGCATCTGACGTGAAGCGTGTTTAAAATCACGATACAAGTACCCACCCAGATAAAGATACATACAAGTCGGAAGAAAAGAATGTCACATTTCAACACTAATTGATCGATGCCGTCTTACCTTAATAACTAGAAATTGGTTGTCTGTAAAGTCGGTTTACGGACGATAATTTTATATGTAACTAGCTTTTCCCCGCAACTTCGTATGCGCAGAAATATTAAAATGAAAATTCCCATTGTCTTCCGCTCCCGTGAGAATTTCGGGAAATCCTCTCTTAGTGCTTCCGTACATTCGCTAAGGAACCTGAATGCCAAATTTCAGCTCTCTAAGACCAGTAGTTTCGGCTCTGCGTTGATCGATCAGTCAGTCAGTCAGTTTCTTGTTTTATATATATATAGATAACGTCACGTAACGCTACAACACTACTATTGCATCATGTTTTTTCTACAGTAAATGTGTTGTATTTTGTATTTCTAAACAAAATTTGAGCTCTATGCTTTAGAATCTGATGGCACTGAAAAGGTTTTCAATGCTGGCAAAATTAGTTACCACGCAAACGCAAGCATTAAGTTAAAGCGACATTGGAGTGGACGGGCACGCGGACTCCTTACAAGGCGTGTCCCAGTAAGGAAAGTGGTCCTATTGTGCTGGCTACCCTGGGTTGTTCACCCAAGAAAACCTCTGGTTTTATGGGTTTATGATTGCTCTCACTTTTGTTGCGCATTAACATTGCAACGTTTGATGACTTGAGACTTCAAAAATGAGGTTTTGAATCCATCAGCTTTTTATGTTCACCGTAAATAAATATGAACTAAACGTGAACCGAATGATTCTTCTTTTAATTCGATTGGTGGTAGGTATCTCCAAATTGGTCTCATTTTAATCTGGTTCAGTCCTGATGATGGGAACTCATCAAAATTAGTTACCTACATACCTGTTACCTTTTTTATTAAACTACCAGTAAGTATAAATAATACAAGATGGTTGGTAAGCCGAAGTTGCGATTAGCGACTCAGGGTGCAGTAAACCGGTATACTGAGATCTGGAACCTACTGTGCATGCAGTGAATTTAGGGAGTGTAGTTGGTCGCTTCGAGCTTTATCTCGTTGGCTTCGTCCGACACAATTGCTCTAATTAAATCTAGAAACTCTATCGTAAAACTTTCAAGGCATGCAAAATGTTGACTGTAGTAAAATAAAGACCGTAGAACAAAGGCAATTTTGCTAACGATGGTTGGTGGTTACCTATAGGTTACTTATAGGTAAGTATAGTAGGTAAATTTACGCATTTCATGAGGGCGAACATTGATAATAGCAATGGCTTCTTCTCAAGCAATGGGTCTAGGAAGCGCTGGTGGATTCTTTTTCTGACGTGTAAAAGTGCCCCTATGTGGCCAATTTGCTGAATAAATGATTGAATTTGAATTTGGTACCTACCTAGGTATATTGCTTCGTTTCAATTTCAGCAGGCAGATAGGTATATTTCTCCATATAGGACCTATACATATATAAGGAGAAATAGCAACAACTCGCCGTCCTTTTTCAATTTCTAACACCGCATCACCACACTAACCACCAGGTTTTATGTTTGTTTATCAACTAACGATATGGAAAAGAACCGATGAAGAAAATTCATTTTTATCGTTTACCTTTAGAAAATCTCGATCGAAACGAAACTTGACAAAAATCAAACTTTAAGTAGGTACCTCTTGGCCCTTGGCTCGTGCCGCACGTTTCATTCGGCTGCATTTAGTCAAATTAAATGCATAATGCAGGTAGCGGGGCGCGCGGCGCGGCTCTGATGTCGCACAATGACTTGTTAACTTTGTCGTGACGTCCCATTGTCGCCGTCGCGCAATCAGGGAAGCATTGACCGTAGGGTCGACGGCCAAGTGTCGGGAACACCTTTGCGGCTTCACATCACATCCCGCCCTTGGATACTGACATAAAAAAACTGGCCAGGTACCGTACGCGTACCTACTGGCTTATTGCGTCGACATCACAGTCACAAATTGGAATTAGAAGATTTGCCTGTAATAATTTCCTCCTAAAATAATTACCTATTAGAAAAGGAGCAATGAACTAAGCGTTAAGTACTAGATACTACTCGTATGAGATAAAATTAGTTTTTGAGCTCGTAACGCATTCAACACAAAGATACTTAGGTATGCAAGTTTCAACGAAGTAAATAAGACAAGACTGTCTTCAGTGCACTTTGGTCATGTTTGTTTACAAACATAGAACATGAGTAAACCCGTAATGGCGAGAATCACCTCGGCAACTCGCCAATAGAGGGCGCTAAGTTTAAAAATAGAAGTGTCACCGTGCCACCGTTGGTGAGCAGCTAGAATGATGGGATTAAACGAACTTACCTGAAGTGAAGTTCTATCCTGATTGTATGTAATATTTGTTTCGAATATAACTATGCAGCTTCGTCAGTCTTGCGGCCCAATTGACGCGTTTTCAAAGCTAAATAAAAAGAAAATAACATCCTGGCAACACCAAACTGTCATTTAGTTCAGAGCACCAAGTTAAATGAATACTTAAGAAAGTAGTATTTAATTTATATTAAATACTACTTGACCCTCGGGAGGTGAGTGTTTATCCTACCCTCACCTGGGTGGGAGGGATATTCTTATATATTCGAAACAAATATTACATACAATCAGGATAGAACTTCACTTCAGGTAAGTTCGTTTAATCCCATCATTGTATGTAATATTTGTTTCGAATATAACTATGCAGGATGTTCAGAGAACAAAAAGTAATCATTCTCCAAACAAGACCTAAATAATACAATATTTATGAACTTATAAGTCTATTCTAACTAGACTATAGTCAATCATAAATAATTATATATGAAAGTTTAACCTTATATCCATGAATCTAAAGGATATACCTAGAATTGTCACCTACATACATTAACAGTTATCACACAACAGACTCGTGGCTCATGTTCAGTTTGAATTCAAAAGTTCACTTCATTAAGTATAACAAACAATGTTTTATACATTTTTATGATTTAGTGATGTTAGCTCCATAGTAACACCTAAACATTGCAAGTGAAATAACAGATATCAGCAGGGCGAGCAGAATATGCTACACATTACATCATGTAACACATGGTTGTCTGTTCCACAACCATCTCCCGACCGTTAATGTAAATTGTCTCTTAATTTGAAGCTTTAAAATGTAACAAAAGTTGGTTGTTCCTATCCTATAATTTAAACTGTACAACACAACTAGAGTTCCTGAGCATTTGAGCAAGGAACCAAAACCAAAGAACTGGAAATTCCAGACACTGGACAAAATTTCTCAACTACCTACCTTGCTGTAAATATAACACAAATTAAGGTATGAGGTATGGTAACCGAATCTCGAATAAGTAAACTTATGATTGTATATATGATTAAGTAATAAGTAAGGAATAAATAATAAAATTGTCGCTTTCTCTGAAGGTGATCCAAACGGTCGTTACTGTGACCGGTTGTGAATTTATTATTATAGATTACCAGCATAAGTTCTCATATGATGTATTCACATTCAACGTCAAAATTACAAGTTAGATACAGTTTTATTTATGGCATAAGTATAAGAACTCAAACAACAGGATTTTTTAACTGCCTATAAAGTTCCTGAATAATTTATATAATTTATTACTTCATTGAACAGTGTTCAGTCATCAAAAAAGTGCATATAGTACAGAACTTCTGGAATCATCTTCTGAAAGTCAGCTCCCGAAATTAAAGAGCTTGTAAAATATCTGAAATCAAATCAAATCCATGTATGTACCTTAGGGGTTCAACTACAGAAATCTGCTATCTGGATAAAGTTTCCATTACAGCCATTAGTTTCATTTCATTGGGAACTCGTAGTAGGCGTCGTAATTTATTTATATTTATTTTAAGTTAAAAATTCAATTTAGGGGTTATCACTTAAGGACCTCTCACACTCACAATCTACCCTTACGTTTAGAGCAACCCCTTACAACAAGTAATCAAGGTATTAAGTGATCAGTAGTTTTCATAACATAAGTATTTAATAAAAAATACGGTCCTGAGTGCCTGCTGCACAATTTGTATAATAGCTCATAAAGCGAATACATGAAGCTCCAATTGCAAATATATATATATATATATATATATATCGAGACCTGTCTGAAAAGCATCTTTAACCACAAATCAGATATTTGGATTTATCACTCATCATGCAAATGTGCATTTTAATGTTAATTCACTTTAAGTACTGTAATAGTAAGTATCGAACGTTTCGTTGTCTCTGCCTTCACCAACGGGAAGCAGGTATGAGCTTTTTGGTAAGTAATACTGACTGTGTGGTGGCAATCAAATTGATTAAGTATTGTTAGTTTCAACGAAACTAAATTCACCTTCAGAATTTGGCCATGTCAATAAAATCTTCCAGCGGAAGGCTACAGGACCATAATTTATTTATTTATTTATTTAATAAAGAACCACCTTCATAATCTGACCATGTCAACAAAATCTTCCAACGGAAGACTAAAGGACAATAATTGGTAATACGCTCTTTGTCAAAAGTGAATTACTAAAACAACACGAGCTTATAACTATTTTACTTTCAACGAAAGTATTACCATATCACAACGTGATACAGTCTCTCATGCTCATTCATAATATTACGAGTACATATGTACATTCAGTTTAAACTTTCCAACGGAAGCTACTTTAAATTATAGTATTGTATTGTATATTCACTTTTATTAAAAATACTATTATTCTTTAATAATTTCCCAAATAAATATTTTCAACACTTTCATAACATAACTATGTCGGGAACTTCAGCAGAACCTGCTGGCTGCTCATTCCTGTACAATTTGTACACATATCCGAAAATAAGCAAATATTACATCTGCATGCTGAATGAGAACATATATGTATTACCAACCCTATTCAGAAAATTGGTAACGCTAGTTTCAGCAATCTTTAAGCTTATCGCTTGGCAATAAATGTTATATGAAATTTTTGCCGTCGGCATTTTAGCAGGAGGCAAATTTTTATGAAAAATAATAACCTGTCTGTACTCGAAGACCAGACTATGCGAGCAACATGTGCAAATAGCATAATTATTATAAATAATTACAAATTAATAATTCTACCAGGTATATGATAAGTTTGTTAGAAACTTAGAACACTGTGATATAAAATACCAACATGAAGGTTCCCAGGGCCCAGCCCAGGGTACGTAGCCCAATCAGGACAAAAATAGCACCTGATAATACTAGCACTACTTAAGTCTTTTGTCATGGTCTATAGTCCTGTGTCTGAGTAACAATTAAAAACATAGCAAGGGTTGCAATATGTGCAGGACAGGAGTGATGGCTGATATTTGTCCATCTATATAAATATGATATTAGGATATCACTATGGGAACTGAGCCACTAATATACATAAGTCTTTTGAAACTGGCAGCACTCTTACTGCAGTTTACACCGCTGGTGTTTAAGATTGCTTATAATGTACTACTGTATGTACAATTCATATCTTGTGATAATTAAATTCTCAAGTTTTGTATCCCAGTAAAGTAACTGAAAATATTATTTCCATCCTGAAAAGGGCAATAATAATAATAAGCCTACGGAACGTAGACGACAAATGGGAGCATTCGACGCATTGCTATAATATTTTGCGCAGGCGTCCATATTTCTAATAGACCTCAAGTCCAGGTTACATTACATTAAATGAATATGGGGTAATGAAAACAAAAATAAACAAATAATTGTAGTAAAATGACTTTATCCATGTGAGTACAAAAGAAAACAAAAACTTTTCAAAAGTACCTACTTATTAGAATTACCAGGTAGATCATTTAAAGGAAAAGAAACTTATTACTAGGTTTATTGATAGTTATCGGAATTACTTCTATTTTCAGTAAGCAAAATAAATAAAGCCCATTGTCTAAATTTGTAAGGTTCGATTTCTAATCCAATCTAAAAATAAATCTCATAATATGATTACCAACATCATTACTAAAAACTGTATAATGTGGAAATACCTTTCCTCAAAAGACCATTAAGGTACTCAAAATAACAATAAAACTCCGGCCATGAAAGGTTGGAATACTTAGAAAGTCCTCAAGTCAAGAATATTGTCTCTAATTTTTAATACATTAACAATGTATAATTATTAAGTTTTTAACCACTTTTATTTCTTGTCATTAACTTTAGATTTGGTACATACTCATGTGCCTCTTTAAACCTAAACATTTTATTACTAAATGTTATTTTTAAGTATGTCTATCTTACTCATGCATACATATGCTAAGCTACCAACGCTTGTTACTTAGTCCGGTAACTAACTTATGTATCATCAACATCAAATGTCTGATTGACATAGTGACCTAAAAAGCTTGTTAATACTTGGTAAGAAATAGTACCTATATGTGCATGTGCAATGATTGTCAGCGTGTCTAACATTACATATAATGCAAATAAATATTTACTGTCTAAATGGGTTATCTAAATATGCTTTATATTCTCATATTATAGTCTACAGGACACAGTAATTCAGGGGAGACCCTCCAATATACAACATCTCACAACATCAAACTAAAAAATCAAGTAAATAGGTATTATGAGTTCCAATAAGTTCGAGTGATCAATATTTTAAGAACTTTAAAATATATGATAGAAATTGGTTCTGATCTTAAAAATTTGCAATATATTACTAAAGACTACCAAGTTTTTAATTTCACTGATCATTTTCTGTACATTTTTAAGTAGGTAATAAAAATGTTTGAAAGGGTTTTTGAAAAACAACAATCTTATGCCTAGAACTAGAACATACAGATAAATTAATCAACTGAGGCCCATTATTTGGGTGTTCTTATGCATAAATGCATATAGTATCGAGTATTAAAACCATATGTATAAAGATGTACTATTTATTTACCTAGCGGTGCGGAGCACTGCATCATAATATAAGTCTGTGACTGTAAGAATAGATAGTCATGCCAGAAAGGAACTGCAATAGCTACGATCTTTGATATGGGTGTCCTTCGTATGGAATGGACACCCTTTGATTTCAATAAAGGTACTGGCCACCCAAATCATCTGGAGGTGTTTCAGCATCTTTACTATTTATTTGACAAAAGATATATCATGCACTGGCATATAAAACAAGTCTAAGTATAAGCTACTCGTTCACTGTTTGAAATACCCTATTTAGACTGTTTGATGTTCGGTTCGGCAGTAGCGAAAAATTATAACCTAACTTTTGAAGAACGGAAATATAGATCGCTTCATTGTTTATTTTATTATGATAAATAGATTATGTAGATAGCCACGAGTCTGTTTTTCAAATAGGTATTTACATACTCACTCACTTAAGTATCTTTCATTTTGGGGACCCAAAGTAGGTACACCGATACTGTTGCACTGCACAAGGAGGGGTTTCGACCATATATGTTGTAGTCCACACTTATTTCAAGTTTTATATTCATTTGCAACTGTTGAATCATCCTTTTTAGCAAGTTTTATAGAATAAAATAATTAAAAACTTGGATATCAACAAAAAATATCGCGTCGGAGGGCGCGAGAACTAAGAATGACAGTTTGGTGTTGCCAGGATGTTATTTTCTTTTTATTTAGCTTTGAAAACGCGTCAATTGGGCCGCAAGACTGACGAAGCTGCATAGTTATATTCGAAACAAATATTACATACAATTTAATTTATTGCCGTCTCAGCGGTAGGCATTTCCGATCTTCCGTATTTATACGCCGGTTTAAGTTGCCCTCTTTTTTTTAGTGCGCGGCAGTCAACCAATCTGGTTTTATCAAAATAAATGGGAGTAAAATCGTTAGTTTTTTTTGTCACTGGTATGATAGGTAAGTACCTAATTTTTTTACAACAGTTGCTATTCTTTCACTATTCGCAATACTTACCTATAATTCTAATTGATGGCCACAGGCTTCTAATTAGAAGATATTGGTTTTGTTCACGTGTTCCAATTCGTATACTCCTCTTGTATTATAAATGTGATAATACCTATTACTCACCAAGTAAATTTAGCGCAACAGTGACAGTCCATGTGTTTAGGGTTGCCATCTCCTAAAATGAAAAAGCCGGACTCTGCCTAGAAAAAAGCCGGGTATTTTACCCTAAAAGCCTGACATCACCACAACTAAGAGCCAAACACAAATTTATAAAGCCGGACATAAGTACCTTTTTTTTTAAGTTAAATCCCTATTTTTCCCGTTCCCGTGGGAATTTCGGGAAATCCTCTCCTAGAGTTCGCCTACACTCTTCAAGGAACCTACATGCCAAATTTCAACTTTCTTCGAACAGTACTGACATAACTGACAGTAGTGATGATGATGATGATTGCATCGCTAGGGGCGCTAACGAAAAGCCAAACAAAAGCCGGACAGGCCGGACATATGAATATTTGGTCAGACACAACCCGAAAAAGCCAAACATGTCCTGCTTAAGACAAAAAGATGGCAACCCTACATGTGTAAGTGACTATCTACTTACCCCGGTTCCTATAAATACCTACATGCAAATATAGGAACGGTACGAACAAGTAGGTCTTTTTAGTAAAAATGTGCTAAAAAAGACGTGTTTTTGAACAATTCTTTGGATCATAAGTAGTAGGCTTTGGTATTATTATTTTACTTATTTACCTACACGAGTTATCCCTCCTTTGGGGTAATATAAAGCAAGATGCCTTCAGGTAAAGCGGGGCTCAGTGACATCTGTGTTTCAAGTCTAAAACTGGTTAATCACTCGTGAAAACCAAGCTGAAGTCGGTTTGGCTACTCGACTCTAGATGGCGCTAAAGTAAATTAAATAATGGATATCGTTTGACGCCAACTAATGCATTTTAGATGCAATGCTGTATTGATTAAGTAGAAAATTAAATTACTAAAATTTAGACTTACCTATTTGCAGCTAATGTTGTCATTTCGATGTTATTGCCACACGCTGTTAGTATTTCATCGCAACTGCTGCCACCTTTAATGCGTTGCACGGAACTCAGGGACACATCTTCGCTCGAGTTCTTCCCAACGTTAGAAGCATTGCCGCTAGATGGCGCTGTTCTCTGCTTCGATGCCTGTTTGTGCCGGCTGAGCGCGAAAAACAAGGCTAGTACAGCTTTTAGTTTTGCGTCACGGATGTCCACAGCCGTCACTTGCTCTAACCCTTGAACTTTCTGCGCGTGTAAGAAATCTAAACAACACTGCACGTTCTCCAACTGAAACAAAGAAGAATTTTATTATAGCTAAGCTACTCTCAGTAGACAATTTGTAGGTATAGTATATAGTAGGAGAGATTCCTACCGAAATATTATGACAGCTGGAAACCCCCCTAGGACCAAAAAACGTATTACTCATCTAGGTATGGAGTGTGGAATGTGTCTTGGTAAGGAGCGCAATCTTATATGGCGAAACAGTTGAAAACGTGTCCAGCGGATTTGATAACAACAAAACAAAACACACTCTCCTGACAACCGTTTTCGCCATCTGAAGGCGCTACTGCAGACTATCCGCCTAGGTGGCTTGACATTTCTGGCGACCGCAGCGCCCCCAACCTACCCGATTTGGTGTCCACTTTTGGAACTATAAAGACTGCGCTCCTTTACTTCAACCCTCCATACATCTAGGTATTTAAATGAAACAACTTCTGACATTTAGAAATGTTCGTCCTAATAAGTATCGTTTATACTTTTTAAAACTAGTGTTGAGGCAAAATCATCTGTTTCGATTTCATGACACTTTCATAAGTCGATAGAAATCGAATATTTTGTATACAAGTTGAATGAAATTATAAAAAATTAAATAAAAAAATAAAAACCTACTTCAAACTCCGACAGCCTGCAAAGTCGGTGTCAAGTTCAATATAAGATTGAGCTTTGAGTCGGTTCACTTTACCGTTTTTTTTTTAATTTTCGGCTACAGTATCCAAACATACAACAAACTACAGTAACAACGGGACGTAAGTCTCACTATGTAGTCTTTGAAATTGATGCCACAATCATAGGCCTACATGTGCTAAAAAAAATATTGAGGATTTCTCTCATTTTCTCATGGATCTCATAATCGGAACTGAACCTGTCGATTAAAAAAATCATCGAAATCGGTTCACAATTGACGGAGTAATCGATGAACATACGTACAAAAAAGGAAAAACATACAGCCGAATTGAGAACCTGCTCCTTTTTTGGAAGTCGGTTAAAAATAGATACCTACATAATAAGGAACCATTTATCTTTCCTTGTCATGTTGATATTTTATTATAGCTTATGCGTATTTAAATTGTCACATAATATTATTTACATTCAAAATAATCGTCGGTAATAATCGATTTGTATTAAAAATCGCTGCGAAATACAGATCAACTAACAAATGTCATACTTCGGTTTAGGAATCTGTCACAATTTTGTTCTGTCAAATCATCTTTGTAAGTAGTTTTAGGGGCATTTTTTAATACTGGCAAACCTGCTGAAAGTCGCTCATTTCGTAAAGTAGAGAGGTACCAAACTATCTGAATCACAATAGTACATTACAGACCTAGGGTGGTGAATTCGTTAATGTCCTAGATTGCAGGTTTCTGTGACTCGAACCGAAGGTGAGGGCCATAAATATGCGATCTGGGGCTTTACGAATTACGAAAATCGCACTTTATGGCCAAGGGTGATGTAAATTCTATTTTACATCACCCTTGGCCATAAAGTGCGATTTTCTGCCCGCTACGCGGAGAGAAAATTTCACTTCTTGGCCAAGGC
Source organism: Aethes cnicana (assembly GCA_963971205.1). NCBI lineage: Eukaryota > Metazoa > Arthropoda > Insecta > Lepidoptera > Tortricidae > Aethes > Aethes cnicana. The sequence continues at coordinate 23,416,717 of OZ020272.1, read as the reverse complement.
AAGACGTAAAACTTTTGCCAAACCACGGGCGGTAATTCGTAAAGCCCCAGATCGCATGTTTATGGCCCTCACCTTCGGTTCGGGCCACAGAAACCTGCGATCTGGGACATTTACGAATTCACCACCCTAGGTCTGTAATGTACTATTGCATCAACCGTGAAGATGTCCATTTGTTTATTTATGAGGTTTCGTAATTAGGTGCTCTTGGGTCTGATTTCAACAGATTTTCTTGAGTGTAGTAATTATTAACTGAAGGGTGGAAAAACGAGCTTGAAGCAATATATATCACCAAAAGCCTTCAACGTTGAGAAAGCTTAAAAAGTAACCCACAACTAGCAGCGGTTAAGGCTGTCGCTTTAATAAGATAAAGGTTAACGAAAAGCGGTATCGTGTTGCGAAACTACCCACTAAACGTTGCATAATGGAGGTACAGTACGACACAACTTAGAAGGCGCGCGGTGAAGCACTTAATCCGTTGACGCAAAGTCTATTTTTGCTTAATCCACGCGCCTTCTAAGTTGTGTAAACCTGTACGAGTAAGTGCTATTAATACACTTTTAACCTTTTAACTCATGAGGGCTGGTCACGGGAGGGGTGAAGCCGCGGTAGCTTAGGTTTGCCTTCCATGCAAAGGGTCAACACCAGTTTACACCAGGCTCGCACCTCGCGAAACTTATTTTTTTTTTGTGTCATCGCATGTCTCCCAATGCTTCATATTTACTTACGTATAATAATATATATACATAATAAATAATCTATGAAGGACGTTGATCGTAAAAGTATTTTCTTTTCATCTACTTTCAATAATTATTGAAATGTTAACATAAGTCTGTAAAAGAACTCGCGACTGAAACTAAAAAATTTAAAAAAATATATATACATAATAAATAATCTATGAAGGACGTTGATCGTAAAAGTATTTTCTTTTCATCTACTTTCAATAATTATTGAAATGTTAACATAAGTCTGTAAAAGAACTCGCGACTGAAACTAAAAAATTTAAAAAACTATCAAGTCGAGGGGACTATATAAAGGACACTGAACACAAAATAACAATTTTTAGAAAAAAATATCTGTATGTATTTATTACCGCATTTAACACGAAAAATACTGGACGGATTGCAACAAAATTTGGTACGGGGGTAGTTTATACAGGTCAACATAAGTATAGGCTACTTTCTACTCTGAAAAAAAAAACGCTTAGGTAGTTCCCGCGGGAGCGCTATTTCCGAATTCCACGCGGACGAAGTCGCGGGCAGAAGCTAGTTATCTAAATATTAAGTTTGGTTTAATACATAGAGAGATGAGGGTAGATAGATATTGTTTATGCCGTACCTTTGTACTACCTACCATACTACTCGTACATACCTATTCGATTTAATTTTGAGAATGCCACCAAGTAACATAGGGTAAACGGTTAAAATTTTCGTGTTCAATAATTATTTACGTGTTCAACATAATATGTGAAGGATTCTTCGAGACTTTAAAAGCGTAGTAGTGGTAGGGTAGGTTTGGAGTCGCGGTGACCTGTGATATCGGCCTTTTAAGGGCCGGCGCCGTCGCGTGGCGCAAGCGCACGCACTGAGGTCACCTCTGGATCACTGTTTACATATAGGGGTTAGGCCTTAATTGGGAGATTGTTGTCGAGTTAGGCCGTACACACAAACAAGCCGATGATGGGAAACGCGCTCACAAATGAATCTTATGGATAAATGGACGTGATTGTCTGATATTTTTGTAACTTCTCACAATGGCGTTGGTGGTACCTACTACTACTACAGCCTATTTGCGTCCCACTGCTGGGCACAGGCCTCCTCTCATCACGAGATGGTTTGGGCTATAGTCCCCACGCGGGCCCAGTGCGGATTGGGGACTTACCACACATCTTTGAAATACTTCGCAGATGCGTGCAGGTTTCCTCACGATGTTTTCCTTCACCGAAAAGCTCAGTGGTAAATTCAAATTGAATTTCGCACATAAGTAAACTTAGAGGCTCGAGCCGGGATCGAACCCGCGACCCTCGGCATGAGAGGCGGTAAGTCGAACCACTAGGCCACCACGGCACGGCAATGGTGGTACCTAACTTATACATAAATGAATCCTCCTAACACATACTCAAATGCACAATGAAAAAAAAAAACAAATGTGGCGGGCGTCATTTCTCTAAGTAGTAAAATATGTGGTGAAGTCTATAATCTACCTTATCGAAAGGGAATACGACGTACGAATCTAATGCGTGAAAAGGAACACCTCTCATTTATGGTCGATAAGGTCCATCAATATCGCCCAGGAGCATAAGAAAATTTATAACAAGTATTAACATATTGAGATTAATTGTTATGAAAATCCTGAACACCTTTTTTGGAATTTGTATGGAAAGGAAACGTTTTGCTTAGTTGTGGAATAAATGAGTTAAGCAATTGGAATTACTGAGATACTTAAAACTTAAGTGTATTTTGTATAAATACAAAAAATACATTTAAATATACTTTTTGTAAAAGTAGATCTGTCTTAATGAATATTGGTAGAAAAGTTTGGTCAACCCCGTTTAACCCCGACATAGCTATGTGAATCATCACGCGGATTCTTGTTTTATACTTTTGCAATAGAGGCAGGCCCAATAGGGGGAGGCTATAGCCGCCAAACCCTCTCCTGATGAGAGGAGGCCTGTGCCCAGCAGTGGGACGCAAATAGGCTATAGTAGTAGTAGTTAGTAATAGAGGCAGGTATTTATTTGTTAAAAAGTTAAAGTACCCTAGCAAGGTTTCCAACTTCTTGGCTCGAGTACAACCGAGTTTGCCGGCATTCAGGTAATTTCTTTAATGTAAAAAAAAACCTTTCAGAAATCTTCATTTCAACATCACCTGGATCATTTACATTTATTGAAGAACCAGTTTACACCTACTTACATTATAACATAGGCAAACATTGAAACCGGCCGCGGATAGTTATCGTTATCACATAGTTATCGAATAAATTTTAGAGATGGGCCGACTAGTCGACGATTAGTCGGGAAAGCCGACTATTCGGCATCATTTACTAGTCGGTGATTAGTCGGAAAAAAATGCCGAATATGCGGCACTTTATTGCCTATATGGAATAGAAGTTGGATTTTTAAATCTATGAAATTTAATACTATTATTAGGGTTTTAATTTTTTTTTGTCGTGCAACACGCCGAAAAAGAAAAACTGGTCAAAAGTCAAAATATGAACGCATGGTATAGGGGTAGGTAAACAAATAGCGCGACGGACGAAGCGAAACGAACGTTTCCGAGTTCATCCAAACTTAGCAAAATCCTACGATCGGCATTGCCGACTAGTCGGCCGATTAATCGGCAAATTGAAAACCGATTACTCGGCCGACTTAAATTTATTAAATAGTCTATAGCCTCAAAATGAGCACGGAGTTGCAACGAAGATTCCAAAAGTTACAGTAGACCGAGGACCTTGATCTCTAGAAAAAAAATCGCCATGGGGTGAGGGACGGAACGAGCGGTACCGAGCTGCATACGCCACCGCACTATGTAGCTCGGGACCACGACTGTGACGGATTCGTTGACCGACGTTTGGTTGATGAGACTGGTGGTATTATGTAAAATCGTGTCCCTTATGACTGTAAAAAGTGCTAATTTAAGTGATTCTGTAATTGTCAGCCGAGACATGAGCATTCTAAAGGGCGGCATTTTTGAACCGGCCGCGTTCTTGTTTTTATGAACAAAAAATTAAAAAATGTCTTTTAAGGAAAGCATTTTTCAAAAGGGTAAAGTTTTCGACCTTCCGATATTACATTTTGCACTGCTTAATCACTGATTGGTTGAAAATATACTCCACCTATATCCTGCTTTAATGCAAGTTTTATAAGCGAGGTAATAAACTCAGCTACATCTAAATCTAAGCAGTTATTTTATTTTCGTACATTCAAAAATGCTAAAACTTTCGTAATTCTCGTCAAAAAACTAACAATTTCTGACTTATCAGAGAGCTAACTTTAGCTTAGTATCTAGTTATTTGAGCTGCAGTCTGCAGAGGCCGCGTAGCCCAACCTCAATTCGCGCCTCAAAGTGTAAGATAAGAAAATTTAATTAATTTTCCACTGACCTGATAATATATATCGTGAGGCAACATACATGCATCGGTAATAGTGATTTTATAGGCATGCGTTAATTTTCCAATACACGCCGTAAAAAGTCCCCAAGAACTAACAGAATTAGTAATGTTCATCCAAAATGACCAAAATACACTTGAATGTTTTTAGGTGCATTTTCGTCATCTTACTCTTCACTACAGGAGGATTGTGACCAACTATGAGAGGTAAGTATGATGTCGAGGAGAAGGTAACCTTGACCTTTAAAGAACTTTTGAAGTGTCAGCAGAATCCGTGTGGTAATTTAAGAATTATGAAAACGTTTTACGAGCTGTTCGGAGGTGGTTTTAATCACGCCATTACATTACACCCTCGCCCCGAAAAATATCAATTTTGCCGGATAAAAGATTGTCGCCGGCCGTCGGTCACGCGACGGCGCGGCGCAGTGACCCAAGTCATAATAGTACGAGAATGTTTCTCCTACGAGATGAATAAGTAGATATTTTTTAGGGTTCCGAACCTTAAAAGGTAATAAATTAATAGTTTAAAAAACACTAGAAAAGCACGCTTTTATAAATGCACGTAAAAACCATAAAGTCAAAATTCATTACAAGACCTTTCTAACAAGTCCAAACACGGCTATGATACGATATTCTATCAAGGCATGCCAGTGCCTATCTTCCGGCTTCACCATCAGACCTTGAAACCTAATGATATATGGGTTTTGCATTGTAGACGGGATTTTTGAAATTCGTACAGGTCAAAAAAATTGATCCTTATTTAATATTCATTATTAGTTAATCATTCATTTTGGCCCACCAGATGGAAATAATTTATTGAGTAATAATAAATAGCAAGTGGGACGCAAATAGGCTGTACTAGGAGTGGAGTACGCGGTTATGTACCTATATCCCTGACTGGAAAGCTGGCCAAGGTGGAATCTCCATCCCTAATCTACATAAGGGGCGTATTCAGAATATTGTCTAGGTAAGTACCTACCTACTAAAATAAAGTACATAATTAAAACGAAAAAATCCCCTGGCAGGTCTTTTTTTCTGCGAGCAGTGTTTTTTGTTGACATCGCTTCGAGGCAAGTCCACCTTTTACACTAAGTTTTCTTAACGTGTAAGTTTAAATAAATAAAATATCACAGTTCATTCATTTCGGTCGAAATATTTAGACTGTGTCATCATGTGGGTAACTCAAACTGTCAGATCAAATTTCATTAACGCACCAGTATTCGTACCTACCTACCTCTCCGTATAATTTTTGACAGAACGGGTTCATTGTACCTATAAGGTTTTTTTTTAGATTTTGACATTCTCTCTATAGGAGAATTTTTAGTTGCATGACATCGATCATTATCATTACTTAACGATCGACTCCCCAGTCGACGAACATTATGTATTTCCAAAAAAATTAATCGTTGCCTTATAAAACCCATAATACTAGGTATATCAACTGGGGGAGCGATTTTACGTCTCAACCGACAACGTTCGTCGAAGACTATTGCAACCGACATTTAATATCCTAGCTCCGTGATTTTTAACGATGGCTTTTATTTTACAAAACATTTACCTACGCATTTATATTAAATAAATTTCTCAAACTGTCAGCCACTTGCGTTGTTCATAGTGACGAAATATTCCATTATCGGCAGTTGAGCCGGGTCCCGGCGGCTTTCCCCACTCGCCCATACTTACAATGTAGGTAGGTACACTAAAGTACCTACAGTCATAAATCCGTCGGTACAAATTAGCCCACTTTAACATTTCGAACGATGCGGTGGATTGGAGCGGCCGGAACAAATCACAAAAATTCCGACTCGTTTTCTTTTGTGTAAACACTTCAACATTGTTAGCCCCGAGTGCCGGGACCGAGTGGCGTGAGAATTGCTGTATTTATAACAGGAGCAATTTCTCCGCTCAAAATATTTATTACGTTACATGTATGCCATTGTTACTTTACTTACCTATTTATATTTTTTTCTAAATTTACATACTAAGCTACCATAGCTACCTATACAATATTTAGCATGCACTATTGTCTCAGTGCGTCTGTCAGCAGCAATTCAAAATAAGCAGTCCTATTTGTTCCTAAACTGTTTTGCCGTAACCGTTACGGTATTAGCCCTTTCGTCTGCACTGCTACTAAACACAGTCTGAATCAAAAACCAAACCAGCTTATTCCATTCACTCTATCAAGTCCTTGTGCTGTTGCCGCAGGCTGTAAACGCTTGATTCGCTTGGCACGTGTGCGAAAATGGTGCCGTGCTGGACCTTATAGGGTGGAAGCGGCACCGTTTGCCAGGTTATTGTTTCGGCTTCCGGTGTGAACAGTTGAAGAGACATGCTATATTGATACAACAATATCTACGCTACTTTATGCATCTCGATGCAGTCCGACCTGAACAAAAACATGGCCGTGAAGCGCACAAAAATGTTGTAGGGAACTCGATAGCTGTATAGTCGCTGACAAGTTCTAGATAACGACGTTAACACAAGACTTCGAAGCATGTCGATAGATGAAGGAAATTTGCATTTTTATTTAATTTTCATGTTCGACAAGCATCATATTACTCTTTAACATGAATACGGGTATTGATTGAATAAAATTGTAGGAGGATACGAAAGCCATTAAGCCATTAAGCCAATAGCAACATCACAAGTGTCCTCAACCTGAAACGAATTTGGAGCCTCCTCCTTTCTTAGAATCTGATAAAATTCGCTAAATCCTTTGACACAAGAAGAATAAGGGCTCCGAACTAGTTCGAAATAACCTCAGACATACTCGTAAGTATAGCAACAACGTGTAAGTTATTCGTTTGAGTCATTTCAGATTCTATAATAGAGAAGATACAATATGAATGCTTTAATCAGAATTCCTTCTCATCAGAGCCGTCGTTGTGGCCAAGGAATGCTCACAAATATTCCAGTCCAAGAGTCCAAGAGCCACACTCTTGATGACACAAAGGCCCAGTTATGAAACAGCAGAGCTAGACTTAGATCTAATGTGAACTATGGCTCTCAACTAGCCAATCCCAAAGAATAAATCATCTCAGTGATAATACGGCTCAATGTCCTTATGTTAAGTAAACTCTTAATAATTGAAAAGTAATTAATTAATAATACTTGATTTTCGTTATATTTTTAACAAGTTTGTATTTCCTTGTTTAACTCGACAACTACTGGTCGGATTGCCATTAAATTTGGTCTGGGGGTAGATTATAGCCCGGGTCAAAATAAAATGTACTTATAGCCATCAGAAACCATAAACGAATTCCACGCGAACGAAGCCGCGCGCAGAAACTAGTCTTAAAATAGCACCTTTAAATAATCTAACAACAACAGAAAATAAACAGTAAAGGCCAAGTGCGAGTTGGACTCGCACACGAAGTGTTCCGTACCTTTATCTATAAAAACGGCAAAAAACCATGTTTGTAGTATGGGAGCCCCCTTTAATATTTATTTTATTCTGTTTTTTAGTATTTGTTGTTATAGCGGCATTAGACCACCATCTGTGAAAATATCAACTGTCTTACACAGACGGACGGAAAGACGGAGGGATAGCGAATTAAGTCTTGGTAATAGGGTCCCGGTTCCCTAAAAAGCATTTAATTCATTGCGATACGAAGCGACAGACAGACACGAAGATACACCTCTTTTTTATCGGGTCAGGGGTTAATAAATTAAAGTAGGTTTAATCAGAACGATAAACACATCACTTCCCAAGTTTACAGTCAGTCCACACATCGCCCAGTGGCGCATACGCATATATGTAGCTGTCAATTTCTAGTGACACGGGGCTGACCTTCAGATCTTCATCAAGTTCACGAGCACACATGCCGAGTCGGCCGACGCCTTTCATGCAAACCAATTCGCTAACTAACACCAAACACATGTGGCTTTAGAACTCGGCGCACGTCCTGGGTTTTGACTGCGAATAGGAACGGAATCATAATGATCGATACATCGTCATTACCGATGTATTATGTATTAGCCGTTGGTTTGTTTCGATCCGTTGACGACACCTCTAGATTATCACGTTAACATGGCAGCGCGTGACTAAATTCAAGCCACTCGATTTATGAAAAAGATACCCGACTGCAAGCAAACTTTTGATGTCACATTATATATTTTTGAAAACGTTAAAAATGCCTCCAAAAGTCAGCCATTTTATTTTCTGCAATTTTGATATACCCAGTGTCACTCTCACAATTAAGACGAATCTAACGACACGTCGCATGCTAAAATCCATCAAGCCATTTAGGCTACAGAGCGTGCCAAAGAAATACACTCAACAGCAAAGAAAACGGGTCACTTTCTATAGCATTTTCCATACAAAGTGACTCGTTTTCATTGCTGTTCAGTGTATACATACATACACTCGAAAAACATAACCCTCCTTCTAGCACAGTCGGGTAGTGATTAGAACGAAAAGCTCAACGCTCATTATTGGACTTCTCAATATTACATCGTTCGACAACTATGACAAAAAAAAACCGACTTCAAACTCTGACAGCCTGTATAAAGTCGGTGTCAAGTTCACTATAAAAGATTATCATAGCTTTGGGTCGGTTCACTTGACACCGACATTACAGGCTGTCTGAGTTCGAAGTCGGTTTCTTTTATTTATTTATTTTTTTCGGCAATGTACCTTGTCCGAACATGGATACAACAGGGCGTAAATATCACTGTAGGCTTTGAAATTGATGCCAAAATCATAGTACACACTAAAAAAAAATTTGCGGATTTCCCTCATTTTCTTATGGATCCCATCATAACTGAACCAAATTAAAAAAAAATTGGACCACCTTGGAAGTACCACCGTTCGAATAAAAAAATAATCAACGAAAGGTTCACAATGGACTATATTATGCCTGGTCATACATGAAAAAAAATACGCGTCGACTTGAGAAACTCCTCCGTTTACTCGTCGGTTGAAAAAAATAGCAATCATCTGTAAAAGCAGCTACTTAAACACTAAGAAGAATGAAAACTCGAACACTACGTATACCTACCTAAGTGAAGATTACCCAAACGGATTACCTACCGATTCACTTAATTCACGTAATCGTTCCTATCCTGCGAAAGATATTTCCAGTGGAGAAGTAAAGTAAACCGAGTGGCCCAGATACTCCGCCGGTTTTGATTGGTGTGGGCGAAATAGGATTTCAGACGGACGTGACAATTGCTCCTGAGACGTGAGACCACTCGATGTGATCTCATCTCACCACACCAGGCTGCGAGAATCGGTCGAGAATCGGGAAACCGTGGACCTTATCTTCACTATCTCCCGATATAAATATAAAATGAACTCCTTTCTAATTTTTAAGTACTCTATTGGGATAATATCTATCTATGTCTAAATATATAAAACTCAAAGGTGACTGACTGACTGACTGACTGATATAGTGATCGATCAACGCACAGCCCAAACCACTGGACGGATCGGGCTGAAATTTGGCATGCAGGTAGATGTTATGACGTAGGCATCCGCTAAGAAAGGATTTTGCAAAATTCCCACGGGAACGGGAAAAAAAGGGATTTTTACATTTTAATGTTTAGGCGCGTACGAAGTCGCGGGAAACATCGTAGAGATCTGAAATTTGGCATGCAGGTTCCTTGGGGAGCGTAGGGGAGCACTAAGAAACGACTTCCCAAAATTCCCACGGGAACGGGAAAAAATGTTTTTTTTACATTTTAAGGCGCGTACGTAGTCGCGGGGATCATCGTAGAGAGCTGAAATTTAGCATGCAGATTCCTTGGGGAGCGTAGGGGAGCACTAAGAAAGGACTTCCCGAAATTCCCACGGGAACGGGAAAAAATGGGTTTATTACATTTTAAAACCCGTACGTAGTCGCGGGGATCATCGTAGAGAGATGAAATTTGGCATGCAGATTCCTTGGAGAGCGCAGGGGAGCACTATGAAAGGATTTCCCGATATTCCCACGGGAACGGGAAAAATGGGATTTTTACATTTTAATGCTTAGGCGCGTACGAAGTCGCGGGAAACAGCTATCTATCTATCTAAATATATAAAACTCAAAGGTGACTGACTGACTGAGTGACTGACTGACTGACTGATATAGTGATCGATCAACGCACAGCCCAAACCACTGGACGGATCGGGCTGAAATTTGGCATGCAGGTAGATGTTATGACGTAGGCATCCGCTAAGAAAGGATTTTGCAAAATTCCCACGGGAACGGGAAAAAAAGGGATTTTTACATTTTAATGTTTAGGCGCGTACGAAGTCGCGGGAAACATCGTAGAGATCTGAAATTTGGCATGCAGGTTCCTTGGGGAGCGTAGGGTAGCACTAAGAAACGACTTCCCAAAATTCCCACGGGAACGGGAAATAATGGTTTTTTTACATTTTAAGGCGCGTACGTAGTCGCGGGGATCATCGTAGAGAGCTGAAATTTAGCATGCAGATTCCTTGGGGAGCGTAGGGGAGCACTAAGAAAGGACTTCCCGAAATTCCCACGGGAACGGGAAAAAATGGGTTTATTACATTTTAAAACCCGTACGTAGTCGCGGGGATCATCGTAGAGAGATGAAATTTGGCATGCAGGTTCCTTGGGGAGCGCAGGGGAGCACTATGAAAGGATTTCCCGATATTCCCACGGGAACGGGAAAAATGGGATTTTTACATTTTAATGCTTAGGCGCGTACGAAGTCGCGGGAAACAGCTATCTATCTATCTAAATATATAAAAGAAGAAACTGACTGACTGACTGACTGACATATCAACGCAGAGCCGAAAATACTGGTCGTAGAGAGATGAAATTTGGCATACAGGTTCCTTGGGGAGCGTAGGGGAGCACTAAGAAAGGATTTCGCGAAATTCTCACGGGAACGGGGAAAAAAGGGAATTTTACATTTAAATTTTTAGGCGCGTACGAAGTCGCGGGAAACATAGTAAGGATCTGAAATTTGGCATGCTGGTTCCTTGGGGAGCGTAGGGGAGCACTAAGAAAGGACTTCCCGAAATTCCCACGGGAACGAGAAAAAATGGGATTTTTACATTTTAATGTTTAGGTCGCGGGGATCACCGTAGAGAGCTGAAGTTTGGCATGCAGGTTCCTTGGGGAGCGTAGGGGAGCACTAAGAAAGGATTTCCCGATATTCCCACGGGAACGGGAAAAATTAAATTATAATCCTAGATTACAAACACTTTCAAGAAACACGTTATGCAGATTACCTACTGTTAGATTACCTGCCTATTGTCCAGTAAAAAGGAAATGATTGATGAGTTCCCTAAAACATTCTTTAAACCAGTCTGATATTACCTAAATAATGAATTTTGGCACTAAACTATTTATTCATAAGAGATTAATGAATCCGAGAAAAAAAAGGAAAAATCTATACATATAATAAATAATAATTCTGTAAAAGTCGCGGCTGAAAATTGAAAATTAAAAGAAACTATCAAGTCAAAGGGACTATATGAACGATACTGATTACAAAATAACGATTTTTAGAAAAAAATACTGTATGTATGTATGTATGTATGTCCGGATTTAACTCGAAAACTACTGGACGGATTGAAACAAAATTTGGTATGGGGGTAGTTTATAACACTGGTCAACATATAGGCTACTTTTTATCCCGAGGAAATGCATAGTACCCGCGGGAAGGCTATTAACAAATTCCACGCGGACGAAGTCGCGGGCAGAAGCTAGTATTATATAAAACAAGAAACTGATTGACTGATCGATCAACGCACAGTCAAACTACTGGTTGTAAGAAGTTGAAACTTGGCATATAGGTTCCTTTGGGAGCATTTAAGTAGAGGTTTCTGTAAATTGAGACGGCTCTTACTCCAATAGAACCTTCGCTAAATAAGGAGATAGTGTATTACTACTACTACTACTACAGCCTATTTGCGTCAGACTGCTGGGCACAGGCCTCCCCTTATCATGAGAGGGTTTGGGCTATAGTCCCCACGAGGGCCCAGTGCGGATTGGCGACTTCACATACATCTATGAATTACTTCGCACATGCGTGCAGCTTTCCTCACGATGTTTTCCTTCACCGAAAAGCTCATGGTAAATTCAAATTGAATTGAAAAAGCCGTGGTGGCCTAGTGGTTCGACCTACCGCCTGTCATGCCGAGGGTCGCGGGTTCGATTTCGGCTCGCGCCTCTAAGTTTACTTACATGCGAAATTCAATTACCATATTCCTATTTATAAACTCAAAACCAGATTTATTTTAAGTACTAAACGTGAACCGATTTCGATGATTCTTGTTTTGTTCGAAAGGTGGTACTTCCAAGTTGGTACCATATTAATTTGGTTCAGTTCTGATGATGGGAAAATGAGGGAACTCCTCAAAATTTGCTAGCATGTAGATGATTTTGGTGTCGACTACAGAGTTACTTAGGTATGTATTTCTTTAGTAATGTTTGGAAACTGTAGCCAAAATTTCGTTTTAAAATAAAGCTATAAAAACCGCTTTCAAACTCCGACAGACTGCGAAGTCGGTGTCAAGTGAACCGACCCAAAGATATGATAATCATATAGTGCACTTTGACATTGACATCGCAGTCTGTAGGGGTTTGAAGGCGGTTTTAATGTTTTTTTAAGTCGTGGGTACTGGCTGAGTGCGTTCCTCGAATAGGTATGTCTCGAGATAATTATTGTTGTGCCTACTTACTTTATTACACGATTCGAGGAACCGTCGACTCTTTGCCTCTAATAATAATAATTGCATTCAGCAAAAACTGCTAACAATGAGTTCGTTCTGAACAAACCGTTGAGTAACAAATCAACTTTAAGGTCTGACTCACGCTCTGGTTTCGCGGCTAGTAAACTTACAAGAAATTAAACGGAAAGCAAATAGGTACATATTAGTTGTTCTATTTTAAAATATTTCATTAGTAAATTATTATTTAAAAACAAATTATTTAAAACAATGACGTCGAGTCGGTGTTCTAAGCTGTTTCCCTAATTTAAATGAAATCTAGATATACCAATATTTTAAAAGCTATAGTACTCTACCTAAATCTGTGCAATTATAAGCTTAAAGCTTAGATGAAATTTGGTATGGAGACAGAATGCCGGGGAAGGACGGCTACTTTTTATCCCGAAAAACGTATACCCAATTCCCGCGGGAACGCGATAATCGAATTCCACGCGGGCAGAAGCTAGTGTCTATATAATTACGGTATGTGTTGACTGCAAATCAGCTCTCTTTCAGAGCGGAACAGTAATAAAGAGATTCGGATAACTAATTGGATGTCATCGAAATTAGCGTTATTATGAGACGTGCTTATTTACATAACTAATTAACGGGTGCCGGTTTCGGTGACCCGCCGGTCGGAGGAAACTTGCCCGCGCCCCACTGGCACACAGATTTCATTCTTTGGAGCCGCTGGCAGGCGTTAAAACCAATGTCTCTAATCTTGAGGTCTTGGGGTCATTGGGAATAGCACATTACTACAGAGGCCGGGAAAGAGGAAGTTGCAGGGCGAGTATTATAAACGGCCGAACGAAGTGAGGCCGGATAGTTACGAGGCCGACAACTTCCGTTCCCCGCCGATGTATGTAAGTATACTGCTTTTCTGAAACATGCAATGAAATAAATAAATAAAATAACATTTTATATATAATATATTTTGTCTTTTTTACATAAATAAAACTGCGATACCTATGTAGCAAATATGGTTCATGTTTTTTTAATAGCTGTATTGGCAGAATGTCATAGCGAACCATAGAGTAAATATTGCTTGTAGTTTTTTTAAATGGCGGAATGCCAAGATGCTGTGTCACAAATATATCAAATGGAAATTTAAAAAAAGTAAGTTGCCGGCCTAGGCTTGCAACGTTTGTATGAAATTTCATTATAGACCAATTGTCTAGCCGCGCCTGAAACGTGATACTTCCCAGGCTAATAAGAAGAACATAATATCAATATTTCATTGCATGTTTGAGAAAAAGTATTAATAAACCATACGGTCGGTCGAAACAGTCTTGATAGAACAATCGTGCGGGAGTTGAGAGATGAGACGTGGAAAGCACGGTCCCTACGAGTACGGCAGAATAAGCTCAACCTCGCTACCGCTCTTCCCTGTTAGCGGCATTTTTCATGAACTCAAAGGTGTCGACCTGCTGTACTGTACCCGTGTCGTGCTTTGGCCGTGGTAGCCTAGTGGTTTGACCTAAGTATATACCACCTCTCATGCAGAGGGTCGGGAGTTCGAATCCGGCTCGCACCTATGAAATTAGCTATGTGCGAATTCAGTTTGAATTTACTACTGAGCTTTTCGGTGAAGGAAAACATCGTGAGTGTTACTTACTGTTACTTACACTTAGCACAGTATAAACCGAGAATTGGTAAATCCGAACTAAAAGGAGCCAGCTATCTTTCGTGATTTTTTACGACTGGAGACTACGTTGCTTAAACACACCTGTAAAACTGTTTGTTCTTGAGGAGTCTCCACAATACAAGACCTGACATTACATGCCACGCTCCACAGTTCAAGGTGACGACGGCCGCGGCGCCGGGCGCCGGCGCATCGCGCGGAGGGGAGACACACAACTTAAAACAATTATTCGATATATCATTTCCACAGCTGCACTATGTCATAGTGATTTATCACTAACGGTAAGCATAACATTGTTCAATATTGTTTGTACAAGCTTTAATTGACGCTGAAATAGGTCAACGCTGCGTGATTATCTACTCACGAGCTTCAGAACGAAAATATCTTCAAAAGTGCGAAGTGCGTGACGTTGGGAGGTAGATACTGATGAGTGAGACGTTGTGTATTGTAGGTAACTAATAAGTAGGCGAAAGTAAGTTTCCGCAGAAGTTAATGTAGCTAGCACGAATAACGTTTTAAAAACCGGCCAACCCCGGTTCCGACCCTTTATTATTTTCAATGACGTCATTTTCAAACCGTTCCACAGGATAGCTCTTTTATTTGATAAGTAGATTTCAAATACCATGGACTTCTTAATAATTTTCCTGTAATCTTTAGGTCAATAACCATCCTCCGTATTTTTTCCAAAATTTTAGGTTTCGGAGATAGGGGGAGGGGGATGGTCATTTTTCGCCTATTTTCTTAAATAACTCGAAAAGTACCTATTGACCAAAAAGAAATAAAAAAAAAACATATTTGAGATCTTTGAGAACACGATAAAGTTTGAAAAACTTCATTAATATTTATTATTTTTGACGGCCGGATTGGTCCAGTTGGTAGTGACTAGTGACCCTGCCATCTGGGCCCTGTTTAATAAACATTACAAATTGTAAATTGTAATTGTAGATTACAAGTTACAATTCTACATATTTCTGTTTAATAAAAATTACAACTTACAAATTTACCACGTCGGAAAATTCACATATTTGTAAAATTGTACCTACAATTTTACAAACTTCCCCAAGTAACATTTTGGCCCTATAACTTGGGTTATCATCACTAAAAGGTCGAGTAAACGTCGTATAAAGGTTTTAGCGGTGACTACCAGTTGTATAAAGGCGTTTGGGAACACATTCTTGCTCTATAAGCTAAAGAGCCAAATTATCCTATAAATTGTTGATGTAAAGGTTTATAGAACCATTTTATAGGGCTATTATAGTCAAGTGCTATAAAAACTTCAAATATAGCCACTAAAGAGCTATTTTACTGTATAAGAGTGATTGAAATCACCATTATGTATCTAATTTGCGCTATAAGGTTTCCCGGACAACCGCTATAAATCTTTCGTTTTAGCAGTGATGAACGTTCTACTATACAAGGTTTTTGCGATATTGTGGTTCCACAAATCACTTCTATAGTACATGGTCTTTAGTAGCCATAATGACGCCGTAATAGAGCGGTTTTGTTTTATAATCGATTTTTAGGACATTTTTATAGTACTTAAAAGTGTTCTAATTGTTTTTGAATCCCTATTATAGGCTCGTACGATAGTTGTGACTATGACTCTTTTATATGGCCAAAACTTTCTATAATGGAGTTTGTAGATCGGTCATAGGATAAAAAAGCACATAAAGGAAGTGAACAGTTACTTTTATACTCAAACTTTGACATGACAGGAATCGGAGGTACTATAGTGAGCCGATAAGACCCACGGATGTACTTAATGGCTCTAAAGTAGAAATGTCTGTGAATTTAATTTTATAATATGAATATATTTTATTCAAAACTCAATTAATCGAGGGCGCATTGAAAATACTAAGCAAATCAAATACTATTCTATCAGTAAAACTTTATTCGCACGTGCTTTTTGCAGCATTGATCGAAATATTAAATGTCTAAATAAGATAACATAAACTTACCGCGATAGAATATTACTCCTTTATATAATTGAATTATTTTTGTTGTCCGTCAATGAAGTTCACAGCAAAAACACACAATACCAAACTTTGCCGAGAAAGCGCCTCAGTAGGAATCACGGATTCTACTATAGACTAAAATAGGACTATAAGGGAATCAACGAACGCTACTACAGTATAAAAAAGCACTACATTAGCGTTACTGTGGCCCGTATGTCACTAAATTGTAATACGAGTCATCATTACATCACCTTTACAGACCTAAAACGTCACAACTAAAGCTGCTATGGTTCCACTATATCACTAAATGGAGATATAACTGCGCCAGATCGGCTTTACTCAACCTTCTATGGCCTTTTATAGGGCTAAGGTGGTGTTTTGAGAAATGTTCTATGGGCTACTATAGAACCAGAAATTGTTACTCTGTTTAATAAAAGTTTACAACTTACAGGTGACAATTTACATATTTGTAGGGAAAACTGCTTTATTGAACACAAAATTGTAACTACAAGTTAACAAATTTTGTAAATTGTAGTGCCATTCCTACAGGCGATCTCACAGTGCGTCGTAGCGTTACAATTTTGTCCAAGATCAATTATTACAAAAAAAATGGTGTTGACAACGAGTAGCGAAAGTAGTGACGACACTGATGTTGAAGTAGTGGATGCAAGGCGACGTCGAGTTTTACTTAAACGGAACAATTTTAGTTTTGAGCTAAGTATCATCACAACAAACCATAATAGTTGTAATTTAGGTACAGTTGGTAATTAAACCTCACTTAATTATCAGAAACATTACTTACTATGGTCCTTTTCCTAAACTTTTACCATGTTGTGTCACGTAGATATCTCCAATCCCTGTTGTAGATGCCTAAAGATGTTAATTGTTCGGCAATGTCTTTCCACTTATTTTTTTTTCAACTCGTGAGTCAATTTGTCACTAAACCGCCCGAATAGCACATCCTTATTTTCGTGTATGAGTGATAAAATCGTTAATTTATTATTACATTCCACTATCTCGAAAATGCACTAGTCAAATGTGATGATATAGAAAATAATTACTGACTGACGATAACGTTTTAACTATTTATATTTCCAGTCTTCCCTAAAAAATACATTTTAATGTAAAATTGTAACTTACAATTACCCATTTGTAAATACAATATTGTTATCTAAATCTACAGGCGTTTTTTACATATGTAAGCGTTTATTAAACAGCATTTACTATTGAAAAAATTGTAAGGTTTTCACTTGTAAATTCCTTACACATTTGTAATGTTTATTAAACAGCATTTGTCGCACATATTTACAAATATGTTGCTTTTTTACAAAATTGTAGGATTGTAACGTTTATTAAACAGGGCCCTGTTTCGACGGTCGCGGGTTCGAGTCCCGCTCGGGGCAAACTTTGTGTGATGAACACGAATGTGTGTACTCGAGTCACGGATGTTTAGTATTTATATACTCGTATGTATGTATTTCTCTATATAAGTATTTATATTGTTGTCTAGCACCCATAGTACATACAAGCTTTGCTTAGTTTGGGGCTAGGTCAATATGTGTGGAATGTCACAAGATATTTATTTACTTATTTATATTTTTTCAAATGTAGCCCCAAAAAATAGGGTCAAAAATAAAAAAGGTAATAACAAAATATATTTTTTTTACCAAGGTGGTCGGTCCGTTTTGATGATGGTATCCATGAAAAAATGAGGGAATTCCTCAAAATTTGTTAGCACGTGTATGATTTTGGCATCAGTTTCAAATAGGTACCTACTAGGTACATTGATATTTGCGTCCCATTGTATCCAATTAAATAAAATAATAAAACCGACTTCAATCAAATTTCGACAGCCTGTAAAGTCGGTGTCAAGTGAACCGACCCAAAGCTATGTTAAATCTTATAGTGAACTTAACACCGACTTCACAGACTGTCTTTTTAATAGCTTCTGCCCGCGACTTCGTCCGCATGGAATTCGGTTATAGCGTTCTCGCGAGAATAATAAATTATATATGTCCTAAAACCTTCGTCTTGAATCAGTATATCTATTTAAAAAATCGCTTCAAAATCCGAGATCAAAGCATACATAGAGACATACAGCAGGAAGCGACTTTGTTTTATAATACCTATGTAGTGGTTTAAAAATTTTTTTTGCTAGGTATTTTCACCCGAGCAAAGCTTTCGGCCGCCCAGGTCCTGTTAAGTAGGTATATTAGTTGTTTTAAATTTGGCTATTTCTTTACTTCACTAAACTGTCATAAACATAAACAGGCAATGATGTAGGTATTTTGGCAAGAAGCTCATTATCATCATCTTCTTCTAAACATGGTGGGTCAGATCATATAGCAAACTAGCTGACCCCGCGGACTTCGTACTGCCTTATTTTTTTTTTATAAACCTCACGGAGCCCGAGACCTTTCCAACGAATGCAAAACCCGACTTATTTTTATATAGTAGATAATTAACCCACAGTATCGGCTATCGATTCTAAGCATATTGTATAGGTCTTTAATTTTTTTTGAGTTGGTAAAAAAAATATTTTGTATAGGATTCAGGCGTCGCTCTCACAACCAATCCCATATTTTTTTTTTTTTTTTTACCAACTCGAAAATAATTAAAGGCCTATACAATATGCTTAGAATCGATAGCCGATACTGTGGGTTAATTATTTGCTATATGATCTGACCCACCTTGTATATATAAAAATGAATTGCCGTGTATTAGTCTGGTTAAGGCTCGAGAACTGCTGGGCCGATTTGGTTGATTCTTTTTTTGTTTTATTCCCTGTGATTCAGGAAAGGTTTAGAAAGTAAAGAAATCGGGAAAAGTCTAACTAAAGGAACAGTTAAAAAAAGGAATGTAGGTAACTTTGTATGGGAATCGCCTTCGGGATAATACGAAGTTCACCGGGCCAACTAGTGTTAATTTAATAATATAACGTAATATCCTATACTATTCAACGGCCAATATTTGTATATACCTACCTATTTATATTAATATCTATATAGGTATATTTGTAATCGCGTTCTCGAAAACGACTAACGATTTCGATGAAATTTAGAATGCAGTGGGGTTTACAGGGGTGAGAAATCGATCTAGGTCTTATACCTATCTGGGAAAATTCCTTTTTAACTATTTTCATTGAGCAAATCGCGGTCGCTCCGTACTCCCAAATTAAATGTTGTAGGTACCTATCATGGAAAATAAAACGAGAACTACTACATACGAAGCCAATGGTGTGTATTTTTCCCGCGCTTGTTTGGATTTTTTGGCATTGCCAACGCAGCAGGTTAACTCGCCTTGGCCCAGGCACCAATAGGTACCTAGGTACATTCATCATATCACTCTCGTGACCCACAAAAATCAAGATCCAACAAATTAACGGCACCGGTAATGATTATGTACGGCGACCCGCGATTACCTACACCTCAGCGCAGATCAATTTAAGGTAGCCTTAATTTACTTATCAGAAATTATCGATGAACAATAAAATTAAAACGCACCTCTCATCCAAATCCGGCATTAAAAAGAACTTAAAACCACCAATAACACTGCACGTAATAACCACATTAACGTTCAGAAGTCGTTAAAACTTTATAATAAAGTCGAGAGCGTCGAAAAATAATCGTAACTGTCAATTGAGTCGATTTATAATCGATGCGAGTCGAGTCGGCCGGCGCTCGGCGAGGCGGCCGCGCGAATGAGAATGAGCACTTCGCTCGCAGTGCCCAAGCACCAAGTCCGCAACTCGCGGGAGGCAACAGCTGGTTTAACCTTTGACCAAGAAATAATTAATAGGTTACTTTTACAACTGGTTCCAGTCGTCGGAAACAAGAATCCTTTATCGACGCGCGCGTGGTTTTCCTTTTAATCGACATGCCTAAAAACCTGCGAATTACAAACAAAACGGTGCTTATCTACTTAAACATTTAAATATAACCTAAAGGTGACTGATCTATCAGTGCTCAAACTACCTACTGGAATAACTATTACATGACGTAACGTAGAAATCCGCTTAGAAAGGAATTTAGAAAAGTCCACCCCTAAGTAAGTAAAAAGGGGGTTAAACGTTTGTATGAAATGTTTACAGTTTTCGGCTTAACTGCTGAACCGATTTTGATAAAATTTGGTACGATTACAGTTACAATTACGAGAAAGAACATGAGATTTATAACATGTCATTTTTACCCTGGAAAAACGCACAGTTCCCGCTGGAACGATCTACTACCAGCGGGGAGAAGCTAGTTTATATATATGTACGAGTAGGTATGACTTGAACTTTGTCCAAGCACCTACTACTCAAAAGCACGTAGAATGAGAGTGGTTTGAATTTAGCACTTAACCGTGGTGAGTAGTTTAGTAATAAAATGTTCGAGCCATGTTCGAGCCTACTCACAGTTCGGAGTGGAACCATGAATATTTAGAGCGCGTCAACCTAAATTACCCTAGTGTTTGGACTAACGAGTTATTTTCAAGACAAATGACAAGCCTCGCTGAAATATCTCGAATATCGAGCTGATCTCATTTAATCTCGATTAAAATGCCTCTGACCATTTTTACAAAATGAAAAGATTAACTGACTGCAGCAGAGCGTTTTAATCTTTTCATAATTGGAATCAGTTTTTCACTGTGGCGATAAAAGATAAGATATAGGTAGTAATGAAATATGGGAAGAAAAGTTCATATTTTTTTTAGGTCTAGAGATTTTTCTTATTAGGGCACAACTTTATAAAATTATATAGGTATCATACTTATATCATAATATTACTCTAATAACGTCACTAAATAAATCAGATACGGGGGGACTTCAATACGTATACAGTTACAAAAATAAATATATTAAGGTAGGTACACTCCATAGTTTTATGTACAAAGAACAAGATAGAAATTGAAAAAAAAAAGCTCATTGAAACCCCAATTGTCTGATACAACATTTTATTGTTACGTACAAGATGCGTAATAAATCACATGTCGGACGCTAGTCAACAATTCATTTGTTTGTCAGGGTCACTATTCGGGAATGGCAAGTGACACAAGCGTGAAATCTCTCGCGGAATATGAACCGTGTATCTTTGGCCGTTGGTTGCATGTTAACCGCCCGTGTGGTTAATTTCGCCTAAACCACGTGGCTTAACGTCCCCGTTTAGAGCTCCAGCGCCTAACGAACGATCTATCACGCGAGCTTCGCAAAAAACGCCTCGAACATTTCTACTGTCATGTTTTTTGCTGGATTCCTGCGAGGCGACGAAAGGGCACACTGGGAGGCCGGTGCCTAAGTGGCTTATTAACTACTTAAAAGGCCTTTCAAATCACAATACGTTCACGTAAACAAATTTTTCAATTAGGTATGTGGTTCTTGAGGGAGTAAAGTAGATTTTGAAACGCCATATTTTTGACCGAGCGAGCGAATAACAGAGCGAAGCGTCTCCATTTCAACTTGGCCAATATAATAATGCTTTCGTATGTCCGGATGTATGTTCTCCTCTACACGACCTGTTTGCTTTTTTTTTAACTTTTATGAACCAAACAAAAACATCCAAATTGATAGGTGCACAGATAATCAGAGAAACAATGTTAAGTATGTTATCTATCACTATGCATGGATTGGCATTAAAAATATACAAATACAGCGAATGAAGAAGTTCGACAACTACCTAGTTTTTTGGAGCTGTGTTGTTAAAAGTTACTTCGATGGTCAATGGCTTGTACGGTTTACCATAATCATGCTTATCTATAAATCGTACGTCAATTTTTTTTACAGCAGCTACTCTTTAAAATAATTGCAACTGAGCTAAATAAGGAAGTCAAGTGTTTCGAAGTAAAGGAACGATCCTTGCCGGCTTTCAAAGCTGTCCCATTTGCATTTCCTTCGACAATTGCTCAAACAATGGTCTGACTTACGATCTAAATATACGCAAACGATCTGTGGAATGTGGTTCTCAAATAGAATTACAAATTTATTTGGGATATATCTCATTTATTTACCTAGTATGAATTGCTTAAGTACCTACAGGAACATACCTCATGTTATTTAATATGAAAATAAATACCGTTACACCGTTATACAACACCGCGTAAACAACGGGAATGGTTCAAAAATAACCACACATTGCAATATAGGCCGTGTTTACACGTAAACGATGGACTGTTTCAACAAGCATTCTTTAAATACACCCTCATTTTGCAATTGTAACAGTTTCAAATATTATCCGTGAAGTCATGTTGAAATTTGAAAAGAGTGGCTCGGAGAGCTGGTAGACCTCGCTAAATAGTCTACTTACTAATTCGCCTTAAAGTCCACGAGAATCCGTTGAGAAATGCAACGTGTAGAGGAAAATAGACCAAATCCGGCCAAAAATGCTTTTGTATGATGGTGTTAAAAACGGCTTGGTTTTAAACCTAAAACTATGCTAGCCGGAAACTAAGCTGCATGGTAACATATTACGCGTTCATTGAAATCGAGTATTTTCCGCGTTAAATAAATGTTTTAGCGGTGTCATGTTTCCACGTTACGCCTCCATTGAGCAGGGGCTTGTTTAACAATATGTCAGCTTATCGTAGGGCAGAGTTTACGACTCATTCTCAGTTTACAGGCAGTAGGAGGCCACAAAATGCGCGACTTGACGCGATTTGTGTGAACTGTTGTAGGTACTTATTATACACGACGCGACAAAACACAGTGATGTCCGGAACACCGACGTTGGTCTGGCCTAACATATACATGGTGGGTCAGAAAATATGGCAAATAATTAAACCACAGTATCGGCTATCGATTCTAAGTATAGGTCTTGAAATTTTTTTGGGTTGGTAAAAAAAAACATTTTGTATACCAACTATACAACGATACTGTGGGTTAATTATTTGCCATATTTTCTGACCCACCGTGTATATACACCTAAAACAGAGAACTTGTAGGAATTAATGAAAAAAAAATTGGTCGTGTTCCGTACCTCAGGTACGTTTAAGATGACATAAGTACAGCTTGCAAAAACGCGTTAATAGGCGTAATATACATAGCCCGATTGTGCTAGCCGCGCAGTGGTTATCTATAGTTGACAAAAAAATTATAAGTTAAAAAAAAAAAAAAACGCCTTCGACTGCGAAGTCGATGCTGTGAAGTGAACAAGTCAAGTGAACTTGACATGACATCGCAGTCTGTTGAAGTTAGTTTGGTTTTTTTCTTTTTAAAATTTAATTTTGCATACAATACACTTTCCAAACAGTACCTACTTCGAAATTTATACCAAAATCATATTAGTGCTAAGAAATTTTCAGGATTTCCCTCATTTCCAAATGGATCCCATCATCAGAACCGAACCTAATTAATATGGGATGAACTTGGTCTACCACCTTTCGAATAAAAAACGATTCATTGAAATGCACGGTTAACGTTAAGGTACTGTTTATTTTCTGTGAAACCTTCCTCTTCTTTTGGCATCAGTTTAAAACGCTCACCGCTGCCGCTTTCCGCGCCAAGGCATTACCGAGCCATGCGTTTATCGTGGACTAGCGGTTAGCAGCTTCGGTCAACCGAGAGGTTGAAAATCAACAGCATGTAGAATCAACACCCTTTTATGGTCCATTAAATTGCACTCGTGTGTAACAAGCAATAAAATTAACATAAATAAATTGAACAAAGGTGAATTGATTTTATAATTCGCAATTTTCAATTTTCCTCCACGAACTATGTTATGTATAGTTTCATAGAAATTTCACTACGAGTAGATCGGGTCATAGTATAAGCGATGTCATATTTTCCTTATATCAGAATCCCTCAGGCCAGTCATAATTTCAGCGGCTCTCTTACCCCGTTACTGGAACACAACAGTGCAATCATGGCTGTTTGGCTCCAAGGTGGCAGCCATCCGGACGGACCTTTCATCAAGTCCTAGAACTGGTGCAATCCGCAATTGTAAGCAATTGAAAGCGACGGCAAAAAGCCTACCAGAAATCTATTAAAGAGGCCCTATGAAGGGTTCGGGTCACACAATTTTTTTTCTTAAGAGTTAAGCTTGTAAAAAAGGTAAAGGTTACAATCTTTCCCTTGGATTGTCCAAGAAATTTAATTAATTTAACTTTACGAAATTTAAGGGCTTTTAAGCTTCTTGCTTAACCTTTAGACTCGCGACCGATAAAACATGAGTTATAACTACCAACGTCGCTCGATAACTATATTGCATTGATCACACGAAAGTTCCTGTTTTCACAAACTGTGTACCTAAGTATGACCCATTTGTGTTTGGATCCAATATTTACCTAATGTACAACATAATAACCTAATATAATGAATATGACTATGAATGACTATAACTACAAAGGCCTTTGTGAGTTAGGACGTCTGTAACAAATGGCATGTAAATAGTATGCATTTGATTAGCTCAAAGGATCTGATATCGAATAGGTAACGTTTGCCGGATGCGGTGGGCCCTCACCGCAGCTGTATCGGGTTACTTTTACACGTTTCTAGCTTGAAGGTGAAAAAATTACGCAATCGTAATAATTGTATGCAATCTACAATCGTCTTGGATCATTATTATCTTGATGATATGAAGTTTGTGTTTCAAGATTACTTAATGCTGCTTGCATTAACATAAAATTTACCTACTTGTATTTTCATTGAAAATACAATATGTATGAACATAACACTTAATAGTCGTATATATTTGTTCACTGGCCTCGAATAATTTATATTTCTTACCTATTTTTTAATTTTTATCTCATGAGCATTTGGAAAGTGATGTCATAGTCATAGCGAGCGATGTTTTCTGTTGGCTCAAAGAAAGGCAAACAGAAAACACTTTTCTTTGGGGTAAAATCGAAAATGTGTCTTATGAATTATTATCAACTCTTGACAGCACGAGCACGTTAGTAGCAATGTAGGTATAGGTTAAATATGCAGATGGTGGATCCATGCAGAAATGAAATAAGCATCCTTATTATACTCATTTAGATAGATCCGACAATTGCCCACGCGCACTGCCGACGGTTATTGAGTGAGTAAAGTTACCTACCAAAGACAATTTAGAATGTCTTGATTCATAAGGGAGGTAGTAAACTTTCTAAATAGGTACATAATAAGTCTTCAGATTTTATAACAAACGAACTTCGTCCACGTAGAATTTGGTTATAGCGTTCCGCGGGAACTACGCATTCTTCCGAGATAACAAGTAGCTTTTGTCCTTTTCCGGGACTCGCAGTAACTCCGTATACCAAATTTCATTAAGATCGGTCAGCGGTTTACGCGCGAATGAAGGGGAGGAGCAGATAGACAGAAAGGTTTACTTTTCTCTTTATAATATTAAGTAGTACTTCGTTAACGTGAAATTACTTGGATACTAAACTTTCACAACGCTTTTTACATCTTTAAGGGATGTTTTCGGGCATAAAAAGATATAATTTAACGGTGATATAATTTTCAAAATCTTAATAATATCAAGGTTAAATCACAGTACCTGGGGGACCGAGCTTTGCTCGGGTAAAAATAGCTAAAAACGAGTTTCTTCATATAAGAGACCTTGCTAGATCGATCTATACTCCAAATTTCGACCAAACCGTTACAGTTCGTTTCCGAGATCGCCTGTATAAATAAATAGAGAATTATACAAGATTAATAGCGCGTTTAAAGTATAAGATAAGATAAAACTCAAAGACAAATCAAAATACGCTCGGTACTTCACAAAAATTGGATAACCTAAGCACAGTTGCACACTTGCCACGGGATTCGGGTTTGTGGGCTATCGTCGAACCATTAACCACCCATGTAAGGCATGTGTATACCTGCCGGAATGATTTGTATGTAAGCCGATAGCTATTTCGGGCGAAAGAAATAACCCCGCGCCCGCTTTCATTTTTGCCCCTGATCAATAATAAACAATGCACCGGATATTTGAAAGTGTTCTGTTTTGACGTCTGCAAGATTAATAGGATTGCCCTGAGGGATCTCTATCCATTATTTATTAATTTAAAATGTAATTAAGCTTGCTTTTTTTGGGTAGCTCTAGTGGTATTTAAATCACAATGGAAACATTCTAGTCAACAATTAACACCAATGTTTATTTATGTCATGCTATTTAGAAACATACTTAACCACAAGACAGTGTCTGGAATTATTTACTGGGGATATTTCAGTTCCAATTCCCAGTAATAAGTTGATGAGATCACGAGTGTGATCCGTAAATCTAGCAACCTTGTAACCATACTGCATGTCATCGGTAAATGTACTTGTTCTAACTGTTTTTTTACTTCGCAGTAATCTGATTTAATTACGTGAACAATCAGCAGTCGTTAGTAAAGAGTTAGGATTTCACTTCGATATCTATCGCGATAGAAAGCGTCGATAAGGCACTTCGCTTATATTCGACACATGACACGTATCTAGCTCGTAACATACAATGACATTCCCGGTTTGTACAGTCAAGTTGGCCGATATGAGTACACTTTTACACCGTACTGCGTCGTAGTAAGGTCCAAAAGTGTACACATATGAATCAGCTTGACTGTACTGCCCAGGCGTAGTGAAAAAAGTCAAGAAGCCGCAAAATCGGCGCTTTTGAGGTAAATAACGAATATCCTTATGAATATCCTTAAGAAAAGTTATGGCTTTACGTAACCAACAGATGGGTAATTTGTATAACTTATCAAACAACTCAATATGGTAAATCTGAAATACACGTCACACGTGGTGTAGGTCACGTTCTCTACAGCAATGAGAAGAATTTAATAGAAGTCACAAGGTCCTTAAGTATACGTGAATTGTATCTATTGTGTATACTTGAAGTAATATTTATTTTTACAAGGATTCTTTCGCAACTTCTACGTATTTTAAGTGCGATTTTACATGATTCAGATTTAATGGCTTAGTAAAGGTCATTAACCAAATTCATAAGCATTACCTACGGTGACATTGATTACTTACCTATTACCAACCTACTACTCGTATCTACTTAGCACTCATTTTCTTCACCCCCCATCACCTGCATAAGAGTTTTAGCGGTCTTAGAGGCGAAGAACCGATTAAATGAAAAGATTAGGTCGAATGTGGTCAATGCCACTCAACCCTACATATTTCACTGTCTACATATGCTACTAATAGATGTTCCACGCGACTTCGTATGTGCGTACATACTGTAAAATCCCGTTGTTTTTCATCTCTTTTAATCATCTCTTAGTGCTTCTTTGAAGTAATTCAAAGATGTGT
>OZ020272.1:23337118-23388951 GCA_963971205.1 Aethes cnicana | reverse complement strand
TGTGCGACTGGACGGTCGAGAAGCAATAAGTATCAACAGCGGACAAGCGTCTCAGATGAATTGTTAATAGAGGAGCGAGAATGCCATAGGAAATCGCCAACACACCACGAGATCCATGACACTGTTACTCATAAGTCATATGTAACGCGCATTACTTATTCCAAAATTATACCATGTTATTATTGCTATTGACAACAACTATTTTGTGCCTTTGAAGATACGTTACTATAAAACATAATTGTATTAAACGTGTCACGCTATCTACTCGTTGCAATGCAAATGATTCCTTATTAAAGCTAATTAGAAAAGAGTTTGTTGGTAGCTCTTAAAAAATATATTTTTTAATGACATAATTTCCAGACGAATAAATTAAACGCGCGTTAAAGTTACATGCGGTTGGAACATAACATTTACATAAACGGGCAAACAAACCAGATGTTGCAGAATTCGTGGCTGCATGCCGTCTGCCGGGGTGACATAGTAAATTAAATTATGTAAGCGTATCCAAATATGGATTCAAAAAATCAAGTATTCAATACAACTTCATCTGATAAAAGGCATCACCAGCAACCTTCGAGATCTTACGGCGATAGCGTGGTTACGAGTACATGGCGCTGCTGTCACATGTGATTGTATCACAATGATTTGAATTCTTGTTTTGGTTTTAACTCGAGGTCTGATTGTAAGTATCTACCTACTTCGAACAGCATAACCAATCTTGAGGGTCAGGCGCGGCGTGAACCAAGCATTATCGTTCAAGAAGACGTAATTTTACGGCACTCTTAAGAGAATGCAAGAATCCTGACATACGCAATTAAGTTATGTGAATCACCCTTATTACTCCTGGGAACCCATACGCGAATATCTCCGGATGGTTGCGGGCGCGAACCGGCCACTAAAAGTTTAACGACGCCTTTTCACACATCGATAAAGATGTGCAAGAATTACCTCGACATGAGTGATAACTGGCCGAGAAAGCAAAGAGTGATGCACTCACATTTCAATGTCACACAAGATTCCGGGAACCTGTGAGTCACAGTCTGAGTTGAAAAAGGACGCTCTTCCCTGTAAGTTCTGCATGTATGAAACATGGAAAATAATGATGTTACAGCGCATTTGTGTGACATGACGCACCCATTGATCTCCGAAGTATGAACATGCATTGCGAATCTTTAATAACTTTTAATCGTTTTCAGATAACCTTGTCTGTAAATACTCGTAACTTCACGGTCGAAGGATCCGTCGCCGACCTCATACGTTATGGTATGGATAGTCAGAATTCTTAAGAGGATTAAGTCATATTATATGCGAGTCAATTTGCAAGGGAATGGGGACAAGTGACGCGAGCGCCGCGGCGTCGCCGGCGGCCGGCTGCGACGCAGTCACACTCGCTAATGGATTCGAAGCACCGCTTTGATGCCCCTAATGATCTTTATATTAGGAACGAGTAATTATAAATCAACATATGTAGATGATGTAATTCGTTAAACTAGTCATAACATGTTGTGTTGTCATAAATGACAATCCTCAGGTCCATCACATCAACTCGGCTCAACCTCGCCTTGCTCAGTTAATAAAATTTATAAGAGAAAAAGCTATGGAGTATGAAAGGCGAGCCGGTGCCGTGTCGATGACATGATTTCTGATCCTAATAAATACGCACGTTTTCTTATACAGATAGCTATGTTATTTTAAAGTTTGAACCATTCATAACAATGCGTCATATTAGAAAATATTCCTTGATTTTAATACAATTGTTGAACTTCAGGGCGATTCATCTCTCTCAAGGTGATTGCTCATTGGTTTCTTTGAAACCGGACTGTAATGATTGAAGTACTACATTGACTCACTAGTATCCAGCCAATTTCAAACGATAAGGAAAATGCTATTTTCAGCGAGATCAATAATTACGTACCTAAAATAGTCACTCATCCCGAGCCGCGCCAATGCAGAATTTTACCTCTACACCACAGAATAAGTAAGTAATACTATCTGCTTGCCTCGGCTTTGCTTAGATGTACAAAGTAGGAAAATGAGTTCCAAGTTACTCAAAACTTTGTTCAATAAAAGACGCATCTACTTACTGACTCATACAAACCTTGTTCGATTCGTTATTTAATACGCGCTGAAATTATTTTCTCAGTTCTATGTACGTAGATTTTTTTTTCGATAAATTCCAAAATATCTTTATAAATTGTACATATATAATACATATTGTGTGCAGGGCAATCATAAAATGCATGAAATTCTTAGGTACAGTATCTTAACTATCGTATTTATATTGATAAGGATTAATTCTGTAAGTATCCCTCTAAATAATAGCTAATCTCTAATAGCTTTCCAAATTCCACATTATTCGGCAATTTTTTTAGAACTTAAAACCTGGGGCACCATTCGAAACGGTAAGTACATACCTAACAACAACAAATTACACTTTCTCCCTATTTAGCGAGATGGTGTATTACTGATACCGATACCACAGTATATCTAATAGGTAGGTACTAATACTACCTATACGCTATACCGTTTTATCACTGAATAGTTGAATAGGAAGAAGAAAGGACGCTCACTAATTCCTATCTACCGTTTCGAATAGAGCTCCTATATGATATCCTTAGAAGAAAGACAGACATGTAATATACAGCTCTCAGATTTTATCCCAGCAATCGACGTTAATACAATAATCATGACGCAATACTTTCATACTCCGGGGCAAGATTCATTTCCACCCGTGGAGATAAAGTTCCGTCTCAATCGTCCCTTTGCCGCTATCACACGGGTGTTTATTCAAATGGGCCCCGAATAGCTTTCGATTGTCATAAATCTAGTGGATGGACATTTTTATCGTCCAATCTTGCTGTAAGTTAGTGTGATGCATCCGTTATTGGGATATGAGCCTCACTGCGATTATGAAATCGTTATCAACAATTGTCACGCGATTTATGAAACAGATATTTAACATATATAAATATATATGTACCTATAGCCTAATTAAAGAGCACTAAACTTCAAGTCCAAACAAATATCAAAATAATTGTAAAAAAATACATCCTAGAAATCAACAATCGTCAACAATGCAAATGCCAAAATACATAATTATTGAATGCAAACCAAATCAGAAATCAATCTGTTTCTTAGTGAGACATACATCTACGTATAGTGTTGTTCTAAAGCTTTAAACTACATACTAATAGCACTTGAAAGTAAATTAAATCTTATTTGCGTAAAAAGCTCCGGACACGGTCTTAGCAAAAGTGAATTAGCGTGAAGTGTTTTCTGCAACGTAAGCGTGGGACAAGTGAAAAAAGGATGCGGGATGCAGTTTAGTAAATACATATTTTTAGTTCATGCAAAAAATACCTAAGCACTAAGGAGGAGGTCTAATTTACCTACTCCTTATTGCTAATTAAATATATTTTACATCACCCGTGGCCGTAAAGTGGGATTTTCTGCACGCTACGCGAAGAGAAAATCTCACTTCTTGGCCAAGGCAAGATGTAAAACTTTTGACAAACCACGGGCGGTAATTCGTAAAGCCCCAGATCGCATATTTATGACCCTCACCTTCGGTTCGGGCCACAGAAACCTGCGATCTAGGACATTTACGAATTAACCGCCCTAGGTCTGTAATGTACTCTTACGTCACCCTTGGCCATAAAGTGGAATTTTGGGGAGAAAATCTCACTTCCTGGCCAAGGCAAGACGTAAAACTGTAGACAAACCACGGGTGGTAATTCGTAAAGTCCCAGATCGCATATTTAACACCTGCGATATAGGACATTAACGAATTCACCGCCCTAGGTCTGTAATGTACTATTATCCTTTAGGTACTGATATAAAATGTATAAATCCGAAAGTAAATAGGTATGTCTGTTTATCGGCTACTTTGTGTTTTGAAGGAAGAAGAAATACTGAGGAAGGTAGGTAATGAAATTACGTTTTATCCTCGATAATTATTTTCTACACAGATGGAGCCACGGGTTCTGTAATACCCAAGTTACTATAATGGGGGGCAGGCTCTGTCCCACTGGTTAATATCAACCACTGACCATATTTGTACTTGATGGTACTTAGGTCCTTACCGTGATCTCGGTATGCGGTATCGTATCGCAGGTATTAATTGTTTTCCATTTGTACGGACTGGCTGCGGACTATTGGGGAAAATAAAATGAATGGAGATGAAAGGGTACGGTACGGACTAATGGGAATAGGCCGGTGGTAGGGGAAAGGCCGGTATGGTTATTTTCAATTGGTCAAACCCGCTAGCAGCTCGAGACTCGCGCCGCGCCGTATTATTTCCACGTCCGAGCGAGCAGGGCGGACGCCTTCGCGTCGTTATTGCTGAAGGCCAGTGCAGCTGAGCTCGGCATACTCACATACATTCCGCCACTTAATGGATTTGTAGATAGAAAATGATAGCTTCATGTAATTCTTAAAAGCGCTGAAGTACACTTGTTACGGATGAAATCGAACTGTAATCTAACTAAACTGTTTAGTCTCTTACTATACTTATCTTACTAAAAGGGAGGTATCCCTGGATCCGCAAATATAGGTACAAAACTTGATGTTTCTTGTTTTCCCAACTTGATGTAGGCAATCCCTGCTCCTCTATGATGCAAATGGTGACGAAAGTGTGTTGTTCCATAGAGATTATAATTATGTATACTAATAATAAATATGTAGAAAAGTCGCATACCTATGTAACTTGACATGATTGCAACAAAATACACTGATCAACATATAGGCTACTTTTTATCCCGGAAAACGCATATTTCCCGCTGGAGCAATATTACCGAATTCCACGAGGACCAAGTAGAGGACAGAAGCTAGTAATCAATATGTATTTATTAACTGATATTATCTAAATATATAAAACTCAAAAGTGAATGACATAGTGATCTATCAACGCACAGCCCAAACCACTTGACGGATCGGGCTGAAATTTGGCATGCAGGTAGATGTGATGACGTAGGCATCCGCTAAGAAAGGATTTTGCATAATTCCCACGGGAACGGGAAAAATCGGGATTTTACTTTTTAATATTTCTGCGCATACGAAGTTGCGGGGAAAAGCTAGTTTTAATTATAAAGAGACCTTTAAACGCTTTTTAAATAGTCGTATAGCGGCCAAGAAAATGCATTTGAAATGAATCACGTTGTTACGTGTTATATGTAGATATACAGTCACATTGAACTAGATTTTTTATGTAGTAAGTATGATAGGCAAACGAGCACACAAGCCACCTGATGGTAAATGGTATTATTAAGAAACCATAAGATTTCGAATGCATTGTACCCTGAGGCCTAAGATGGAATGCCTCTGTGCCAGTAATTTCACCAGTGTGAGCATGCTATTTGGAGGCAGGGCAGCGGTTAAGATGGTGGTATCAACCCGGACGGCCCTATCACCAGGTCCTACCACATCAAAGTAGCTTAGTATATTCTAACAACAATCGAACCGAAGTCTACAGAAAAACATTAAAATGTCAAATGTTAGAGATTTTCTACGGTTTAAAATTTTGTAATGATAGAAGCTACACAGCTTCAATTCTGCAAAATCTTGTAAATCGACAATTGTACCTATTGTTCACCGTAGCCATAGCTCGTTCAAACGCAATTTACGTTTACAATGGGGAAACCAACAAACGTGTCCGATCATTCCCGTCGGCCATTGTGCCGGGACAAACTGGATTAATTATTCTATCCTACCGAAAAACATTGAAGCGGCATTTGTTGACAATTCGATAACTGGGGGGATGGTTATCCCGCTAAAATCGGAATAAACGCTGCAAGCGATGATCGATTATTAATTCTCGATTCACGTCAGTTCAGTTGCGTCTTTCGTTTATTAACACTTTTCATTTTCATAGACAAAAAGCGATAACTCTGTGTCACCTGCAAAAATAAATGATAACCCAACGAGCTGAAAAGTAAGTATCTACATATTTCTGACTTCATCTACAGGACTTTATCTTCCTTAATTCGCCGTCAATGGGCCGATCCATTCGGTTCAAAGTAAAATATGTAGGTACCTAATGAGTTATGGTTATGACCCTAAAAGAGACCTGTGTACCTATAAAAGTGGACATTTACTAACCACCTTCGGTACCTTTGTATACGATACTATAAAATTCTAAAATGAAAATTTTAACATAGTACCTTCAGTACCGTCCTACTGTCAGAAAGAAGCTGATAATTTTCAAATCGCTGAATCGAATGTCTTCAAAGAAATAATCCCATTTGATTACTATTTGACACACATTTGCAAAAACTTCAGGCCAAAGCTTGAGAACTTGGGCCTTCTAACGTAAAATATTATGTTCCGCGTAGGGGTGTGCTCCATGAACAATAATAACAGAACTCTGGCCATAATAATGGCGGCCATTCACGAGCCTTTGACCCCAGGACTCGAGATTCATCGTCGAAGCGAACGTAACATGAGCGCCGAGCATGTTTATTAAACGGCTCAATAAGGCGATTCGATGGATTTGGGCCATAAGACCAACACGAGAGAGATATTATCGCGATACATGAAGTTTAAATCGTAAAAACCATTTCATAACATAATACTTCAAGACAGTTCAAATTACAATTCAAAGTGGCAATGAAATAAAAAGTTTGCTGCTGAAAATAACGTCTGCGTAAAGTACCTATGAGTACAATAAAGAAATGAAACTTAGAATCGCAAAATAGCGTATAGCGTATATAAATGAACCATGCAGAAATAAAAACAGTCGCAAGCATAAAAAAACACCTCTCTACTTAAATGCACGGATATTTAAAGACAATTTTCTGTTGCAACCCAAATGTTATTAGACGCAATTTTAGGTTTTTCAATCGGACCAAATTGGCCGTTTATTTCTTACACGATCCAAACACGGTACGTGCAGTGATGGTTGTTGTGTGAACGGACAAAGTGAATCGAAGTTGCACAGTTGCACACGATGGTCACCATTACAAGCGTGTCGTCAAGCCCGCCGTGCTAGGTAAGCCTAAAAGCGTTAAGTGCGGAAGTGGAATGAGGTCGCTTGGCTTTTAATACCGCTGTTGACTCGCCTCGGCTAGCCCCAGATCGGCAAAACACAGATTTAGGTTCGGAATTGCCTTTCATATTCCCTAAGCTAAGGGGCAAAGGCTACATGCACCAATTTTTGTGATAAGTTGTAGTAGAAAGATAGTCTTAAACCGGAAATAAATGCATACTTTTTTTCTTTTTACCCTTATTAGTACTTATTAGCGGCGATGGCAAAAGGTAGTAATGTGTTGTCAAAATAAAGTAAGTAGGAAGTAGGTACCTAACTAAACATGATCATCACCAATTTTAGATAAAGATGTCGTCAAGGGTTATTTCTAAAATATCTAGTGTCCTACTTTTCCCATACGTACTAATCTGAAACACAACAAGCGCACCATCCATCTTTCAATATTTTTAAATATTTTATCTAAACGATCTCATTTTAACTTAATAATGCTAACAAATAGGTAGGTACAAGTATATATTACTTAACATTGTAAAAAGTTGTACGAGTAATATTGTCAAAGGATAGAAACCATAATCAGATTGCACTAGTTCTAGCGTCAAGGCAGAGAGCCACGTCAAAGGTTTAAACCTCGTAGAGACGTAGAAGTGGCCGCTTTAGTTAAGGACCTAAAAGTTTCAAAATTTCTGTAATATGATTGGTGAGGTATAACCTAGAGTACCTATGTACATTAGTGGTGTTAGAGATGGCTTTGGCAACCGGTGAAATTTCTGGCACAGAGGCATTCCATCTTAGGCCTCAGGGTAGGCAACGCATTCGAGATCTTATGGTTTCTTAATGGGGGGTCATAGGATTTCGGTGTCCATCGGCCGCAGTAACCACTGACCACCAGGTGGGCTGTGCGCTCGTTTGCCTATACCATTGGTATAAAAAAAGAGATGTCACTGTCTCACAATTATCAAATAAAGCAAATAGTTAAATCTCGCATTGCATTGCATGGCCCATTGAATATTAAAGTACTTACTTACTTCAGTTCTCGTCTTATCATGGTTTATGTGGTAGCATTAATACTATATTTAGTAATGTTCAAAGACATCGATTATAATGTTGTTCTGCTTATCAAGCGATAAATCACTATGAACTTACTAATTAAGGACAGTGAAAGGGCTGTGTTGTGTTACCTGAACAATGGAGCGCGTTTGCCTGGTGACGTCATCGGTGGAGCCTTGGATGGAGCGAGGGGCTCTTATACACGTGGGGATCATGCTGGCACAGTCTCACCGTACATATCGAACTTTTTCCATTAATAACGCATCCGTAATTAATATTAAATTTAAACACTTGCTATACAGCTACCTCTTGTCTGATTTCTGAACGACCAAGCTATACAATTAAATACCATTATGAAATTTATGAATGACACGTGCTCGCGACTCTCGCGACAACATTCGCTCCACAATAATCCGCCCGTATTTTTCTTTCCCCGGCGTGTTTGGAGATGCGTTGACACAATGCGTCAGATGAACCAGCGTTACTGGAACTGCCACGAGCCTTTGGTAAATAGATACACGAATGACACGTAGGCATTCCGAGCGTGTGTCACGGTTCATGAATGAATGGATGTCTGTAGTGAGATTAACGCTTCCAGGAATATTTATCTATCGTTGGCGCGACCCACGCAGATTATACACCTTTGAATCAATCTAGCCTAAAGTAACACTGTGTTCCTATGTAGGTTTGTATCTGCAATTCTACACATAATATCTATGTTGTTCATGTGTGGCCCAATCGTGGCGCCAATGTTGGGACCAAGCCAATCAAAGAAGCGGCGAATATAAGAATAGACCTCCGTCAGGAAGAGAGGTGACTAATACAGCTTCTTCAGTGGCCGTGTTGGCGACCCATTTCATCACTCTAAACTACTTTTAAGTAACATTTAGCCCTAGAATGTTATTTATAGTTTCAAGATATATCTATGTTTTATTTTCGAGACACCGTTTTAGAACTGACAATACCTACGAATGATGTCGTGACTGTGACTGTTGTCGATTGTTTCAGGTCAGTGCCGCTTCTGATTAATTTTCTTCAAACAGTTTCGTTACAAGATTTATTTGAACAACATTGTAGCACGCTGTACTCTATCTACATAACAAAGTATTGCCTACATTGAAGTGTAGGCGCCATTGAACGATTAAATTGAAATACTACCTACTCAGCTAACTTTGGAACAATGACTAAGAACCGTTCAGTGGGAGGGCTACTAATACTTTTGTCTTGATGCACATGTAGGGTCTGAGGTCAACCACAAATGTATACACATTTCCTTCTTTACTGTAATACTAGCTTCTGCCCGCGACTTCGCCCGCGTGGAATTCGGTAATCGCATTCCCGCGGGAACTATGAGATTTTCCGGGATAAAAAGTAGTAATCCTTTCTCGGGACTTCAACTATCTCCATGTCAAATATCTCAACCGGTCCAGCGATTGAAGCGTGAAGAGGTAACAGATAGACAGACAGACAGGCACGTACAGAGTTAATTTCTCAATTATAACATTAATAATATGGATGGATTGGATAGATCTATCTCCACATCGCCCGAACCACAGATTATATAAATAAATGTTTTTCTTCTTCTTCTTCTTCTAAATGGTTACTACGCTCGAACCACGTGTAAAACTTGATGAAGAAGAGTTTTCTTTCATAAAGGATGAGGATATGTGTGTGTACGTAACTAGGTAGCATGAGTTACACCTTTACTGTAGGATGATGTACCTATTTAGACGTGACAAGTAGAAGTTTTACAACTCCCTTTTCTTTGTTATCGCGAAATAAGAAATGGAAGTACTTAAGTAACCCTTTTCAGTGAACGTCTGTCATAATGTGGATATAATCCATATTAATATTATACATGCGAAAGTAACTCTGTCTGTCTGTCTGTTACCTCTTCACACTTCAACCGCTGGACCGATTGAGATGAAATTTGGCATGGAGATAGTAGGGGTCCCGAGAAAGGACATAGGCTACTTATTATCCCGGAAAAACGCATAGTTCCCGCGTGAACGCGATAACCGAATTTCACGCGGGCGAAGTCCCGGGAAGAAGCTAGTATTACATAAAGGATGAATTTTGCATGAAGCATGAAGTAAGTATGGGAGGTGTGCTTGGATAGAAGAACATGGTCCTGTGGCTTCTGTCTACATTCGGTGAAATGGTTCCGAATGGAGGACCGAGCACCCGACTGATCCGGCAGTCGTCCCCTCTCATTCATTCTGTCCCCCCGTCGTTCATTCTGTCTGCATCAACGGCAAACAGGCGTCGGTCTGTCATATAATTACTCAGAAAAAGAAATACTTTTCTCAAAACGCTCTTACATTCATTCAAATAACAACTACACGATAATTGCTCCAGTTCTAGAGACAATCAATCAATAGAGGCGTCAATGTGGAATGAGTTGAATCGCGGAAACCGCGGGGTAATATAGGTTGAGTGTGTTAGTATGTTACGGTTGCGAATCGGGGCTCGGGCGGGCCTGCGCGCACGCAACATCCGACTCTTGTTTATTTACGCTCTTGTCAAAAGTTCGACACACGCGCGTATAAATAGCCGCGGAAGGTGCGCCGGAGCAACGACCCTCAGTGACATAATCATAAACCAGCCGTTTAAAGCACAATGTGAAACAAAACGGCCGTTAAAAGAACAGATAACGCGGTCACCGTAAAAGGATTTATGCCACCGAGATAGACGCCGAAGCGGCATATGTCTCATAAAGTAAACACGACTGTAACAAAGGGCTTGACCACTTATTCAAAGAGAAAACTAATGTATATTCGTTTATGTACAGCTTGAGAAGTGATAATTATGAGTTTCCCAAATATTTGCCTATGAACTCAATTACAATTTTATCGAATCTAGAATCGTAACCATGTTGGCCTTCCCTGGACATAGGTTCCCCCTACGAATGATAGAAAATATTTACTCCTTACTACTACTACTACTACAGCCTATCTGCGTCCCACTGCTGGGCACAGGCCTCCTCTCATCACGAGAGGGTTTGGGCTATAGTCCCCACGCGGGCCCAGTGCGGATTGGGGACTTCACACACATCTTTGAATTACTTCGCAGATGCGTGTAGGTTTCCTCACGATGTTTTCCTTCACCGAAAAGCTCAGTGGTAAATTCAAATTGAATTTCGCACATAAGTAAACTTAGAGGTGCGAGCCGGAATCGAACCCCCGACCCTCGGCATGAGAGGCGGTAGGTCAAACCACTAGGCCACCACGGTTTCACAAATCAAATCTAAATATAAAATTACTTAAACCGCTGACAACATACCAGAAAAGAGCTTGTAAAAAATGAAATTTTCCTTAACATTCACTGCCACCGACGAATATATGCGTTTTGCTGACTTTCCCGCAGTGCCTTGAACGCACATGTGCGTTGCAATGTTCCCTTAATGACAGATGTGGCACCTGGCGAAAGTTCGTAAAAAGAAGTGGCAGTGAATGCCTTAAACAAAGCTAAGAACACTCGTGATCAACTTAGCTATCTAACAAAAAAGCTAAATCAAAATCGGTCCATCCATAGTCGACCTACGAGACGACAAACAGACATAGATGTCGAACTTACAACTTTAACTTGACGTATACGCAACGTAATATAATAATTAAGAGTTTACCCAATGTCGATTTCGGACCCGGAGATTGATTTAAATTTAATACTTAGTACCTCTGACTAGAGAGCGAAATAGTATTATTTTACCGCGGGCGACGGATTTAATCCAAAGCGAAAGATTCCAGAATAATCTAAAGGAATCTTGAGGTAGCGATGGATTCAAGCTATGTGACCCGAGGTGTGAATAATTTTACAACCGTGTTGTACACTCTGCTTTTCACTCCTACCATGAGAAAACTAGTAGCAGCGTTAGCGGGGAAGAAATGGAGAGGGAACAAAATACTCCTTATCAAAAAGGAGTGAAAAAGGGTTTTTGGTTTTGGTAAGTGGGACGCGAATCGACTCGGGCGCAGTGTTGCGGTGCGTGGGCGGTATTCGATGATCATTGAATTAACGGGCTCTTTGAACTGCTACCGACGCATTGTTTTGTTGTGCATCGACGTTTTTACGATGCCGTAAAGTAAGGTGGTCGCGATTGGCGAGCCGAGTCATCTTCGGGTGTAACGCCACATGGCGCTCGGCGTCAATACGACAGTAGGACTTCATTTGTCTAAAAATAAATTAAACTTAATATATTGCTTTTCCATTCACCAGCAAAGTTACGGTGAATGCCAACGTGGGCATAAATATGTGGCATACTCTTAACTACCATTTTACACAGAGTTACGACGTCAATACAACCGCCTATCAATTTTGTTCGCTTAATTGAAAATGTAATTTGTACTTATAAAATATCAAATCTTAATTTTATATCGGATTTCTTTTTTTTTTTCAGGCGACTAGTCAATGGTACTAGCTGTGGGCGATTTAACTTACTTAGACTTAAAATCATACGTGACGTTTGTAGGCAAAAAACTTATTGTCTCAGTATCTATTTATTAAGCAGTTAGATTTAAAGTTCAACTTGACGCGTAAGCGATCCTATAGGGAACAGGGAGATTCCTATTTAAGACTTCGAACAACCCCAGTTTGACACGATCAATGAAGTCGAGATCTACCTACCTGTCGCTGACTACCGGATCACAGCTCGTTTTTTGCAACGATAAACAAGTTGTACCTAAGTAAAAAAATAAATATTGAGAATTTGAAGTTATTACGCTGTATCAGTCACGTGACCGTATGTATGTTTGAATGTCCCATTTTAACACGAGAAGCTAATGTTCGAATTGTCACAAAAGTCGGTATGGGGAAGACTATACATATATGGGCTCCTTTTTATTCTGGGAAAACTTATAGATCTAACTAATCTAAACGAATTCCAAGCGGGCGAAGTCGCTGGCAGAATCTACTACCTAGTGCAGTATAAATCCTACGATAATGAGTGATTATTGATTTTATAGGTATACCTATATGATATAGGCTATATCAGATAAGCCTCAACGGAAATAAATAATTTCAGCTTGTCTATCAAAGGGAGCGGCTCTGGCTTGATATCGATCATTAAAATTATAAGACGCACACGTGGACGGACGTAATCACCGTGTATCTACAATACTATTGCCGAAGTGATCATAAATCAGAGGTGTGGCAAGGCGGATGGATAGATTTACACATCTGACGTGTCGAGCCGAGCACAGATATTTTAATCAGATGTAGGTATCTACTGACGTTGGTTCAGTTTTAAGCCAAAACGAGTTGAGAGCCTATTTTTTGCAAGATACATTTTACAAGTTTAAAAAGTTGAAATTTTCGTTATAATTCCGGTAAAAATATTAAGTACTTTCAGTTATTTTCATTCCGTAACTTTAGTTTAATTGGTCGGGATTTTAATATAGTTTCAGCAATCAATGTGAAAGAGCAGGTAAATATTTCGTACTCTACTCTCGCAATAAAAGCGCAAATTGTATCATGAAAATTGGCGAACAACAAACGAATACAGAAAAATTGTCAGAATATTGACGTTCAGAAGCTTGAAACATTCACTATCGAAACACCATGTATTTTTAAAGCTAAAACTCGGACCTGCATCGTTTCAGTTTGATGAGGTACAGATAACTTGTGCTTCAAAGCGGAGCGGAGAATAAACGCACGCTTATCACTAATTAACCATTGTTTTTGTAATTGAAACTCAATAGCAACTAACGACCCCACCTAGTGGACGGAAACGAAACTAATTGTGTCATTGGTACTCTTAAATAACTGAAAGTGTTTAAGTAAAATGACGGCGTAATAAAACTGTTTCTTGTTTTCCTGATGCAAAACACAAAATGCGCTTTGCACAAAATGCCGAGTAAAGATAACCAACGCAACTCCAAAACACGACTCGACGGTGATAAATCTGACCAAATGCACTCACAACGCGACCTACCTCCATTTGTAATTTACATCGTGTCATTATCATTCGTTATATTCATTGAGCACGAATCTGAACGCGTGTAATTATTGTGTTAATGCCGATAATCATGGTACTAAAATCACGGTTGTAGCAACGTAAGTACCTATGTCTTTGGTCGTTCAGAAATCCAGTTGTAGATCGGAATCGCACACTTTTTACCTATAAATATTGTTAGGCGGAAAGCGTGCGCGCCAGCGTGACACGCGACGGATTTAGCCGCGTGGTGCGTGCGCCAGCGCGGATCGGACGCGCTCGGCCCGTGCGCACGCGCGCTTCTGACTAACAGCTTACAGAGCTTCGAAAGCGCTCCCGTCCACCAAAGCTCTCAACATTAGAGAGGGACGACGGACATCCTAAAACCGTGTACAGTGACAAAACAAAATGAAAACATAAGGCCATGTTACTGTCGAAATCAAAGGAACGGATTTTCATAAGTTATGCATGATGTTTTAGAGGGATTTGGACGTAGGTATTATGGATAGTAACAAATATAGTGATTTCAAGAACATAGCATTAAGATAAAAGAACAATGACACTGAATGTACAGAAAGACTAATTCATAGTTAGGTATTTCATTTGATCGAATCTGGTCAGATTTTCATCAAGAAGTCAAAGCCCTCGTGTCAATTTGAATACAAATGACGCATAACGCTGTATTATTTCGCTGAATTTGCTTCGATCAAATGCGAAAGTAACTCTGTGTGCGTGTTAACTCTTCTCGCTTAAGCCGTGGGACCGATTTGGCCGAAGTTTGGTTAGCGAGAGTCCCGGGAAAGGACATAGGCTGCCTTTTGCGGTAAAACGCATTGATCCCGCGGCAAACGCTATAACCGAATTCCACGCGAATGAAGTCGCGGGCAGAAGCCAAGTAGTTTGTAATGAAAATAAACAGGTTTTACCACACCGTGTTAGTTACACAAGTAGAATGCGTGAAATCAAATGTCCACGACCGTATCATTTCAAGTAGGTAACCATGTTTCATTTTCGTTATCCAGACTCGGCTAGCACCCTCGACCTGTCACGAAACCACATTTAAATTGAAAAAAGCGGCCAAGCTTGACCTAAATTGGAGATCGGGTTCTGTTGTACAACAATTGCAATTTCGTCATTAATTGAGGATCAAAGATATTTTGATATTGAGGAAGTTAAAATCGCTGATTATAAGAAAGTCGTACATAAAAAAAATATTAATGCATTGTCTTTTGAAACTAAAATAACCTAGAGATTATTCTATCATGTTTAGCTATATCAGTTAATGATCAGAAGTGTTATACAAAGACTTACATTATTCGTGTTTATACTCTATGGTTTTATTAGGGTGGGCAACGGACCCCTAACCTCTCTTGTCATAGCGCGAAGCCTAACGTCCGGGAAACCGACACTTGACCTACCGACGCATTTAGACCTTTTGTGTACGGAATAAAGGGGAGCGTGACTTATCATCTTGGGGACTAAAAAAAATTGAAAAAAAAACATGAATACGATTTTGTATTATGTACTTAATTTATGTATGAGTGAGTGTGACATCGGAATCAAATGAACCCACCATTTGATTCCGATGACTCTACATAGACGTAATCTTCAAAGTGTCATCATTTACGCAGGATTTGATGCACTGAGTATGTTTATAACTAGGTACCTAAACTAAACACTTTCTTCTTTATTTTTCTCTTGTAGGTTGATGTGTAGTTATTTTTCATATATATGTTTTAGTGGAAGTTGTTTAGTAAATAAGTGAATGTTTATGTTCTAGCCATTAAATCATTAAATCATTTATTCATTTGTGATACCTACACAGGTAGGTGTTACATGCAGTTCTTATGCTATAATTGAGATCTCTGTGATCCACCTTTTCGGCGTACAAATATTTTTATACATATACCTACTTACTACTACTAGTTAGTTAGGTAGCTAATTTACATACTTAGTT
This sequence comes from Aethes cnicana, assembly GCA_963971205.1. Lineage (NCBI taxonomy): Eukaryota > Metazoa > Arthropoda > Insecta > Lepidoptera > Tortricidae > Aethes > Aethes cnicana. The sequence goes on along the minus strand of OZ020272.1, from coordinate 23,373,036 downwards.
GTTAAGGTACCTACTTAAATTAATGAATAAAAAGTTTGTTCTTAACTGTGAATTAATGTTAAAAGAAAATAAACAATATTAGTTGAAATTTTCATCAAAGAAATCATTAACGGAATAATATGATTTATTTATAAGTATATCCTTTATTTTTTTTTTAATCGGGTTTCTAATTCTTTAAGACTCTCAGGTAAAAAATTATATATCTTAGGTGCCATTTCAAGAATACTGTTTCGCAACAAAGCTGTTTGTCCAGGTATTATATTTATTCATTAAGATTCATATTTTTTGTACACTTATTTCTGTTTGCTTTCCTGATAAAGAGAATAAAATAAATAAATAAATAAAAGGAAATTTAAAAATTACTCGACGTTTGTAATATCTGTAATGAATTTAATGCGATTATTAATAGGTACCTGATACCTGATAAGGTAACGTAATGGGCGTGCTCGAGTAATAGATGCAGAAGCGCAGTTACTCGGGTAAACAATTACACAAAGTCTACCTAACTCAATGATTTGCAAATGGTAATTTTTGGGATCGTAGAGAAGAAGAAGAAGAAGTCGTGGTGAAATGCATCTGCAAATGAACCTGTATAAAAGTATCGGTTATTTTATTTTCAGTACCTACATAAACAGTCCTATTACAAACGCTTATGCGGGACTTAATAGTGTACTTAATTTTTAGGGTTCCGAATCACTCGTGAATCTGTCCGTCCGTCTGTCACAGTCGATTTAACATAGACCCTATTTTTGGGGGCTAAATTTGAGAAAATATACATGAAGTTTTTCAAACTATATTGTGTCACATATCAAATGAAAGTACTTCTCATGACGATCTCAAAATTATTTCTTTTTTGGTCAATACTTTTCGAGTTATTTAAGAAAATAGGCGAAAAATGGCAATCCCCCCCCCCCCTTATCTCCGAAACCACTGAATCTAAAATTTTGGAAAAAATACGGAGGATAGTTGTTGACCTTATTAATAATTTTCCTGTAATCTATATACAGGAAAATTATTAATAAGTCCATGGTATTTGAAAACTATCATATAAAAGAGCTTATCCTGTGAAACGGCTTGAAAATGACGTCATTGAAAATAATCAAGGGTCGGAACCCTCTCCAGGCGAGTTTAACTCGCTTCTTGGCCGGTTTTATATTCTACTGCGACTCTCTCGCGATGTCTTCTCTTGAACACGGTCGTTGCATCACGGTCAAAACGACGGGGTAAAATATAAAACTTGTATTTACGCGATAATATGACTCTATATGTATAAGATTAACGTTATTTGTATAAGCTAGCTCAGTTCTTTGGTCAGGTAAACCGTAATGGAATAGGTGTATGGTACGCCGTGTTCCAATTCCCGCACAGGTGAGTGCAGGAAGCGCGGTTATTTCGGTGCGCGGGCGCCGTCCGCTGCGACGCCGACGCCCCACATCAATGGACGCTCCGCGACTCCTTGTTTCTTTGACCTGTTACGAAGATCTAGGCGATTTGATACTTTAAGTAATACCTATTACATATTATTCTCAAAAGGACACATGATGAGGTGACAGGTAGGTAAACAAAGACGTAAAATATGCATAAATGTATAAATGATGTAGGTACAGTAGGAACGTATTATTTTTCGAATCCAGATACCTTAGAAAAAAAGGAATCTATAAATTCAGATCAAAGAAAAAGTGATTGGATTACAATGTGGGTTTAAAAAAGTTAATTACTTAAATACCTTACTAGGCCACACGATCAGAAAATCATTTTCTAACACTGAAAGTTAAATCACAACGCAAACGATCAAAACCGTTCGTCGGGGCTAGTGATACAAATATAGATAGATCGGTCTTATTTTCTTTTTTACGGCTGTTTCAGTCTTAATACGCGTCTTTTTATGATAAATCCAGACTTTATAGCGTCGTGCGCGATTGATGCGTTACTTTGAGCTTTAACGACTTCTTGTGTATTCCACGTTGCATAACCTCTGCAATTGGGATACCGCTGACCTAATATCAAATTAGGGTAACATATGTTGTTGTCAATTAAACTTTACGATTCAATTAATCTTTATATTTACATTATGCTTATTTATGTCTCGTTTAATGGAACGGATTGGGCTGCTTTCTGAGAATACCTAGCTTCTGTCCGCAACTTCGTCCGCGTGGACTTCGGTTATAGCGTAATCCGCGGGAATTGAGTGCTATGAATCACTCTATTTAAAAAAAACGCATCAAAATCCGTGGCGTAGTTTTAAAGATATAAGCATATATAGGGTCAAACAGCAGGAAGCGACTTTGTTTTATACTATGTTGTGATTATTCGAATTTTCTATAACCACACTTTTTAGGGTTCCGAAGTCCACAAGGAACCCTTATAGTTTCGCCATGTCCGTCCGTCCGTCCGTCCGTCCGTCCGTCTGTCCGCACTATTGCTCGGAGATGCTTAGTTCTAGAAAGCTGTAATTTGACATGAATATGCATATAAGTTACGCTGACAAAGTGGTACAATAAAATTTTGAAATATATTTTTTTATAAGGTACCTCCCCTACTCGTAAAGTGGGGATGTAATTTTTTTTTCTTGCGTACCCCATGTTGCGGCATATCGTTGAATAGGTCTTAAAAAAATATTGTGGGTTTGTTAAAACCATTTTTTGATTAATTGATGCGTTTGTGAAATATTAAGCTTTGAAGTGCTATTTTTTGTTAGGGTCACATGTCCCCCCCCCTGCCAGCTAAATGGTGGTATCTGGATGGCTGAAAAAAATCACGGTTGTGGCATATATAACGTAGTTGAAAGGAAAACTATCAGAGCTAAGTAGGCTATACAAATTTAAGAGTAATAGTCGACCAACTTATGATGATGATTTTTCTCGAGCGGCAGGGGCGTTGGGCGGGCACGTCATACCAGTGGTATGACGTGCGCTAGCTAGATGCTAATAAGTCTTAGAAAGGTACTGTGGGCATCGTCAACTTCGGAAACCTATACTTTGCGCGTGGCCCGACACGCACTTGGCCGGTTTTTTTTAATTCGCTTTACTACGGGCTGGACGGAATAAATGTTCGAGGGTTCCCTGCTCAAACCCGATAAGTCGCCGTCAGAAAACAATATGAATTTGTCATAGAACATAGAAAGTTCACAATTGTAAAACGACTTATTGGGTTTGATTGAGCGGGGAACCCTATGTATGCATCCATATATAGTCTATGTGGATAGATCGCGGGCGAATTGAGTAATTTCGATATGTTTTTATGCCAGGATTGGATGATAGGATCTACTGATCCTATCTCGTCTTATAACGTATACTACTGTATACGGTATAAGGCGAGCAGAGCACGTGTCCAACTCGCCTTTGCCTCTTTCGCCTTCCCGTGTCCCGTGCCACAGACGGGACAAGGAACAATGTACAGTTGTGCGGGGAAGTTCCAGCCCGTTAGCGAGCTCCGCTGTGTAAATACTTGTTCAGCAGAACTAATGTTAGTCCGGACAAAACTTACAACGCATCCTGTTTTGCTTATTTGTTGGCTCAAACCCTATTTGTGGGTGGATTTATTGCGGGGGAAACGGATTAGGAGTTCTTTATAGGGATGGAATCCTAATATTGTGAAAGTAACTCTGCTTTACTGTAGCACTTAAAGTCTAAATTTCCAAGGTTATCGCTGGGCAATAACTATAGGTACTTATAAAGATTGTTAATTATATTGTATTATATACATTGAACAGTTAGCAAGAAATCATTTTAAGATTCTACCTACAAACAATACAAGTCTTTAAGTAAAACTCGATACATTAATATCCTTCCGTATAATTAAATAAAACCCAAAATCTTATATTTCATTTGAATATCTTCACTGCCAGCCACGTAAAGTGGTTAAGTCTAATTTTTTACAATCTGAATCGACATTAAGTGGAAGGTATGCCGACCACATGATCGCATTAGATTTATTTAGTACCCTTTGACGCCGAGAAGCCGAAAGCTTCTCGCGCACGCGAATATGTCTATACCCGCTCACTGTGTGGCCGCAGCCTAGACGCGAGATGTCTATTGGACGTGAGTCACCACCTGACTCAGCTCGGTACTGAATTAACCTCCCAACGACTTCAACTATAGCCCTTCGTGTGTCAACATCATCATTTTAGAGCCATTGCGATCAGATACTGAATTTATGAAGCGATAATATTATATTTTATGAAGTTGATTTGAAATGAAATGAAATTAAGTTGTAATGAGGTAATTTGTAAACACTGTCAAAAATATTGTAAAGCAATTTTTACTGACTGGAAATTTCAGACCCATTGTAGCAGAAACATACGTGTATTGTAACGAAACGGATAAACCTAAAGTCTTAATTTTTCAATAGGTAAGTACTCATATGTATAGAATACTTACTATACGAGTACGTCAGGTTTGACATCTTTTCGCGATAACTTTGTATTTAAGTCTACTTTATTATTTTTCCAACAACGTACTCGCTTAATCAAGTTGTAGCAATCGTAAAGCCATAAATCAATATAATTCGCTGTGATGGGAACAATTAAGCGGCTAAACGGGGTACGGGCGTATTTGTAGGAACGCATTTAATTAAAATAAAGTAGATTAATTTATGATAGCAGAGTGTTAAAACGAACGGAACGCACCTGGTGAAACGGGCAACAGCTACTAATAGCCTTCGTAATGATAGTATTGAAATTATAGCAATGTTAAAAACAAGAAAAACTTAAAAACCTTTAGCAATTTTATGCCTACCACCCTGTGCCTTCAGCATATAACCAAGAAGTTGATGGAAAAACCTCCATAAAGGAGGTTACGTTACGCCTCACGTTGACTTCAGCACTTAGAAAGACGGAGTTGTAGACTCGCCAACTCTTCCACCAAGGCAGTCCACTGTTTTCTATCCTCAATATTACTACTCATAATGTATTTTATAAGACAAAAAACAAAGCGTTGATTGCAGCAGTAGGTACACAGTCCTCCTCGTCTATCCTTATCGTCCACTATCTTGTCGCCGTTATTCCAACCTTACCATTATGAAGATAAAGGTGAAACATGCTGGAACTTCTTGGCGGACTATAGACGGGTGTAATAGCAATATTTCATACGTGTAAGGATGAAATTGATTACAGTATAGATTCAAAGCACGGCGCGCAACGGTAAGCCAATTAAACTCGCTCAAAACGTAATGACCCGTTAATGTCGCGCGGAGAATACTAACGTGGAAACGAATCTTTCATTTTATTCTGCGGATTTTATCATTGGAATTTAGGTAGTACTTATAAGTTTTTGGGCATTAATAGTTATTTATTCACCAAGAGGAGTAAGGCATTGATTACTCAACGAGTGGCCATTTGAGGCCCGACGCGAAGCGGAGGGCCTTAAACAACACGAGTTGAGTAATCAATACTTACCCTCGAGGGATATATAATACTTTATACTACTCTTACGAGGAAAAAAAAAACAACAAAATCTCGTACAAAAATTTAGATATATAGGATAGGTAAATAAGTATCATCTGAAGCGTTTTGCAAAAAATAATTGATTTCATCTGCCGTTAGCACTTTGGATTTCTTACTGCGAAACCCGCTAGACTTCTTTTTCAGAAATGCTGCTAATTTTGAGTATTTCTTTATATCAATATTATCTCTGGATAACAATGTACTTCTCAGCATTGAATATATAGCCCACAGGCTGCTAGGCTTATATTTTGAAGACTTTTCACTAAAATAGGCTAGAAGAACATTTTCCGACAAAGAAGAAGCTTGCTTTTCAGTCTTCCACTGCATAAATTCTTCATACTGCTTCATGTATTTATTTTTTGATTTTTCCGGTAGAAGATTGTTAATTGCTTGTTGAGCATGAATTAATATTTCAGGTGGCGTTCCAATAATACTACCATCGCTACTTTCCTCATTTGTTGAAGACATTTCAAACACAAAAGCAAATTCAAAGTTATTACAATGAAACGAAAGGCGCGCGATATTCTTTTTTTTAAAGTGAAAACCGCGCCAACCTTTTTTTTAAATTTGGGCGCGCCGCGTCTTTACAGCCAGTGACGAGACAGTTCATTACAAAATTTCTTGCGTGCAACCCGAAATATAAAATCATATTTAGTATAATTAATCAATGCATATGTTTCTTCAAACCATTTAACGATATTGTTATCGCATTTTCGAGTTTTTTTTCCGAAAAACTTTTTTGATGTACATTCGTTTAGAACGTCTATATAAATTGTGTAAAGTCGGCAGTGTCAAATAAAAAAAAGTATTAACTTACACGCATCCATGGCTCGTTTTGGAATTAAAAAAAAAACATAACTGTGGAATAATGGATTTTCATACAATATTACTACATGGGTAAAGTGTGTAATAATGGATTTGCATACAACATTATTAACCAGATTTTGAAGGAGGATTAATGAGCAACTTTCTCCCCAATTAATGGGTTAGTTTGAATTGACTTTCCGAGTAGGTGTAGTATAAACATTAACATGACACATTCCTATTAATTCGCCTTTGTACCTATTTTCCTATCTTAGACATGTATTTTTTTATTTTTGTACAATGAAGTGTTTACCCACATAACTATACATTAGTTAAACAATGATGTTTTGTATATTTCTTCCAAGTAGTTCTTCGTTTTGGTCGACCCCAGCGACACTAACGCTTCCAGCGGACTTATCACTCGCGCTGGGCCTCATTAGCTGCTAATACAAGTATAATTCAGTTATTGGCCGTGACTAGGCTATATTAAATTAAGTATTTGTGTAGACAATTTAAAAAGAATCAAGTAGCTCCTGTGCGGAACAATCAGAGCGTGTCGACGATGAAGAGTGACACGAGGTGCGGCGGGACGCGTTGACGCTGCTTAAGGCGAAATCGTCAAACCCTCCCGTTGAAAAAATACAAAGATAAATGGAAGCAAACAAGGTGATCTTAAATATCTCAACACAATCTTATTGTCAAGACTTTAGATTGCATGTTCAGATATTTGTGATCACCTTGTTTGTTTCCATATATCTGACGGGGGATCCCCTTGTTTCCCATAAAATTTTAGGGCCTCATTTCGTTAGTCAGAAAATGTTATGCATAACATTTATGGAAATAAGTACCATTAGTCATAATAATCGTAAACATAACTTGAGATACTCCTAACGTTCAGTAGTCATAATATCAAGTGTAATACACATCGTTAGTAATAATATTGATATCCATAATATCTGAAGACATACTTGTTTATTATCAGAAACTTAATAAATCATAAGCTTTTAAGTCATAACTGTTTTAGATCATATTGTTTTCTAGCCTCATACGCATTGGGCTTTTTATTGGTAGTCATAGCGACTTTATTATATTAAAAAATATATTCATTCGAATGAATTACTGCGACAGACGAAACATTTAGGTTGGGTTAGGTTGGAGTATGAATATTTACAGAAACGAAATGCTGCGACAGACGAAACATTTAGGTTAGGTTAGAGTGTGAATATTTACAGAAACGTAATGCTGCGAGAGACGAAACATTTAGGTTAGGTTAGAGTATGAATATTTACAGAAACGAAATGCTCCGACAGACGAAACATTTAGGTTAGGTTAGGTTAGAGTATGAATATTTACAGAAACGAAATGCTGCCAGAGACGAAACATTTAGGTTAGGTTAGGTTAGGTTTATATTTCTACGCTATGAATAATTATCGCTAATAAGTTTTATGACTAATGTAAAAATTCACATAAAACGTTATGTCAGAAAATTTTAGGATCAATTACATTATGACCAATGATAGTTCTGGGTACTGATTGGTATGACTAATGATAGTTCTGACCCACGACTATTATGCCTTACGAAATTAGGTAATTCGTTTTTATGGCTTTTTATATTATTACTAACGGCATTATGACTTACAATAATTATTACCCAAAACATAATGACTTGTGAAGATCGGAACTTTGATGTTATGTCAGTCAATATAGATCCATCTGACGGCAACTGTACAATGACGATACAAGGCCTTGGATGTGTCATGGATCGTCGAAAGGTCTTTTTGTCTACTCGTGAAAACATCTTGATAAGCAATTTTTTCTTCTTCTTCTTCAATATGGGTGCGCGGGAGTCGCCTTTAACTGTAGCCACACTTCCCTCCAGCTGACGTTTCTATTAGTCCTCGTTACGGATTATTGGGCGGCTCCAATTGGTCGACAAAGAAACGAAATCGTGGCCTTCAGCGTTGACGGCTCGAATTGACTCGGTCATCTTCTTGTTGTCAATTTGATTCCTACGCCACACAATCATACTAATCTAAGAATGCGGTGGTATAATAAATCAAATTGTTTCCGATGTCACAATTTATCTACTTACTATGGCGACCTTAATCTAGATAGTAATTTAGACCCATTTAATAAATTTAACATAAGAAAGCAAAGTATCAAATCTGTCTATTGTATCGGTTTCAAAATCTAGAGGTATTTTATCGGTTTTTGGTAAGTTATAATTGTCTCTTTATTTATCATCAGCATCATCATTTCAGCCGGCGCGCCACTCAGGCCGGTCCTGTGCCACTCGCATACACCGCATTCCCGCGACCATTACAAGGTCGTCACTCCATCTTGTTGGAGGCCTATCGACAGCTCGTCTACTACAACTAGTGTCTCGCACATCGGACAACTTAAGTACAGTTTTAAGTGCAAGATTTAGAAAACATCGTGAGGAAACTGTCGTTGCATTTTCTAAGTGATTCAAAGATGTAAGTATGTGAATTTCGCAAAGGAAACATATGCTCAGTGACGTAAGGTAAATGGGCTGATGTAGTGCCGGCCGATTGGTGAGTGATGATCGTGATGATTTCAAATCTAAAATTAATTAGGTACATCTTTGTTCTGTGTGTGAGTGCGGAGCCAAAATCCAAAACATCGAATCGAGCATATCAGCAAGTTTGCCTTGACACAATACCCTGGCTCCCCTGAAGATCGTATCATCCTTGGTGACGAAATCATCAATTGGCTGAAATCTCTTAATTTAAATGTATAACCTTTGGACTTCTCTGTACCCATACGATTAGATAAACAAATTCGTTGTTCTAATGCTAAAAATATGCAACTGACATCAGTCAGTTGCAGTTGCATATTTTAGCACCTCACCCTCACCTCACCATCCACCACAACCTCGCAATGTATATGTGAGAGGGTATACCTAACTAATATGTATCCTGGCCACAGGCACTCCGCTTTGATGCGAGCGTACCAGTCTATATTATATCCCTATTATTAACGGCGTCTGTTTGCTTTGGCCCTGCATGAGCGCATAAATCATCAACTCAGTAAACAGAGTAGATGACAATAATTTAGTTAGCAGCCGGAATAAATCTAAATGAGCGCGGGACGATTTGACGGGTGACGCCCGTTAATTGACACTACGGGTTACTGGACCGTAACAGTTGAGTTCATTAATATGTGTATACTTTTGGACCCTACTACAATGAAATAGTGTCTAAATATTGACGAACTTGATTGTATGTAACGCGATATCACGAGCGCGACGACTGGCCACAAATTAATAATTTACGTTAATCGCCACCACTTGGATTTCAGTGCAACAAACCTATATCATACCGAAAAGCTCAATTTCAATCGCGGTAACTCGCTTAAAATCGACACAATAACAATTTTCATAAGGACGATTTCCTAAAGCCTAGCCATCGAGAAAGCGCTTTTAGAGGTAGTCACAACAAGGAAGACTTTTAAAAGTAATGTCTAACTTGTCATGTTATTGTCCTTGTAAATATATATAGGTCCCTGCTCTGCTTCTGAAATGAAATCTTTTAAAAGTTCCATCTTACCCCCTCAAGAATAGGATAGGTACCACTTAGAAATGCTTTAATCACATTTCTCACTCAGTTTGCATAGAAATGTCCTTAGATTTTGGTTTTCAGCGACGGACACGGTTTACCGACAATCTATTATTACGGAAAAGTCAAATGGAAAGTTGCCTTCAGCCATGGAGCTTTCATCGTGCACATTTTCCAACAATATCCGGCCAGTGGGAAACATAATTCCCACTCTGTTTTGTTTGCGTTAATGCAAGAATAACAAAGGCTTTTGTACTTTTGTCTCCATAAATGGGTCCGGCCTGCGGTATCATGGAAGAATGACTTAACTGCTGTCTGGTTACTAATGACTGATTTAAATTACGATGTGGTTGCTACGTATAAGATACGAGTATGATATAAGTATGTTCCAAGAGGAGCGCAGGTAAAACTCTGCGCTGACTAATGTATCAGGCATGTATGGAATGTGGTGTGAAATATTCACGGAAAAAGAAACAAGAAATATGTATACATTTTAAACGACAATTTTATGCAATAAAGCCACCAGACTCTTTAACCATGTGCTTTAGCTTCAAATAACAAGCTTGTATATGTCACGTAAAACATCGAATAAGTATAAGATTAACGATTTTCAGCGTACCTAATCAATCAATCAGTCGTAATATAATCAGTATATTAAACGTGTCTCACCATTCATGGGTTTTGATATGGTAGGTACGTATAATTATTTCATTTTAGTATTTTTTGTGGATGTCGCAATAATGTTTCCATGTTTTAATGTTTCAATAATAAACCGCGCTATACATGGTGCGTCAGATCCTATAGCAAATAATTAATCCACAGTATCGGCTATCGATTCTGAGTATATTGTAGAGGTCTTTAATTTTTTTTGAGTTGGTACAAAAAATAATTGTATATGGGATTGGTTGTGTGAACGACGCCTGAATCCCATAACATTTTTTTTTACCAAGTCAAAAAAAATTCAAGATATATACCTATACAATATATTTAGAATCGATAGCCGATACTGTGGGTTAATTATTTGCTATAGGATCTGACCCACCATGTATAATTCCCGTTGTCAGTATCGATTGGGTCTTATTCTTCTACCTACCTACCTGGCCGTAAGCTTCCTTCCTGTCTAATCTGTGCCGTAAGTAAATGGGGGCGATCTGTGTTTGCATTTTCAACCGACGAAAAAAAGGAGGAAGTTCTCAAGTAGACGCGTTTTTTTTTTTAATGTATGACCACGCATAATTTCTTCAATTATAAACCGATTTCAATGATTCTTTTTTTAATCGAAAGGTGGTACCTCCCAATTAATTAATTTGGTTCAGTGTTGATGGTGGTATCCATGAAAAAATGAGGGAACTCCTCGAAATTTGTTAGCATGCGTATGATTTTGGCATCAATTTCAAAGACTACAGTGAGAATTACGTCCCATCGTATACATGTTTGGAAATTATACCCGAAAAAAAAAATTAAATAACAAAATAGAACCGACTTCAACCTCCGACAGCCTGTGAAGTCGGTGTTAAGTGAACCGACCCAAAGCTATGACTATCTTATAGTGAACTTGTCACCAATTTCACAGGCTGTCGGAGTTTGAAGTCGGTTCTATTTTTATTTTATTTATTTTTTATTCCTACTGTCACGTATCATTTCGTTTCTCTCTCGTCAACCTTACGATTAGTATGGAATGGCTATGTGGTTGAGCACCTTCCACGATTAAATCGTTCGTCTTCTTCGGATGACGGCCTGCGGCGCGGGTGACGTCACATCGTCGCCTGTCAAACAGGCTCCTGCATGTGGCAGGCACAGGCAATTGGCTCGATTAATCCCTATAACTTCCACGGTCAACTATAGTCGACAAATATTACAGCCTAACATTTACCACAGGTCGTGCGCGTACAGTTCAAATTGGCGCTACGTCTGTAATCGACGTGGCGGTCTAAGGATTAATTTTGGAATAACCCGTGCATTTAATCGGGATTTACTGACGAGCTTTAGATGCGGACGGGTGACCGTTGGTAATACTCATAGGCGGCCTTAGGGGGGGGCGAAGCGGGCAACCGCCCGGGGCCTCGCGCTCGTAGGGGCCTCGCGCAGGCTTACGATAACCAAAGTTGAATTTTTTTTTTAATTAAATATTTAGTAATCTGTGCTAATGCTTAGTACAAATCTATACAATAATTTCACCCCTTATAGTATTCGTTCTGAAGTCGTAAATAACGTAACATAAAATATAATTTATACATTAATTTAAAGAGTGAATTATTACAACAAATCGGCCAAGTACACGTCGGGCCACGCGCATTGTAGGGTACCTTAGTTCTCTTTAGTTGTATTTAATGCACAACATTTTATTTCGCCGAGTACTTTTTTAAGTTGGTTGGTATTACCCGTAAACTTGTACAGTCTACTTAGAAGTGAAAATTTTCCTGTTAATTTCGGTATGTACAGTATGTGCTTAGATAAAGAGCAGAAACAATTAGGGACGAAACGTGATATTTTTTCGATGAAAACAATAAAATTTAAAGTTATTGAAATATTTTTCCAATTACAAAAACGCAAGATATCTGCCCACCTGAGTGTCTTATTGACCTTTAATCAGCGGGATTTAACACAAAGCGTTATTCATGTTATTTAAATAAAAAATGCAATAAAAATACAATTATAAAAAAGCGGCCTTTTTAACGTGGCACTGCAGCCAGCTTTCTGGCCACCGTGCTCTATTTTAACTATTTAATTTACCGACGTATTTTTTTCTCCTTCTAATGTAATACAATTTCTTTATTGTTCAATACCCCGTCTGCTGATAATCAAAATGATTTAAAATAAAAAAAGAACACGTTTTTTTTGTAATTATTCCTCGATTTACTCAAAATAAAGGTAAATAATGAAAAAAAATACGGGATTATATTTTTTTCATCGATAAAATATCATCACGTTTCACCTCTATTCGTTTTGGAACTCTATCCAGGGACACATTGTATACTACTTCCATGAATATCATGGTTTTTTCTTTTTTCAAAAACAATGGTTTAGCTGGCAGGGGCTGGGGAAAACTTCTATCTAATAAAAAAGAAGCACTTTAAAGCACATATTTCACAAACGCATCCCTAAATTGAAAAGCGGTTTCCGCAAACCCAGATTATTATTTTAAGGACCTATCCAATGACACAAAATCTACCCCCCCACCCGCGCGTAAGGCCACCCAGACTAGGGCCTCGCAAATATGTATTCGCCCGGGGCCTCGCAAGCGCAAAGGCCGCCTCTGGCCTAATACTAGTACCTAGTTATAGGTAAATCTGGAACCTTATTGCAGCGGACGGTCGAGCTCCGCCGCAGGTAACATAAACGCTACGTATCAAAACAAAATGTAGGTGGAAACTTCTACAGCAGCGCACGACCATGCTTCATACTTACACGGAAAATACTATTAACCCACTTTTAGGGTGTACGAGTACACAGTAGCGTGTACCGCAATGGGATTCCAATCTAACAGAATAATGTTGCAAATACTCTAATTTGTATCCAGTTCGTTCACCATTATTTTCGGTGAGAGGCAAAGAAAAGTGTTACCTACCTGCTAGTAATGAATGACATGAGGCGTTAGATTGGGAAATTCCTAAAAGTTGTCAATTTTCACAATAATTTTGTAGTTTAGAGTGAGGACGATGCTCTATATATGATCAGTACAATATCACCTACCCTGAAAATTTACTACGAGTACAAGAGTCTTGAGATGTCGCCTGTCATCACCAGATCATCTTCCCCTTCTTCATTACCCCTAAACTATGTAATAACAGCCTATAAGAAGAGGACATAAGAGGCAGGACAGTGTTTGAATGAGCCAAGACAAAGAATGGGAGAGAACCTACAAAGCGGTTTTAATATACACTTAATTTTGCATTTTGCATCATTTTGACATTTCATTTACAAATATGTACCTATTTTCAACCGACGAAAAAAAAAGGAGGAGGTTCTCAATTCGACGCGTATAATTTTTCTTTTTTTTATGTATGACCACGCATATCGCCGTCAATTGTGAACCGATTTCGATGATTCTTTTTTTAATTGAAAGGTGTACCTCCAACTTGAACCCTTTAATAATTTGGTTTAGTTCTGATGATGGGATCCATGACAAAACGAGGGAACTCCTCGAAATTTGTTAGCATGTGTATGATTTTGGCATCAATTTCAAAGACTACAGTGAGACTTACGTCCCATCGTACACATATTTGGAAACTATAGCCGAAAAAAATTTTAAATAAAAAAATTGAATCTACTTCAAACTCCTGTGAAGTCGGTGTCAAGTGAACCGCCCCAAAGCTATGACTATCTTATAGTGAACTTGACACCAACTTCACAGGCTATCGGAGTTTGAAGTCGGTTCTATTTTTTTATTTAAACATTTTTGCTTTGCTAACTCGTCTTTACGGTCACTCTATTTATATAAGTAGGTACTTAATTTATATATCAATATTCGAACCGTAAGTCTTCTATTATGTTAAATGACGTCATCGTCAAAGCAACGCTCTGGAAGATCGAAGGCATAAAATAAAATAACCCTCGTAAAGAAACTTGAGAATAAATCTGATAGCTACCCTAATTCGGTTAACTGCGTATGCCATCACATCATTTATATGAAACGGCACTTTGTCCCCGTACCTTCTCCAAGCAGATTGATTGCACCTGGCGGACGACCACCATAAATCCCAATTCGCATGCAATTTGTTTATTACACATTTATCACATTACCAAACACTCCATAAGAAAAGATTCGTAGGGTGCATGCCTGATGCACTCTGTGCAGATGCGGAAGATGTCCTGCCGCAATGGGGGAGGCTGACAACTCTATATAAATGTTATTTCTCTGCGACTCCACTAATGAGTCCCGAAAATAGAAATATTGCTTTTGGGGACCACATTATTTGGATTAGGTGTATCCTTTGCAATGGCCGAATCGAAGTTACTTTTAGGGTTCCGTTCCGCATCTAGAAAAAAGGAAGTCGTGTTGAGTCCATTCGTTGCCAGTCATTGTCAAGCGAGAGTCACAGATCCGCTGTATTTTTAAATAGTTGGCAGAAATTCTAAATCCATATAGAAAGCAAAAAAAAAATGTATATATAATTGGAAACTAAAATTGTTGTAGTTGTTTCAAAATATGGTACGCAAGTACGCAAGCCCAAATGTAACGTCATAACGTGTGAGTCGCTTCACTCTATACATATAGCCCGGTTTTTATAATTTATTCACATCAATATTTAACACAGGGAGATATTTCGTTCGCAAACCCGTTGTTCTACTTAATGGCACGTCGATGTCCAGTTACGACAGTCATGGCTGCATTGTTCCATTCATTCAATAATTGTCCACAAACCCACGAAGCATAACTAATTATTAATTAAAGTCGCATGACGTACGTAAATATTTTATTTCAGCTAGCTTTACTTAACAAAGTACACTTAGGACCGGTTGCACGGCTCACGACAGGCATCAACTGGTGCGGGTTTGATTTCTCATACATATTCAAATGGCGGGCACCCCGGGCCATTGTGTAGTAATGAACCCTCTTACTCCCGCGAGTGTGCAGGTAGCTTTACGACATGCACATGACACGACAGATGTGATTTTCGATCTGAACATTTTGTATTCTGCTTAAATCATTAGAAAATAAATCATACAGAAGTTATCTAGCAACAACTCTTGAGCACTATAAATTGTCTCTTGGGTGACTAAATCCGTATTTTGGAAGTATGTATTAGGTTTTTATATATTTTGTATCAAGCGCAAATACCTACGAATGATGAATATCACATTCAAAAGAATAATGTGATGTAAACAAAAAAAAACCTTACAATATTATATGCAGGTACAAATATTACCATTATCTATTATTTATTATACGTACAAACGCACTTGATAGTGGTAGATAAGGGGCGCTTATAATGGCACCAATTTTCGAGTATTACTCTCGCATTACAGGCAACGTGGTCAGAGTTTTTCTTCGCTTTTCCGCTTCACGGAAAGATGGGGATAGCAGGAAAAGGCGCGGGTGGCGAGCCGAGTGATTCGCGTCATATTATTATGGCGGGCAAAAGTCGGAACGAATAACGTTCGCAGCGATAAATTAACCAACCGTGATTAATATCCGACCTGATGGTTTTGATACTTTGCACGGATTAATTGCACGGGAACATCGAGACTAGGGGAAATAAATCAACGTCCATGGATACAATCCAAATTGAAAAATATATACTTAGGTACGTCAGGATTATGAAAATTGCTTCAACAAATCCTTATTTTACGTTGAAGATTACATTTCCTCACACTTTTATGATAGCTAAAGCGATAGCTACTAAATTCATAAGATACAATCGCTTTATCATAGCACCTTTGAAGCTTGTGTAAGCCCCACCGCGTAACCCGGGGGCGCGTTAAGATTGAAATTTTCATTTTCTTCCCAAAAAAAAACAAAGGCCCCTGACGCTCGTCCCTGCGCCGCCGGCACCCGCAGAACGGATTTGCATGCATTTTTACATCGGAATTAAAAGTTCTGAAGTAACCGTTCTCTGTTATAGGTACTTACTTATTCCAAACTTCAGAATATTCTGAGTCACCAACAAGAAATACTGAATCGAGTATGTAAATAACTTATTCGTCGTAAGAATCCCGCGTTTTTAATAAATCGACAGAAAAATGGTAATGCGTTCGAGCTTCGTTTAAGGCAGAGGCTCTGAAATTAAACTAAAACAGAAATCCCGGTTTCCGTGCAAATTAAAAAGAAGTATTTTTTACCTCGATGGTTGTCTTCCCGGACGCCTGCCATTTCATAAGGTGCTCGCCCTTTAGCGACCAGCCGGGCGCGTAGCTGATGAGGCCACCGCCCGCGTCGCTCGGCGGTTCCACCTTCGCCGCCTCGGCCTTCGCCTTCTTCGGGCTCGTCGGAAGCCGGAAAAAACTCCGACCATGAAGCTTGCAACTCTTCGAAGGGGAAAAGAAGAACGAACTCTTCTTAGGCGACTTCTCTTGCTCCTCAACCTTGGAAGTCGATGCGGCTGGCTCCTCATTATGGTTATCAGAAGACTCTACATCGCTGCCGCTAGGCTTAGGCCCCGAATGCTCGTCCGCTACAAACAGTAGCGTCCTCTGGACGAACGGAGTGGCCTTGTTGTAGAACTCGCAAGGTTCGGGCACTTTGAAACTCGCTGGTATCGTCGTGCGTTGAGTCTTCGAGAATCGTCGCTCCATGTATTTTCTTGCCATATCATTGCACACAAATTTAATATTTCAACTACATTTTATCCACATTCATTTCGTCAGCTTCACTTAAAAGGTTTCAATGGCAATATTGGAATTTTATTAATCCAAGTTGGAATTTTTACCTAAAGAAGGAGTAGCATAAAGAAGAAAAATAAACCAAGCAGAATAAATCTATAGCGACCCCTTGAATTGGCAAAATGGGTGGATATTCGTAAACTATACCCCATCTTTCCCCACCTGGCGCGGGACCGAGGCCGTGCTTGATCGCAGCACTCACTGGAAACGGCATTGCTGAATACATTCTTTTGCCAACGATATTTGCTTAGTTTTATTTATTAAACGAATTCACTGAATTTTAATACATATTCACTCGTCAAGTTTTGTTACTGTATTGAAAGTTTAATTTTCTTTAGGGGGCCAGTGAGTGGCCGTCCATCCTAAATAATGTCACGTTTTCTTGTTGCGTTTTTTTTCTTCAGATTATAGTTTTTTATCCAGACATAGGTAACGAAAGGGCGCTTTTTTAAAAAATAAATTGCTCTTCCATCATTTCTACAAGTCCTGAAACGCTTCCGGCAACGCTTCGCAATTTTCACGCGGAGGCTCGACTCGGGCCTATCGATCTGTGCGTGAGTACACAATGCGCCCTCGCCGTGCGTATCCTAACTTGGCAAACTTTCACATCTCAATACAACTGCATAAGGTCCAAGGTATAATGCCATGCCACCCGCAGCATCTTTTGCCAAAATATAGTGGAGTGTTTTTATTTTCGACGTCGAATTGGATACTTGAGACGAGGTACGCTTGTAATCGAATTAATTTTGACATTTTAAGGAAGAGACCTTACAAATATTTATTGCCTTTTGTAACTATGTACATTTACTGATTTTCATTTCATGATTTGTATCAATTCATACTTAGTTTTCATTGAATGGTAAATAGAAGCGTTCTATTTACCTTGAAGGTTTTGAAAGGTAGGAAGGATAATAATATTTTTGCGAGATTTCAACAAAATAGATTCATCAATTGCTTGTATCGGTCACTGTTAAAAATTAAACTGTAGCCGTATCTTTGTCATCATAGAGTATGTAGATAAAAAAATAAAGGCATTTTATTTCATTAAAATAACGGTTAGGTATACTTGTCCATTAATCGAATCGCGAATTTATATAATATTAGCTTCTGCCCGCGACTTCGCCCGCGTGGAATTCGGTTATCACGTTCCCGCGGGAACTATGCGTTTTTCCGGGATAAAAAGTAGCCTATGTCCCGGGACCCCAACTATCTTCATGCCAAATTTCATCTCGATCGGTCCAGCGGTTGAAGCGTGAAGAGGTAACAGACAGACAGACAGACAGACAGAGTTACTTTCGCATTTATAATATTAATATGGATGAAGTAATATTGAACTTTTTGAATTAAGGCAATGCTTTTGTTCGAGCGGATATTTTTCCTAGGTGATTAATATCCAATTAAACTTTCCCGGACATTATCCAAACAAAGGAAACTCAATAATAACAGTGGAGTGAAACATGTTACCCTCCTTTTGTTGGCACGCACGGCTCCACGCGACGCGAGCGGACTGACAGCATAGTGGCATTTATAGATGTTGCCTACTGATAACCATTATTATATTTTATAAATTCATAAACAATATTTGACTACTTTCACTATATTTTTAAAAACTAAAATATTTCCACTTATAATGTTTACCTGAACCATATAATACCTACCTACCTACTTAAAAACAAAATGATCAGAGAGGTCAACTTTACATTGGCCTAATACCCACCATTCAACTTTGGATGTGTTTAAGTTAATGACATACTCGTAAGTAAAAAGGTAATCGGCATTCATAAAAGAATATGCATTGAGAAACAAATATTTTTCTTAACAGGAATATGAAAGGAGAATTCGAAAAAAATCTAAAGCCTACTATTTATTCGAAGGATCGCTTTTTTCACCTATTAAGGATATTTAACCAAATAAATAGCATAATATTTTCAATTTCTTTTACAACATAAACACTTTTAATCACGTACTTAAAGCTTATCCTTAATAAACTACTACCTGCGTACTTTTTAAGTTTATAACGCATCGGCTGTACCTGCCTACCAATTCACAGAGATTATTATATACCTCTAGGTATGGCAGAACAAGATACCGTTTTGGTTCGAGTCGTGACTGCGATTATCTAAACTGTATCAGTACACGCGGTCAATCGCCTATAAGCCGGACCTCGAGTGACCCCGCACTATTGTCCCCTGGACACGGCATAAATCGAATCGGAATCGAATCCCTCTAAAAATAGTTAGTTACCTTTCGCTTTTACATAGGGTGAAAGAAAATGGGCAATTCGAGATAGGTATAGTTCATAGACTCATAGACTTATCCAAAGCTCCCAAGCGGTTTTTTCTTGACTTGTTTTTTCTTTGTTTATAGAGTTGCAGTGTTCCTCAACAGTTATCAACGCTGTATACCCACACTGAACTCTCATGAAGAATATTATGTAAGCTAAATATTGTTTCCAATTGCCTTCAAAGTGAAGAGACACAAGACCATAAAAATGTAGTTGAAACGCATGCTTCTTTAATCGAACCATATTGAGATTTAATTACGATTACTACGTTGGTTTAATTCTGGAAATTATAACTTAGGCTTGAACTTAAAAAGTGTAGGTATTTACTACAATAATATGATTTTTTTTTGTTCAGAAAATGCCATCTCCACACCTCCCCACATCTATCGTCGGCAGGGCGACCCTCGCGGGGGGAAAAATATAGGTATTATATTGATGTCAAGAAGGATTGGAGACATGCAGGCAGTTTACTCGACATGCCCACCGCAATCGAAAGTATCGAAAACTAACTTGTGACATTTTTTACACTAATTCTGTTGTATGTAAATAGCATAATGGTTAATAAATTCAGGTAAAAAAATACTTATCTGTAACTTTTTGCTGATAAATAGGTATTCAAAAGGACGAATTGTTAAGATATTTTTGAAAATAACCTAGTATCAGCAAACAGTTCCTTAGCTACAAAATGGATAAATTTAAGTCGGAATTCAACAATTGCTCGATTGAAAATTGTATTAAATTGCCGGCATGCAATCGAATCTTCCGCGCAATCTGGCTCGAGTCGCTCGACAAACTGCAGCTCCGGATGGTAGATGTCGTTGACAAAATGAATAGGTATAACGAAGCTACGACTACGTTCAGAAATAGCCGCGCCACGCGCACCCCAGGCTCCGTGGCGCGAACTTGACAATCCACGTTATTTTTAACACTAATTTATCGAAAATATTTAGGAAACAAGAGATCAAAGAATATTTATGGGACACTTCACATGTATGCTCCATTGAACTTCGAGAAAGGCTTAAAGGCGATAGAACGAAATTCAAGTACCTAGTACACTCAACAGCAACGAATTCGGGTCACTTAGTATAGTATTTTCATTGCTGTTGAGTGTAGTACGTACAAGGTATTTTTATTACCTACACGTCTGAGATGCCTTAACCAGTGGCAAGTGCGGATCCAGGGGGGGGGTCATGGGGGTCATGACCCCCCCCTCGGCAGGACTAGGTCTACTGGCTATCGTTTATTTTTAACCCCTGACGCAAAAAGGGGGGGGGGGGAGTTGTATGACGTGACCCCCCCTTGAGTCAAAAGCTGGATCCGCCCTTGACCAGTGGTGTCCCTATCATGATAGAAGAAGCATACCATAATTACAGGTCGTCCGAAGGCGCGAAGAGCCAACGATATGCCAACCGATAAACCGTTTCACACGTTCCGTTCATAGATAAAACACGCGCCCTGCTCACGCCCTTGTCGGCACATGATAATCATATAATTGGCGTCCAGCGACGGCAAAGGGCAGGCATTTGCATTTTAATCACGTCGCGTTGATTTGAAGTAATACCCCAGCACGCGTACGCGTACGTAAATTAGATTTGCACATCCGTTGATGACCCACGAGAGATGCCTGCCTGTGCCTGCACACATCTGCAATTGCTATTACTTAACCGCTTTCAGCGGCTTCTCCCAGGAAAACTTATACGAATAAGAAAATAACAACGGCGAATTGTTATCGCTTGACAGAGGTGTTTAGTGGCTAGTCTACCTATAAATCATGTTTATCCTACTTATCCAGTGCGCCAGGACTAATAATTCACGACAGTATGTGTCACCACGACATTATGACATTCCGTTCACCCTAGCCTTCCCCTGGGTTACGTGAAACTTAATTCTGTTCTTGAGGCGACGTCTTAATTAAGTCCCGAGCTGGGGGTGTGCGTACTAATAAATATTAAGGAAGAAGTTTGTAAGTAACGTGTACTGTGAGAATATAAATTACGTCGAGAGACAGCCCAAGGTTTGTAACCGCGAACCTGCCAGGTGTGTGATTAAAAGACGCGTGGCTGCAGGGCGGGAAAATGAGTTTACCTTAAGATGATAGATGGGCTCTTGTCTTCGTATTCAAAACATTGCCTCCGAAGTTTAGCGTTTACGTATTTTATGGAGTGTGGTAAAATAAACGAAGCGGGTTGACGTGAACTCGAGTCGAAGTTGATATTTTGGACCCCTTATTAAAAGTTTTATTTTACAAGTTTCATAAAGTAGCATTCATAATGTAGAGTTTATTTGGATAAGAGCCCAAATCTAACCTTTGAACTATAGTTCTAATTACCTATAGTATAGATCAATAATTATTATTAAAGCAAAGCCATTAAACGCGCCATCTCGTAACACTTGCCGGGACTATGATGAACATTTAGTAAAACAATGCGCCTGCAACGGTAGGAGCTATGTACAATATACACTCAGCAACAATCTAAACGGGTCACTTTGTATAATATTTTCCATACAACACTTTGTATAATAGTTTAACTAAATCTTTCTTCATGTTTAGAATATCGCTACGTTTTGTAGTGTTTTATACAACTCTTGAATTATTAATTTGTCAATACAAGACTAAGTAATATGCATATAATAAGCGTGTTATTACAGGTGTTTACATGAACCTGTACACTAATGTAATTAATCATATACCCTAGATCCCTAGTTACTATGATGACCAATGCTTTGATGCAATCATGCTATCTAATCCCTTGACAGATAAGCCTATTACCTCAACACGGTGCTTAGACACACGAAGCAATATGTACCTATACACGCTACGTAGCTTGGCTTTCATTAATCTGGTTTATAATATAATATACGCAATCTAACACACGATTATCTTACTGTTTAAAAGTAACCGCAACAAAATACACTCGACACTAATGAAGATAGACTTTGTATAGCATTTTCCAACAAAGTGACCCGTTTTTATTGCTGTTCAGGGTAGTTCTAGCCATGTTTGTGTTTCAAAATCATTCCATTTGAAATCAGTCCGATTGTCTGAATCATGCACAGACCGCATATTTAAATTATAGATACTTACCATGAAAAACTAGAAAAGTTCAGTTCGATGACTTAATTTAAGCTCGACAAAATTAAATTCCCGTAAAGGGTCCTCCTACTTGATTGGTGTGTTTCTAAAAACTACGAATTGTCGACTACAGATTTTGTTTTTAAATTAAACTTTATGGGTCAACTTTTAAATGATCTAATATTTAATAAATGTTCATAATTTCAGCCAAACGACATCCACTGCTGGACATAGGACTCCCAAGGCGCGGGACGTCAAAGTTCATGAGTATTTCATTTGAACTTGTTTTAAACAAAAGCTCCAGCTGGGTTGCCAAATCTCTCTATCGTAGCAGCAGAGGTAAAGAAAATTACTATCTACTTTCTACCGCAGTATCACGCCTCATATAAAGATATCGGTGGTAGATACCCTAGCTATAAGATAATAAGTAATAAGATAATATATAATGGATCTGATTTTGATAAAATTAGGTATGGGGTTAGTTTGCGACCCTAGAAGTAGCAGGTTACTTTTTATCCCGATGTTTCCGCAGAAACGGGTTTTCCACGGGACGAACCAGTTTTTTAATACTTTTATAACCAAAACCTTATGTATAATATTTATTGTATCATCAGGTTACAAAATCGCGGGCCACGGCCAGAATACTATATTAAATCCATAACCAATGGTTCTCTGATCATAGCCATCCCTTTTCCTCTCGGAAGCGCCGGCACATCCGGCACAAGTTCCTACAAATAGCAGGGTTCATTAGACGTTTCACAAACGGACTTTTTACTGAACTCCACTGATCAACTATGATGCGTGCTTAGTATAAAAATAAACTTCACTCCCTCGTAACCTACCGAGCCGTGTAATCTAATTTTTTTTTTCAAACAGCTTTGACCACCTTTAATTTAATAAAACTATACCCGTCGATTTGAGTTTCGCTAAAATACTATCATTGAGGGTATTTTTAATAACGTAAGATCTTTAAAAAAATATTAGTAGCAAATAAACGTACTAACGTTTATTTGCTTAATTACTTAATTATATCGACATCTAAGAACGCAAAGCATATAAATATCGCACGATTTAAAACCAATTCACAAAAAGACAAATAAATGTCGTTGAACTAGATTTTGCAAACTAATTGATTAATCAACTGATTCCGTTCCAACTATTTATTGCAGGCGCAAACTCCTTATCCGGTTTCAGGAAGCTGTTGCGAGCGAAAAGGAGACGAAGGCAAGACAATTAAAGGTTTTATTACTTTTAGTTTCAAGCGAAAATAATGGCTGACTGTAGAGGCTGTGGCTTCTCAGTTTTCATTAAAAGATTGCGAAATGAGTTTTCATTTTATTCCAACTCTGGTAATTTGATGTTTAGGCATTTTCCCAACGTTAGTGTAATCAAATCAAAGTCGATTTAATATTTAAGAAATATTATTTAAAACTCTTTAAAATTATTATGCCTCAAGTTAGCCGAAATAAATGATTCTTATCTTATAAATAATAACTATGTACATAATTTCAGCCTTCATTGGACTTTGCAACTCAGGTTTGTTGTTAATGTTTATAACATTAACAACAAACCTGAGTTGCAAAGTCATTAAATTTTGTTGCCGTATAACGAAATAATGAATCGCAAAGCCGTTTGGCACGTTCCGATACGTTCAATGGCCCTCGACGTAAATCTAGAGCCCATCATTAAAATGCTGATGCCATGCGTGGGCTAAGGGGCTTAGCCATTAACAATCAACTTAGCACGATTGATAATCCAATTTATTTACATCAGTGAGCAATCAGAGTTCAATTATTAAGTTATTTGATAAATACGAGCAAAATGTGCGGGCGTTGCGTGCGTATTAAAGACTTAGGCGGGTAACGCAGGGGACGGGGGCCGGAGACTAATCGCCTCTGACAAGTTCCTGATGTGGAGACGCCTTTCCTGACGCAGGATATGGGTTTACAATTATAATGGCAACCCGTACCCGAGCGGGGGCAACCGAATTGCTCCCTTTTAAAACAAATACGCTTTATTGACGCATTCAATTTGTTCAAGATTAAAAAGTAATTGAAAGTGAAAGTTACAGGTATTTAAGTACCAACCGTCAAGGGCAATGATACGTATCAAGCCAAAGCGTCAAAATGTGTATACAGCTACTCTAATGGGCAGTTGTACCTATACACGTTTTTGATACTTTAGAAGGGTACATTCTTAGCGTTTGACTGTAGGTACGCAAAAACGGTAAAAAAATGTCTATACTAATATTATAAATGCGAAAGTAACACTGTCTGTCTGTCTGTCTGTTACCTCTTCACGCTTCAACCGCTGGACCGATTGAGATGAAATTTGGCATGGAGATAGTTGGGGTACCTGGAAAAGACATAGGCTACTCTTTATCCCGAAAAAACACAGTTCCCACGGGAACGTGATAACCGAATTCCACGCGGGCGAAGTCGCGGGAGAAGCATAGTTATTAAAATAAAAGTTTCGATTAAAGTAAAACGTCGCGCTTCATCATATGGTAAGTAATTAAGTATTTCCATAATCGTATTATATAAACGACGACATTGTTCAATCCA
The DNA here is from genome assembly GCA_963971205.1 of Aethes cnicana. NCBI lineage: Eukaryota > Metazoa > Arthropoda > Insecta > Lepidoptera > Tortricidae > Aethes > Aethes cnicana. Next base: position 23,347,967 of record OZ020272.1, on the reverse strand, counting down.
AGTTCGTAACGTAATGGTCGAGAGTTGTAAACAGATAGCGTTGTCATATCGTGACGCCGGCTAATTTTGTCACAATAATAAAGCTTTGATAACACAAAAAGCCATTGAAACCTCTAAATTGAAGGACTGGTTCACAAAAATGTCTGCAAAATTGTTTACGTTGTCAAAATCGTACGACGAAAGTTCAAAGCGCGCGCGCGGCGTTCGAGTCCGTTCGCGTAAGTTCCCGCCTAAAGTGGAGGCTTTCAGGCGTTCGTCCTGTGGAGCGGGCGGCACGAGACTGGGGCGGATCGATCGGGCGCCAAGCGGGGATGCAGATGCACGCGTCCTGGCAGCGATGCTGGAAGCGCCGAAAAATACAAAAAAAAACATTTATCTTCAGCCAGTAAGTATATTTATGTAGGCGTCCGTGCGGCTTGAAAATATATAATAATATGGAAAAAAATTATATAGGTACACGCACCACAAGTCATTTTAATAAAATATATGTATGTTGAAAATAAGGTGGTTGTTGGTACCATTTTTTGGAAAATACAATAAGTAAATTATGGATATTAGACGACTAAAGATTAGAGGTAAAGCTCGTTTATAACAATTAATAGACTCTGATTTTTCTTTGCTTAGATAAGAGTTCTATTTGACCTCATAAACGACGGTTACTAATCTACGAGTGCTTGGTCACGGTCAGAACCAAGCTAACAAACTGAACAGAAAGTAAAGTGTTCAAAAAGCACATTCTACACTCAACAGCAATGAAAACTGATCATTTTGTATAGGATTTTCCATAAAAACTGTTGAGTATATTTACTTATTCACATATTTTCAGAATGAGGTAATACACCGTAAGGCGGCTGAAATTACACACCAAATGTATCTTTTCATCGTGTCACCCTCAAGACTCTTTGTGTATAGCCTTCTACATCGGCGTCCCGCACAAATTGAATAACTCACAGAAGATCCACGTATTCGGTTGTGAAGAACGACGGACCATCTATTCGGGATGTCCCCAGTGGGATGGTGTTAGTCAAAGTGCGGCGAGGCCTGGGGAATACTTGCCGTGTTTCTCTTACCCGTGTCCTTACCCTATCGGATAGTTTTTGGCAAGTCAGTAACGGTCATTTCTTATGTGATTCTAGTAGAGTTTTTATTGCAGTGTGGACCACATACTTCCACTTTATTATAATTTGTTGTCTATAATCATTTTCGATTTTATTATAACGGATTTAAACGTATTAAATTAAAATAAGTTTTTTTATTTACTGTTGTTGGCAACAATAAGCAAATTTACCAAGCCCTCGTGATGACAGGTCGCTGATAAAATATAGCTTATTGTGGTGGTGGCATTTCTTACAGGTTAGATTTTTTTTTCTACAAAATATTTACTATGGCCAAGAAAGAAGTGTTATATATTTTTTGTTAAAAAAAATCGTGCATAAAATCACTGATGTTTTTGATATAACAGTACAGTATTACAACTTCAACACCGCCATAATAAATTAAACACGTTTTTTACGCCAATTTCGCCGTTTTAATGTATCTACTAATTACTACCTATTTCATTAGGAAAAAATCTATCTGCATTGCAATTGCAGCGAAGTACGGTGAAAAGGAAAGCAATAATCTAGGCTCAGACGCTGAAACTTTTTGGCGAGCAATGGAAAATGTACGAGTAATAAGTATATAACGGTAAGTGTATATAACGGGCCCTTCATACGGGAACCCAATAGGCGAAGAATACGTGAGTGGTTATTTTATTGCTTATTGCGTCAATATCTAACTATCTATGCACACTTAAAACTAGGCATAACAAGACCTAAACCCCAACATACCGAAGCCCCCTTATGTTGCCTGAAACGAAGGCGCACTCGACCAGCCAGCGTGTTTGTTGAAATGCTGAGTTATAGGCAAACATTCACTTTTCTGCTGCTCAATTGAGTCATATGTGTCGCTATTGAGTGGAAAGGACTACTATACTGTGGTTCATCTCGTATCAGCATAAGGTTAATATCTTTAACAAAAAAAAACAATTTACTTACTATTTGACAGGTTCAAATATACAAAATACTTTCTAGGCTTCTTCACGATTTTATTGAATGTTTGTTGAGCACACCTACTTGTATCCGATAGTGGAAGAATCCCAATGTGACTTTGAAAAACGGATGCCGATTCGACTTGCGTATATAGTGCGTATTCAAGTAAAGCCGACTTCATACGTCTGCGATGGTGCTTTAGACACGAACGATTGCTTCCATTCTGCTTGGAAAATGAGAAATTCACAAGAGTATTTACTCCATTTATTCGCAAAATAAACTCTGTATTGAATGCTTGTGTACTGAAAAGAAATTCCTAGATTTCTGCCAATGCTGTTAACATTTGGCGTGCACCGTATACATCGCATAGAAAAGCTGAAGTGGCAGTGGGCTGGTCACGTCGCCAGAAATAAACATTCATCATGGTGCAAATCAAATCACTGCTTAAATGGAATCGAGACCATGCGAGAAGCGTCCATAAGAAAGACCGCAGATGCGATGGTCTGACGACATCAAAAGATCTGCTGGTGTCAAATGGATGGAAGCAGCACAAGATGGCGATAAGCGGCATAAAATGAAGGAGGCTGAAAAGAAGACGAACATTTGGCGTAATATTTTGCAAGTAAGAGCATTTCAAAGTCACTCATTGGGTACTTAGTTATGAAATTGTCGTAGGTTGTTCCTACGCTCATCACTAACGACATCCGACGGCGACTTCTGCCCGCTTGACTGATTGGGCCATTTTTAGACGGAGGGCCCCGCGCTCAGAATAGCACGATCACACTAATTATCGCCCCTGTCGCCCTTCCCACTGGATCTAGATAAATCCAACGGCGATTTATATGAAATTCTACGCACCACCGAAATGAAATATGAAACAATAATCATTAGAGACGTTACGTGTTTTTTGTCGCCTTTCCAGTTTTGCATTCGATTCAGCAGTCGCTCGGTTACTTACATCTCCAGAAAAATATTTAACAAAACAATTGAAAGTGAACATACCGAATTTCAAACTATGTACAGAATGTAATAACAAAGTAATTTAAGTGTTTATTAACAGTGATACTATCAAATTTAATTTCAGTTTTCGATGCGGATTAGAAAGCGGCTTATTAAAACAATGTCTCGGCCCATGCTATATCGACTAAATGAAAAAGCTATTACACGGTATATTAAATGAAAATTTCGCTACGGGAGGAAATTATATTCCCACGGGATCATCAGGGGTTTTGTTACGTTCAAATAGGCTTTCGTCATTCGAAATATCATTTGGAAATTCGATAACAAACTCGCTGCGTTAAATAAATCGATGGGCCTTGCAGACGAGTCGCCGACAGAAAATGATTAAGCCGGATTACTGGGAAGGGAAATGTCTCCTTTAATTTATTCGAACCATACTATCACATAGACAGCAAATGTGTTAATTGTAGTTATACAATATTTACAAAGTATTTAAAAAGCCATGTTGATCTAGTGATTTGATTTAGCGCCTGTCATGTAGAGGATCGGAGGGATCGCACATCTAAGTTTAATTATGTGCGAAATTAAATTTGAATTCACCACTGAGCTTTTCTGGAAAGGAAAACACCGTGATGAAATCTGCACTCATATCTGAAGTTGTCCAAAAAATTAGACGAAAAAACAATCCGCACTATGCCCGTGTGGGGACTAGTTATACGCTAAACCCTCTCGTGATAAGGAGGCCTGTGCCCAGCAGTGGGACGTAAATAGGCTCTTGTGGTGATAGTGTCCAAAAATAAGAGCTTATATTTTAAAAAGACAAAATTATATGTCACCCCATTAAGGCGTAAAACAACGGTCTGTCGCCCGAGCGAGCCATAACTCAGGCCGAAAGAAAATAATTTATAGCTCGTAATCCCTAACCGGAATATCCCAGACAGGATACGGATGTTTTATTGTTCGTGTGAGCTGTTAAGTTTTTTAGTGAACTAATTTAATTTAGTGAGATTAATTACTGCGCTGATTGCGATGTGCTGCCAAGAATTTCGTATTATTGAAAGGATACTAATTGATGTCAACGATAGAATTAGAAAACGATCAATATTAATTTAAACTTGGTTTCAGTAAAATATGAAAAATAAACTCTCCTTCTTAAATCATACATAAAAGTACTTCTCATGTAAAATAGTCTAGTATTTAGGTAAAGGCAAATAAGAGCATCCAGCCAAAGCGGCAAAATAGTGTATACAGCAACTCTATAGGCATAGAAAAGTCTCTGTAACATATTTTGACGCTTTGACACAGAACATGTCGTTGCTCTTTACTGTACCACTTTCTATTTTGGAGAATATTCTGATCTCGATGCTTAAAATCAGCAGCACCAGTAAAAACAACGTTAGTTCTAAATTGTGATTTTTTCTATGCATAATAATTTTGCAATCAATCGATACCAGCACGGAACACGGGAGCTCGGTCTAGCTGATGCTCGACGAAATTAAAATTGTGCATTAATTACTTAAATCTGATCGACTTTGGTGCAGGCAAGGAGGCCCGCAAAAAGTGTTTCTTTTGTGTCAAGCGGGTAAGACCTAGCAAGGGGCAGGGGTGGTATTTAATAATGCATTAGTTTGCTTTGCGTATTTGCGATTGGAGGGCGGAGGTTCCTGCCTCATGCTTTATTAAACCAAGAGATATTCCCGACGCGTGATCCGGAGGAATATTTACTGGCTTCGCGATTGATATATGAACCCACACTTCCGCCAGCGTTTGGTCGTGGCAAATAGAGACAGTTTTTTTTTTACCAACAGTTTTTTTTAGCAGTCATATTTCAATCGCTACTGCATAATTTGTACGGCTGCCACCTTTTTCTGATTTACGTTACCTGGCATCGTTTTAGCTGTAGTTGGGTGGGGATGGTAATGCGAAAGCACCCTCGCTCACTCGAGAAATAGCCTCTTTAGGGCCCAAGATTCGGCCGGAAGGAGGCGTGATAACGCCATAGACCGATGAAAGTAATAGTACTGCTGGGAAGTTTATTGCGATTTCTCTAGTTATCTAGACTCAGATAGACATTAAATCACGCTGCTGAGCTTAAATGAAAATTTATGTTATGTTGACCCTTGGTTGACCCTATAGGGTAACGTGTTAGGGTATGTTTCAAGGATACTTTTTAACTTAAAAGCGAGTGCTTTTTTATTTCAGTTTGTAGGTTTATTATCTATAAATTATAGATACTTAGACAGTTTTGAAGAACATTATTTAGTTTGTTATTAAATACTGATTAGATTAATAGATACAAAGTGACTGACATATTTCCATCGCATAATTTTCAAGGCTATTGTCGTGTAAGTATGTACCACGTCGAATTATATTCAGCGTGTCCTGTCGTAGTTTGTCATGTTATTGTACCTACTGTATTGTATGCGGGTCTCGTTGACTGCAGGTCTGCGTAATTAGGTTATGGGCCCGCACAGCCCGCGGGCCCCCTTTGATTTCGCTTCAAAGCCACTCTTTCCTGCAAATCTACAGGCTAGGTTCTCATTTATATATAAAGATAACTACAATGACGAAATAGATTCGATTTCGGTACAATTTTGACCCTTCGAAGTAATTAGTTTCTTAGAACAATAATAAATGCCAAAGGGAAATGGGTTTTTCAAAATCCGACTGTAACCTACCGACTTTTTCCAGTGCCTAATTATTCAAAACCAGAGAAAATTTATAAATTGTATCAACATTAGTCTCATCAAGACAGAATAAGCAGTCCGCTTAACGAAATTCTATAGTAACTTATATTTGCTCGAGACTTCACACCGTGCTGAAAACGAAAACACATCGCTCTTCAAAACAATGTACTGGAGCATTTCAGGAGGAAAACCAAAGAGGTAAACCCGTTTACGTTGAGAGCACTCAGAATGTTTGCTTGGCCACAGTATATCTAATAGGTTAGGATAGGCACCAAGGCCAGGTTACCTCACCCCGCCCGCGGCGAGCGTGCACCGGGAACGTGCACTATCAGACATGGTCTTCGCTTGCAGCGCGTAACAAGTGCTTATGTATGTACATAACTTTACAATTCTAGTGGGTAGGTCGCGCGTGCTTGTTCTTTCCGCCAACCCTAAACAAATTCGCACGGCACAGACCCACGCACATATTGTAAACTATGTTATATTAGTGTGCCGATTCGGTTCCATTTGTATGGCGTGATGCGGGTGTGCCTGCGCCGAGGTCCTCAAACTAGATTTGCATTAAAAATCCACATGAGAAAAACGGTTCACGGTACGGTGAAAGCTAGGTCAAACCACTGACTCCACCGCCTTTCGTACAGAGGGTCGGCAATTCGAATCCGGCTCGCACCTTCTGACACTTGCGCTAAATTCACTATATTTAAATTTACCACCGAGGTTTCCGGTGAAGTAAACTTAGCGAGGAAACCGCTGCACGCATCGGAGACTAATTTACAATTTACTTAATAAGTAGAACTACTTATTTTTGAGTCTTGATACAAAAGAAATGAGACTTGACTCAACTAGATATATCTAGACGTCATTCTTGCTAATTTAACAATGTCAGATTCATGAGCTCTTTGAATGGTTAGCTAGTCACTCGAGCTACGGCTAAACTAGAATTAATGTAGGTAGGTAGGTACTTAGGTACAATATAGCACACGACTCTAGCGGCTAAGATTTCAAGGTTACCAGAGAAGGTTCTCGACTGTAAAGGAAGGCACAAATAAAATGTAGGCTCTATATCAACGGCGCAAGTTGTTCAGCCGTATACGCCATGTTACTGGTGCTCCCGAAGATCCCTGGCAGAATCCTCTGGGAGCCGTTTGGAGTGAGGATGCGCGCCCAAACTGTGTTCTGTTAATGTACAACTAAGTTCAGTCAGTGAGGTCAATATGTATATTATGTACTTTAAGTTTACCCTCATATTTCTACAAGTAGACCCAACCAACTAGATAATGTAGGAAAGACGTGGCAGCTACGTTGTTTTTGAAATTAAATACGCACCTACTCAATTAGGGTACCTATAAACTACGAAGAGTTTTTGTCAGGTATTCACGTACAGTCAAGGGTAAAAGATATGCATCCGGCCAAAGCGGCAAAATATAAGAAACCTGCACGCATCTGAGAAATAATTCAAGGATGGTGTGAAGTCCCCAATCCGCATTTGGCCCGCGTGGGGACTATACCCAACCCTCTCAGATGAGAGGAGGTCCGTGTCCAGCAGTGGAACGTAAATAGGCTGTTGAGGACGTTATTGCTTCTTATTTAATAGTTATTTAGTAGTAACAGCATATTCCCTATTCAGCCTATTCTAGCTCTACGAACCCGTCTTGACAGAGCAATCGTTGGACGTAACCTCGAACCGCTCTCCCCCTGTCTGCTTCCTCACCCCGCGGTCGCCATTTTTGAAGAGATTGTAGTCGTCAACTGTCCTTATTCTTTAACCGTGGTTTCAATACTAGAGGCTCTCAGTTCGCGTAGAGCACGACACAACATAGAAGGCGCGTGGCGAACACAGGTGGCGAAGCATTTGAGCCGTTGGCGCAGGTTGTATTCTTACTTAATCCATCCGCCTTCTAAGTTGTGTAAACCTGTACAAGTGGGTCCCCATTATACACCCTAAGGAATGCCCCTAATGTAATTCGGAACGCGTCCGTCGTGTAATCAGGCACCCCGCCAGCTATACAACATTAAATAACAATAAGTACAAATGTGTCTACCAGCCACCTACTTATCGTTATAAATTTCAAGATTTTGATTTACGCGTAATCTTTGATTACTGCTCAAAGGCCGCTGCGTTTGTGTCATAAATCTGTGTAGAATTAGGTAGGTAGTTCTTGTATGACCTGTGACACGGCTTGCGAACCGCAGACGCGCTGCAGACGCATTCGGTGTGAACCGGGCTTTACACAAGACGTTGGATAACTTAACCAGGTAGGTAGTTTTCCTTCTGTATCGCGTATTAAGGATAGGTATAGTACCTACTTTCGATGAAAGATTAAAATCTAATTTTTAATCACTAATTACGAACAACCTACACGCGTGGAGGGCTTAAGTGAGCTTTATTCAACCACCACACACCACCGTCCTTTATTTTACTAAATGAGCCCATTTGGAAATTAACTGCACGACTGCTTTTGAATAACGAGTACCCATGCGTGGCTGACTGATGAGATGATACGAGTTTATCGTTTATATTATAGTACTGCTAACTGCATGAAAAGATTGAACAGATATATTTGAGTACAGCGCCGTTGAGCGGCGAGTAGAATAACTAGTAAGCTAACCTACAGCATTTTCGTTACAGTTTACTCCGCCACAGCGCTGGAGTCGTAACAGTTCTACTATCCAACAACAGAGGGCGCTATCAGTCCATAAAATAGAAGTATGGCAAAGTATGAAACTCCGGCGAATTTACATCCCGTAGAATTTTTTACCAAACTGGGTATTGAAATGGAGGGTTATTATCACTTTTGTTGTTTTTGTAGGTACCTTACGTGGATACTTTGATTCAACATTTAACCAAGCATTTTCGCAACGGTCTGGTTTTAATGAAAATTAAAAAATCAAATACCTAAATAGTTCGCAGTAAGATAGGTAGATACAACATGATAAAACTGAGAATAAACATAACGACTTATTTGTATTAAATTAAGAAAAAAACGTTCGCTTCCATTTCTTGTATTTAATTATATGTCACAGTAAGCCCAAATCCATTCGCGATTGCGTTTCTTTATCCTCGACTGTTAGACCGGGAGATAGTGACAGAGAATTCCGTTTTTTTTTTAAATAATGTGTAATTTACGTAAATGGCGGGATGTAGGCCGTAGGCCGAGTTCGATTAACGCCCACGCGAATGGGCCGCCGGTACTGGCGCTATGACCATGATTTTCCTTTTCGCAATTACGTAATTATACCCCTGTAGAGTCGCCAGCCAGAAAGGAAAGTTATGGTTTTTGAGTGTTTGTATGTAAATTTCTTTGGCACGGTCTATGACCTATTATTATTTGTACAAACATTGAGTTATTAGAATATGTACATTGCAGTCCGAACTTGGCTTGCAACTGCATTGAGATAAGGTACGATACAAGCGATAAAAATATGAAAGAATATTACTCTATGTCACAAAGCAAACAACATCGGTAGGTAACTATTTCCCACTTTCCCAGTGAAAATTCGCTGCCATGGAGTGCGGAACTCGCAAAAAGTAGAATCAAACGAGCAACAGAGCGGGCGTGCCGTTGTTAACCGGTGGCATGAAAAATGAGCCTTTCGGGCGGAAGTTAAATTATGGGCAAAAAGAGAAATAGTTTATTTCACGAGATTCACGGCTCTTTAGAGCGGTGACTGTTTTGTAAAGAGATGTTTCCTATATTCACAAAACGCCTCGTAATTTTGGCTTCGAACGGTTAAAACTTGACAGATTGTCTTGTCTACACACTACTACTGCTACTACTACAGCCTATTTGCGTACCACTGTTGGGCACAAGCCTCCTCTCATTACAAGAGGGTTGGGCTATAGTCCCCACGCGGGCCCAGTTTGGATTGGTAACTTCACACACATCTTTGAATTACTTCGCAGATGCGTACAGGTTTCCTCACGATGTTTTCCTTCACCGAAAAGCTCAGTGGTAAATTCAAATTGAATTTCGCACATTTAAGTAAACTTAGAGGTGCGAGCCGGAATCGAACCCCCGACCCTCGGCATGAGAGGCGGTAGGTCGACCACAAGACCACCACGGCTTCACTAGACCACCCATTGTCTTGTCTGCATGATTGGATGTCTGCAAATTTTAACAGTCCGTAGCTAAACGCGGCGTTTTGTGGAAACCTATAGGAACCGGGCCTAAAACGTTTTGAGAGGAGGACTAACCTAATTTGTTCGGCTGCTTTCTTGGCGAGGCTCGGGTCGAGGATCTTGATGTCGAGGTCAGCCGCGCTCCTCTTGGCGGTCTCCCGGAAGGCGGCGGCGTTGGCGTAGTGCGCCGGCGCCTCCTCACTGGTCTCCGCCGGGCGAGCTCGGCGACAGGATGCCGCTGTCGGCGTCGCTCGCGGGCACCGAGCGCCGCGCCGCCCCCGCCTGCTCCCCCGTCGGAGACTTCACCGGAATCCTAGACCGCTGCTGCTGATCCTCCGGTTTAAACCCCACTACCCCGGATCGAAAATCACATAATTATCCCTTATCACACCGCACTCTATTGTTCACGGTCACAGTATACTTTTTATTCGGACTAAGATTCAGAAAAGGATCCTCGCTGTCTATCGGACTCTCCGGTATTATGGACTGTATTTTAGGGGTTATTTTCGGAACAGATTTACCGTCTATAGTTCGTCTTATAACTGTGTCGTTGGTGAACTCAAACGAACGTATTCATTAGATATGGTTCTCCGGACAGGCGACGCGAGTAGCGGACACGGTTTCGTTTGAATATTGTTTTTGCTTTGGAAAAGTTGATTTTTGGCTTCTCCATCGTTCGCGCCGGAGAAAAAGGCAGTTTTATTTAGACACTACTTTCTTCTTTTGACTCAAATCGAATTGGGTGTCTTGAACTGTGCTTTTATAAATTGGTAAGACGCTGGCGTTTTCCTCTACATTTATGGTTTCTTTGGGTAATCTAGAGGTATTCTTAACTTCTGAGGACTTTAACTTCTTAATTGGTGCGGGAGTTCGAGTCTATTTTCTCTATTTTTCCTATCGATAGTCGATTCCGCGGCCACCGCACCTTCTCTCGGTGTTGAGGGTGCCTGTAGTTTGATGAAAGTTTTGCCGCGGTCAGGCATGAGCGGTTCTCGAAGAGGTCATTGTCGTCGGTGGCGGCGAGGATGTTGTCGATGACTACGTCGATGTCG
>OZ020272.1:23028593-23336918 GCA_963971205.1 Aethes cnicana | reverse complement strand
ATCACATCATTGCCGATTCGCTCTTCACAAAATTGTCATATCCATCTTGAAGTAAATCAAATCGGTTTTAAGTATTCACTTTTTAAAATTATGAGGACAGTAAAAAAACACCTTGACTTTAGCTACTTATTTTAACTTGTTTTAACTGCACCAAATTGTTGCACGCACACTTTGTTCTAACTGTTAGAATTTTGTTTCAATCTAACACTGTTGCACTGGAATTTGCCTTTAAATGGGTCACGCATCGATGGTCTTAATTTGATTGGATTAGCACCAACATATTGTTACTACAGACTCCCTAAACCAATTAGATACTGACCGTCAGTGCGTGTCAGCGCATGTAAGTGCTGCATACATTTGTGCAGGTATTCGGTGGCTTCAAATGTTGCAGCACTTACCCAGATTAGAGTTAAAACATCGTCCGAATACACGTTGGACTGTGTATCCGATTATCCTGTCTATAAGTTGTACAACGGACAGCGTACACACATGTATCTATTAACAGTAGAATCGAACGCCGGCTCGATTGTTATCTAATTACAAACTTGACTGCCGCATGGGACCGTACGATATTTAGCTATTTCCACTAATGGCTCCGTTATTTACCGTCATGCGACGCCGGCTGATAAAGGGTTGATTAACACCCTAATGGATAAATTTAAGTTTAAAATAAATACCACATTCTGTACAGAGTAATTGACAAGTTTAACCTATTGTTACTGTATTTTCAACAACAGGTCAATTCTCGTGGAAACTTTCCGACAGCGAATACAACCTGATGCCGTGCTTCGCCGTAAACAATCAGCGCTTCCATAATATTATTCCGTAGTTTCAGTGAAATAAAACATTTGTTGCTAACGTTTTCCGTGCGGGCTTCGGCGGAGTCCTCGCGTATTTCACCGTCGGGCCGGAAGGCGGTTTTTACGTCCGCTCTTGTCTGCAACTCTGCACTATCGTACGCGTTATCTATAAATAGGCAGACCTTGGTTTCTATGGTATTTCGCGTATGAAGAGCTGGAGAATTCTGTGCCGGCTTTGGACTACGTACTACGAAGTAAAGATGCTGGTAACGAAGAGCATCATTGATTAAAATAATATCTATTGCCTTAAATACAAATTGTTTAACTAACAATATGATTGATTCAAGAATATAAGGAATAACAAACTAGAACTAAGAATATAAATGTTAAAAGTATTAACATAGAAATGGACATATTTCTGTTACCTATTTAGAGTGCGCTTCAGCCAGTCAGTGGCCGGGAGATACCTAGTAGTAAATTATTCCCCAGTGTCATAGCGGTAACCTAATTACCAGACAAGTAAAAGCAATAAATTAGAAAACAGGGGAGAGAAAATGGTGTTTTAGTATCGATTGTGTGTAGATGCTTTAGGTGGCCGAATAAACAATAACTTCTATTATAAATAAAGTCTATCCAAAACAACCTAAAACAAGATCATTCAAAAAAAAAACTATACCTTGCCCATGTTAATAAAAACCTTAAGGTACCTCTATCGTTATAGTTACGAATAAAGACACTAACTTTTAATTTATGTCAATGCTATAGGCAAACGAGCGCACAGGCCACCTGATGACGATAAGTGCAATGGTCCCTGCGGCCCATGGACACCGAAATCTTATGATCCTCCATTAAGAAACCATAAGACCTTGCCTACCCTAAGGCCTAAGATGGAATGGCTCTGTGCCAGAAATTTGGCTAATGTACACTAAAGAAAAGAAGACGGTGTTACCACCCCAGACGGACCTAGCACCAGGCCCTACCAAACTTTGCAATCTTGCGTCGTTAATTTCGCAGTTTGTTCGCAACAATGTGACAAAGTGTGATAAAATCAGTTTCCAAATAAACAGTCCTGAAAGCGCGTTAGATGTTCCCCAGTTAACCGTTCAACTTTCAAGTCCGTCCCTTCGAGCCTCGCCGCTCGTTTTCATTTACAAACTCACAACTAAATTATATAAACACACTTCAGTGGCGGCAACAAGGCAATTGTTCAATTGCACTACCTACTTCTCGTGCTCGGCGGCGCCAAAGTGTACGCAAACTTTGTAATTTGCTGTTTACGTAGGTATTACATTAGTTACGTAGCATAGAGGGCAGGTGCACAGACTAGGAACCCTGGGGCACTTAATATGAGAGGCTTATTTTCACAGGACACCGTTGTCAGCGCAATGAGATTGTCGAATTTGAAGCTAAACCACAGAATAGTTGATAGTATGGCTAAACAGTGTTACGGTGAGATACGAAAACACTGAGGTGTTTCTTAGTGTAGCGATACGTCTTCGTTCATTACACGGCAATGAATCCATATTAAATACTTCCATTTGTCGACATAATATCTCTGCGGAATCTCTGCCTAATACATCTGCGGAAAGTAGGGTACAATTGTGGCAAATGTGGTTCCACGTTTATCAAATAAAAAGCGCCGGTTTTATTTGTAACCTAACTTCGGTATAACGAAACAGACAGAAAAAAATAAAAATAAAAAGTTTGACTTTCTAAAGTGAGGCGTTAAATTTTTCAGTCATAATGTAGCATGTCGAAATAACATAATTTATCAGTACCCCATTTTTTCATGAGTAACATCATAAACTTTACGCACCTAACTCGCCCCCGCGGGTCTCGAGTGATTTACAGAAACCCGCGACTTGTATAGCCTTCGAAAAAGGTAAACCTCCTTAATGGGGTTACTAGACTTATAAGGGAGGATATTCTAGCTCTATTCCACCCGTTGCATCTGAGGAAGACAGCAACAAAGCAGTTCGAAGGAACAGAAATACAAGACGTGTTGCCTCCCCAACGATATCCGGCTAAATGGGTCAGGAAGGCGAAGTTTACGTCGCAATTTAGCATTAGGGAAACCGAAGCGCAATAAAATTCACGCTATAGCTCTGGAATTAGGAAATTATCCGGGAGCTGCCTGGACCCCGTCGGGGTCGGTTTTAAAACGAATTCCGTTGTATGAACGAAGGAGAAATGCGTTTTGTACGTGGAAATACTTACCACTAACCTCAAAAAACTATCCTACTTAGCGCTTTTTTAACGGTAGGCACATTGTATAGTTATGTTAATAATAGGGACGGTCAAGCAAGTGGTCACTCCGCAAACTACGTGATTAATGTCTTAATATAACCTAACAAAACTAATATCGGCTCAGCAAAGCAAACCGCTGCCCTTTTCGCGGGCAATATCGGGCCCTAATAAAACACAATACGCAAAGCACACAATGGGGCGTCTACACATTTTAGCGTGGCATTAACACGGGAATATTTGTCGAAAAGAAATATTATTTGCATTCAAATGAAGGGGCGGCACCCCCGCCGCCGAGGACTGCATTCCTGCACTCGTCCTCACTGCACCCGCACACAGGCGCGAGCCGCGTGTGTGAACTGAATTATATTTGGCAAACAATATCAGGGCTGATTAGAAAATAAATATTTGAGCGAAAAGAAAATACTGGTTAGAGCTAGACAAATTACCTACTAAGATTGTAGAAGAAGATTAAATTAAAACATGAAAAAACTAAATTACAAGAAGAGGTAGGGTTACGTAAAAAAGAATCAATAAAATATTTCAGCGTCACTCTTCAAAAACGAAAACTTGCATACCTATTATTAGTGTTTAAATGTGCACTGTAGCTTAGGTATATATTTTTATTAGGTAGGTACATAAAAAAAATAGTGTCTATGTAAATTAGTCCTAGAATAACATCTTTAACAAGGACTCTTACACAGATCGGTTGCAAACAGCATAAATTATGATTCAAACAGTTTTGCGATCACTTCAATCAGGTTGAACTTATAATTAAAATTTCACATTGCTAAGTACGTTTGAGTAAACCTTATTCCAAAACGAAATAGTCCCATTTTAAACGAAGACTTCCACTGCAGTGCTAGCTCCGCGCGGCACACACACAAGTGCACTCAATGCACTTTACGAGTATGCAGTATAGGGGAATTTTCGATTAAATATTTAGATTAGATTTTTCGTGATCCATTTATCACGGTTTAATTGTGTAGGGTTGACGCCTTTTACACTGATGAAAGTAGCGGTCACCGTCTTGATCCTTTGATATGGTAATGTAATAAGAAAACTGTTAGGTACTTATACCGCGCCCTTCTGTTTGAGATGGTATTTGAAATAATTCAGCTGTGTGTGTCGCAGCATACATTTGTATGCTAATATTAAGAAGTTTGTTTATGAGCTTCTTTAATAATTTGAATTGCTCATCCAACCTTATTTTATTTGCCTATTAGAGTCTACCAGCCTTCTGTTTTCTGTTCAGTACCTGCACCTACCACCATTTAACTCGTGAGTGAAATTAAGCCAGTGGCGAGGTAGAGTAATAGTGCACTCGTTGAGTAGAGGGGAATTTACCCGAAATTAAACTTTTGTACTCAATGTTCGTCTGGAGTAGATACATAGTCTCGGGTCTTAGAATTATTTAAGTCTTGTTTTTTTTTTCGTATCGTATAAGCAGATACTCGTATGTATAGGATTTAAAGACGTGTTATGCTCAAAACAAACATTCGTTGCGCGATGCGAGAAACCGTAATATCGTTGCAAAACCCAATTTACGGTGCGCCGCCCCACAGTTATTTTTTCCCACTTCCCAGAGCCATTACAGACGGATCACTGTTGTACGTACGTGTACTATCGAGGGTTAGGCAATGCGCATTCAGTTTAAAGTACTGTCGCGATCAAAAACTCGATCTAAGTTTGGGACTTTACGCTCTCGTGAGTCGAGACTGAACTTCGTTTATTTTCAACGTATGTTACATAAAGAAAATACTTGATGGTAACCTTGAAAGACTTGTTTGGTTTTCAATCAGAGTAGTACCTAGCAAATTATGTTTAATACTATATCAATATAATAATTATTAATTTCAAACTGAATACATCTTATCAAAAAAAATATTTTTCGTCGCCACAAGTTGCTAAAAATATTGGAAACCACATGATGGGGACCACTTACCCTTTAAATCAATTTAAACAAAAATGTTTTTTGTAAACCACTTTTTATTCTCAGGATTCAAAAATATAATCTACTTACTTACATAAAAAACGTTGTAAACTAATTTAATATTGATAAATTAGCTTCTAGTCAGCTTAACAGAATTAGAGCGAAGAAAAACAGAAAATGTATTGTACTACGGTCTCAGGCAGGAACGGAAGCCTTTTTTCTTCGTACTTAAATTAACTAAATGTTGAAATATTGAGATTTATGAATATAGAAAGACAGACTAAACTGTGCGAATTGATTCCATAGGGTACATAGAGTACAATCCCTTTGAAACCTCTAATTCGTAGGCATAAACATTTTCATGTCGAAGTCGGAGCGTAGGAGCGGAAAGGTGATCCGATTTTTCCCATAAGCAGGAGTCAGCGTAATCCCATAGCATGAACCTTTCCTATTTATATGCAGATTCCATGACCGACCATAAGTTATCCGCTCACGCCGGATCATACGTTTAATGACGCCGGGATAAATGGGTGCTCGAGTGGGGTGCATTTTTACAACGATACGATCATCCTATTCCTATACGAAGTATATGACCCTGTCGCACTAACGGAATCAACGGCACAGAATTAATTAATGCGGGGGCGACACGTTGTTTTAAATTATTGAAATACGCTTGACGGGATTAGCGGGATTAATCATGTTAGCGAGCGCTGATACACTTACAAACACGCAGACGTGGGATGTGGGTTTTGATTTTGCGTGTATAAGTGAATATGATAAAACATCTAAGCCGATGACCCGCGAGTGAATTCTCCGCTAGCTCCGCTTGCAGTCCTACGAGGTGCAATGTTGCTAATTTAGCACATTATGTGCCATATGACACGCTAAATTGACAATACTCAAGTCTTCGCGGAATGTCAAATGTCACAGTGGCATTGACAGTATTGTATGAAATGACACACGTTGACATTGACAGTCGTCACCATGTTATAGATAGTGGCGCCAACTAGGGGGCCGCGGTGGCCTGTCCCCATATAAAATGATGGCTCAATCTCAAAAGTCCAACTAATGTATTAATACGTATCTTAGCCTGGGTTGATTCAAGTACAGTTGACGGAGTCCTGGTCGTTAAATATGGCCACCGAGCTGTCATTCCATACAGAAACGTCATTTTGTCCCATAGTAAAATATTTAACGTTAACTTTAACGGACGGTTCAACCCGCCCTTAGTGTAAAGCAGTGACCCATAGTGGAAGCACGAACTCCCGAAAAAAAGGTTCATGACCCCAAATTGGGGGCACCGGGGGTATGGGATTTGACACTTGACAGAATAAAACGTGAACGCGATCCGCGGGATAGATAAGTTTGCTTACAAACTTACACTAAGCGTACAGCTCTCCAGAGCAACTCAGCAACTCTTCGCCTTAAGCCAGAACCCCGCTGTTGCGCGCAGTCGACAGACGTGTCGTATCACAAAATGTAGGTGGATACTTTCACAGCAGCGCAGAACAACGCTAAGTGAGGACAATACAATGAACCCACGTTCAGCTAGTGCGTGCCTCGCGTAGCGTACGCCGCTGAGGGTTTAATTATTTTTAAGGGCCCTCGCCCATGGCGACTTTTTGTACCGATTCTGTTAGCAGCAACGCTACTAATGCGCGTTAGTTACAGTAAGCAAGGCCTACAGCTAGCGACCGCATCGCGATGCTAACGCGCGACAGCATCGCTACAGCATCGCTACAAAAAGTCGCCGTGGGTGAGGGCCCTAATACGATTGGAACGTTGTATTGTTACCTACCTCTTCCCTTGATAACAGTAATAATTTGCTAAAAGGGCTAAGTAAAGCACTGTGCTTTTTATCTATATATACTTCAATAAGCGCACGTGAAATGCCTGGTAAGTTGGTTTTACGTGCGACATAACGATTCTGACAACGCTTCCAATAGCCAAAAGAAAGTATAATTAAAAATTCCCGTGTGCGATATTGCGGTTCAAATTGCCTGCAGAGTAAGCAAATTTTGATTAAATTAAGCTATATTAGAAGGGGAGAAGTGTTTGAGGGAAAGTAATGAAAATATGCCGGAGGGAGATGACTACCGCGCTCCGTGACGAGTTATTCTTGCGAGTAAGAAGTGTACAGATCCATACTAGTATTATAAATACGCAAGTAGCTCTATCTGTCTCTGTATGTTACCTCTTCCACTCTTGCACCGTTTTCCGCTACAACAACAGAAATCCGCGCCGACACGGAAGCTAGCCGTGAGTAATTTTGGGCGTTGATCTCAAGTTCATCTCATCACTTTTGCTGAACCATAGAGAAAGCTTCCGCTATTTATTAAGACTTGGAAAAAAGGTAATATGAGTTTTTTTTCATCTATCACACTACTTACGAAAACCATTTTTTTAATATTACATACAGGTACTTACCTACTTATTTTTGACTTCAATTTGTCAGACAGTTCACTTACCTTAGAAGAAAGTTTTACAAAACAGAGATTTTTTTTTACAGTTAGGTAGGTATTTTATTTTGATTTGTGAAAACATGAACTACATAATGATTTAATTAAACGTCAGTTGTTGATTAATTACGAACTTTCAAGATGAGCTAACGGACGGAGCGGTACGTAAATTCAATTAAAACTCGCAAAAAATCTATTAATTTAACTTTTAGAGTTTTAAGTGCAAAATTTTGTATTTGAAGAAAAAAACAGTTCTTATTATTATTATTGTACATTTTCGAGGGTATAATATACCTACCTACGCGGAGGGATTTGTATGAGCTGAGTTGAAATTATAGTTCACCGAGTTTAGGTAGGTATATTTTATGTAAATGGCGTAGAGCCAAGCATCAATCGTATTGACCGATCGCCGATGTCCGAGCGACTGGCGCATAACTGATGACCCGGACTATGCCGACACAGCAAATAGGCGCACTATGAACTCCTATCATATGGACTAGTTGACAAATCGGCATATTCATCGTCCTTTGTGCCATAAGATCCTATTATAATCAAATAGATCCATTGTTTGTCAACATTACCTCGCAAGCATTAACTTAGTGGAACTATCGTTGTGATTGTGACAGAGTTTGTGCCCGTCCGGCTGGGGTGAGGACGGTAAATAAAGCCTTGTTCTCTTTATCTAACCTTATAACGATAGATAAAGAAGGATAAGCCTGGTTGTAGTTTTTAAGCACGTTTTTGCATTGTGAACAAAAACGATTTCGAGGATCGGGGGTTCGATTCCGGCTCGCACCTCTAACGCCCGGTTCCTATATCCACGAAACGCCTCGTATTGCCTACGGACGGTTAAAATTTGACAGATTCTCTAAGGAACAAATGTCAAAAATCAACCGTCCGTAGGCAAAACGAGGCGTTTCGTGGATATAGGAACCGGGCCTTGTTTACTTACGTGCGAAATTCTATTTGAATTTACCATGAGCTTATCGGTGAAGGAAAACATCGCGAGGAAACCTGCACGCATCTGCGAAGTAAATCAAAGATGTGTGTGAAGTCCCCAATCCGCACTGGGCTCGCGTGGGGACTATAGCCCAAATCTTCTCATGATGAGGGGAGGCCTGTGCCCAGCAGTGGGACGCAAATAGGCTGTAGTAGTAGTAGTAGTAGTAATACTACTACTACTACTACAGCCTATTTACGTCCCACTGCTGGGCACAGGCCTCCTCTCATCACGAGAGGGTTTGGGCTATAGTCCCCACGCGGGCCCAGTGCGGATTGGGGACTTCACACACATCTTTGAATTACTTCGCAGATGCGTGCAGGTTTCCTCACGATGTTTTCCTTCACCGAAAAGCACAGTGGTAGTAGTATTAGTTATGATTTGAATAAACCTTTACCTAGTGGTGCAAGTGAATCGTTTTTCAAAGAATAAATCAATTAAGCTATAGGTACATTTGTATATGAACCAAACGTACGGACATCTCTTTGTACCTATACGCGGGGTTTGCAATTGCGAGACCGAAGGACCCCGTACAAATACCCCGTTTGACTCGCTAAACAGTGTGCAATTACCTACCTACAGTGACGAAGAGTCTCTTATATGCAATTTTCTTCTGAGAAGCTGACTGCTTTTGCCTAACATTAATAGGTAGGCAACATTGATCTATTATAAGTAAGGATTCACTATCAGCCGAAGAAAAATGGCCCGTTTTTTGGTGCTCAGTAAATTTGACACTTAAATCTTACAGTGTTAGGTTTACTTTCGTATAAATGAAAATGAAAAGGAAAATATTTATTCAGCAAATAGGCCACATCTGGGCAAAAGTGCCCAGATGTGGCTTCACTTTTAAATGAATTTAACAGAAATGAATTTACCAGCGCTTCCTAGACCCATTGCTTTAGAAGAAGCGCCGCAACAAACTCAGCACAGCAGGCCTTTTTTCAAAATTTAAACATATAGATTTACATTAAATTTACGTTAATATGTATAAAAATACATATATAGGTACATAGGTAAAATATTTATCTTCACACATATTATAAAGAGGCGTTATTAGCATATTGGAAAGTTTTTTCTTATGTCAGTTTGCTCCATATATTTTGACATATTCTGTTAGGCACTGCTCGTCCATATGTTATTATAGGTCAATGGTAGGCAAATAGAAATCAGACTCTAAAACCACTTGTTTTATGTATTTACATAAAGAAAAAATACTAATGATACTAGTAGGTAAAAGGGACCTATAAGGCTCTCTTAGGAACGCTATAAGTTTTAGCCTTTAACCGAAATCCACGACGTTGCGGGCAGAAGCTACTAGCTAACATATATTTGGGAGAAAATTTTGTAATGAGCCACTCTGAAATCAGGTTGTTTTGGTAGTTTTCAATCCATCTATTATGTAACCCTGCCGCTTTAAGCCGGTCTGTAACTCAACAGGTATTACCGTGGTCCAGTCTGACCGTCCGGCCCGTAAATTAACATAGCGTTCGACCTCCACAATTTACGACTTGAATGAACTAAGTACCTACGGAAAAGATAACGGCGAACGGTTTAGTAAAATACGGTGTAATTACCCTCGAATAAAAGCCTATATTTGGAAAGTCTTTGTTAGTTGGTGAGCAACAATAATGTTCCTAATTAAATTAAAAGTGATCAGTTTTAGATGGTAAATTCTTTCCCGACATTTACACGTCAGTGTGGCCAATTTGTTGAATTAATGATTGAATTTGAATTTGATTATAAATATGTGAACATGAACTGTAACGTCATGACGATAAGATCGTGGTCAGATATTTATGATCACCTTGTTTGCTTCCATATATCTGATGGCGACTGTTCCTAACTTTACTAAAGCTTGTGGCTTGTATAGAAGGTTAGAGATATTATTGCAGGCAATATTGCAGACTGGAAGTCTTTGAGCTACGGTCACAGAGGACTTCCGGCGACTTAGAGGTGATTAAACGATGAAATATTTGTTCGGAGGCATCGGCAGGGGCCTGAGGATTCCACGACTCGAGCTGCGGGCTTCGTGCGTGGGGCCAATTAACCCTATCCCGCCACGCCAATTGCTAACGTTGCGCCAATTTGAACTAAACGCGCGGACCTAAAGCGTATTTTCAAGTTGTGGACGTTGTCGGCTGTAGCCGTCTGTGGTGGTCGAAAGGTTAAAGTGCAGTAATTAAACCGGATATATTTACGATAGTTGAGACAACCTGGCGCCAGGGGTGCGCCGGAATTAACGGCCGTCCTTGATTTTAACCCCATTTCTGGGAACTTCCCTTTAGGGATTATGTTTGGCCGAGTTTAGATGATTTATGACTTAACTTGTACCTAGATAATGTTCTATCAACGAAGTAGTATTATTGTTGTACATGTTACATACAGATGTTACTTTTGAACTTTATTGAGATATACGTACAGGAACCTGTACAATAATGTTACACAAAGCATTTAGGCCGGAAAAGCTAAGAGTTAAAGAGAGATACGGATACGTATGTCCTGAAAAACATTTCAACAATACACCAGTGGGGGTTTATTACCAGAGCGTAAAACCGTGTACAAAATGGCCGTATTCGCCGTTAACACGTCTGACACCAGTTTCAGTGGGACGCAGACAAGCGTGTGCACGTCCACAGGGTTAGAGCTATCGATTTACCATCAGCAAAGGCTTTCTGTTAATTTTTAATGCCACAGCTCCCTAATACCCGATATCTACGAGTCAATACAATTTGTCATCAACATGCAGCTCATGCCCTAAATTATGCACCACCCGATATTCATTTCACATCACGGCTCTGGGTCAATAACTTTCCAAATGAAATGAGATTTTCTAATTGCGCCGCCGGTGTTTCCGCAACTTTGAGAGCCCTTTGAGATTTTTGTTTACTGCTTTTGGGTGAGGAATAAATAAGGGAAAATTTCGTGATTTGACTGTGAAGCTATTTTCGTCGGTATCTTGCGAATTTACGAATATTACGTGTTATTTTTAACCATGGACGCAAAAAGGGTGGTGCTACTCGTAAAAGTTTCACGTCTTGTGGTCACACAAATCGCCGGATTTTAATTGAGATTTAATTTTCGGTTCTTTTGTGACGGCGTGTGAAGATTACCTGATTTTTTGAATTTAGAGTAATTTATTTATTACTTATGTGTAAAACTAGATTTTGCTGGTGGCTTCGTAAAAATATTAATTTATTATATTTGTTATTAATACAAAAGATACAACTATATGCTATACTTAATCCCGTTCCCGTTGTAATTTCGGGAAATCCTACACTCGCTAAGGAATCTGTATGCTAAATCAGCTTCCTACGGCTAATAGTTTCCGCTG
The DNA here is from genome assembly GCA_963971205.1 of Aethes cnicana. Classification (NCBI taxonomy): domain Eukaryota; kingdom Metazoa; phylum Arthropoda; class Insecta; order Lepidoptera; family Tortricidae; genus Aethes; species Aethes cnicana. Next base: position 23,325,151 of record OZ020272.1, on the reverse strand, counting down.
CGCGTTGTCATCAGTCAGTCAGCAACCGAGGAGTTTTATACATATTGATATACAAGAATTCACAACAGGGAGCCGGTAAGGAAAGTCGCCGGTTTCGCGTTCCGCAATAAATAACACCAAAGCAAAGGGTTCACGCGCATAATGTCTCCCGCTCACGCAATAGTCCCCGGAGCAGCGCACACTTGTATGCCATCGGACACGAGACATTACAGCCTATTTTTGTGTCTCTATTTATTTAACCTTTATTGTATAGATTAAGTTGGTCCTTTTTCACCCCACTATTTTCAACAATTAGATATTGATGTGATGACGTTATAATAGGCGCAACACAGTTTCCTACTCGTACTTACCTATAATTAAGTTTCATCTATAGCTTTTCTATAATAAGTCTGTGTAGAAGAAGTCGTGTCTGAAACTTGAAAATTAAAAGAAACTATCAAGTCGAGGGGACTATAAACGATACTAAACACAAAATGATTTTTAGAAATTTTTAGAAAAAAAATCTGTAAGTATGTATGTATGTCCGGATTTAACGCGAAAACTACTGGACGGATTGCAACAAAATTTGGCAACATAATATAGGCTACTTTTTATCCCGGAAAAATGCATACCTAGTTCCCGCGGGAATGCTAATTAACGAATTCCACGCGGGCTAAGTTGTAAGCAGAAACTAGTATTTAATAAACTAGATCTGCCCCAACTGCGAACGGGTAGTAAAGGTTTCCATGACTATTGCTGAAAACCTTTAGAAGTGAGTTTATCACGAACAGACAGGCATACGCGGCGGGAAGACATTGTTTTATGATATGTAGTATAGCCATTGATCTATTATAAGTAAGGATTCACAATCAGCCGAAGAAAAATGGCCCATCTAAACGGGTGCCCGAACAACTCGGGCACCCGTTTGGCGCTCAGTGAATTTGACACTTTAGTCTTATAGTGTTAGGTTTACTTTTGTATAAAATATTTATCTTGACACATAGGTACCTATTATAAAGAGGCGTTATTAGCATATTGGAACGTATTTTCTAATGTCAAGTTTGCTCCATATATTTTGGCATATTCCATTAGGCACTGTTCGTCCATATGTTATTATAGGTCAATGAGTATAGTATGGTATAGGAGTAGTGGTGATTATGATTATGTGTAGGTACAACAATGACCTTACATCCGGATCGGTAGGCCAAAAGTGCCTTAGATTATTATTTCAGATTATTTCAGCCGAAAGACGTCCACTGCTAGACATAGGCCTCCCCCAAGGCTCGCCACTCGGACTGGTCCTGTGCTACTTGCTTCCACCGGTTTCTCGCGACCTTCACGAGGGGTAAAGTGGGGTATTAAATATATTTAATAGATTATTAAAAAAGAGTACAATTTATAAATGGAAATGAAATGAAATGTAACTTAAGAGAATATCTAATATATAAAATTCTCGTGTCACAGTGTTTGTAACCAAACTCCTCCGAAACGGCTCGACCGATTCTTATGAAATTTGGAGTGTATGTTCAGTAGGCTTGAGAATAGGACGTAAGCTATTTTTCATACCCAAAAAAATTCAAAGGCGGTACAAAGTCCGCGGGGTCTACGGTCCCATCTTGGACTCTTAGAAGACTCCATTCATTGTCAGCACTTAATCTCAGTCGAGGCATGACTCATTTACGACCGTTCACAGTGTATCATTAAAGTTTTTGCTAATGTGGTCGTAAAAAAGTTTTAAATGGAAAAAGTTCAATGCTCACTGCAGATGACTTCCTCAAGTCCATGACCTGATGAATAAAATTGATGATTCACCCGTAAAAATGACTTCCAGTTTACTCTTTAAAACTTATATACTTCATTTACGAAGAATTCGTCAACTTCATATTTGATGTTTTTTTTTTAACAAACACTTGGAGCCAAACACCTGTAAACATTAATTATAACGAACTTTTGTGACGTATTTCAGTTCTGTGAGTTAATAATGTAGATAGTTCAAGTAAAAACTCCTCTCTCCCTCACTCTTTCTCTCTCTCTCTAGCCATTTCCACCTCCAAGGTGTAGGCCTCCTTCAGTTTATGCCGACTTTCCTGGTCTTGAGCAATTTTCATCCACTTCGTTCCCGCCAGCCTTTTGATATCGTCATACCAAAGCATTTGTGGCCTTTCTCTTGGACTACCTATAATTTACTAAATGAATTATGAAACTGTCATGATAATAGACTGGACTTATGCAAAAAGCTTAGCTACGTAGGTACCTGCGTTGTTTTAATATTTTTCTGATGTTTAGTTTAGCAGGAAAAACGTTGAAATACCTATCATATGCTACTCACGATAAAACTGCTTGCGCAGTATAATTTATACATTACTTGTATCGAATATTCTCAATCCAATATGGACCTACACTTGGAAGTGTCAAAAAAACTCGCAACATTAACACCGCTTTCTTTATAATTTAATACAACTTAGCTCTTACTTTTGTTTGAAAAGTATATATATAAGTAATCCGAATAACAATATCCATATGAATTTGTCTGAACAAATATTAAATAACAGCTGTATTAAAAGAGATTTCAGCTTTTTTTCAGATGTTATCAAAGCCTATTACTAAGCTATCACCCAGACTTTACATCACTGTTATACAAACTAAAGCATTTAAATATGTGCCCAAATTGCTTTAATAACAGCTGAATAGACGTTTACTCATAAATTATCCTGACAATAGTTTCAGCTTATAGTTTCACCGAACACTATTACTCGAACTTTACTCAGCATGTCTGTGTTACTTGGGCTGATTCGTATGTACAAAGGCAATGGATCTAATTTTTCTGAGACGCGTAAATGAGGTACGTGTCCATAAATTGCCTTTTAATCACGTCGCAGTAATCCAATAGCTGAAGCGGTGAAACAGCCGGATCGACAATGGCTAACTAGTTTGTATGCACGTCCAGAGCAGCCAATTTCATCCGGACGAAGGCCCGGCAGACAGACGGTCTGCGAGGAACGGTTACGTACGGACACTTTGTTTTTATTGCTGTCTTCCTTCGCCTATATGTAGGTACATGAATAAGGAAATGTAAAACGGAGGCACATAAAACGATTGCGGATGTTCGAAAAAGTCTTGCATTAAAAACACAAACCATTGCGTTTAAACATGAATGTGTATATTACATATGCATGCCGCTGGTTTTTCCATTTGTTTAACACACGCTCAAAAGTAATCTGAAATTACTTGACAACAAAAACAAAAGATAGCATCGGTGTCATTTATAAAAAGAGCAACAGTCGCAGCTGGGCCGGCGCGAGGGAGCAATAAAGTGTGCGGACAATTTGTTTAATCAAAAACAAAATGTAGGCCTCCCGGCGCCCTCTGCTCTGTAACGCGACTCTTTTTGTTTCGGCATTGCGAGTGAATGAGATTAGTCCAGCACGGAAGTCATTCAGGCTGAATGATCTGATAAGCACGCCCAGGAAATTAGCTGTATAAACGAAAAGTTAATTATTAAACATCCCAAACAGACCCCTCAATCCTTTACCAAATCAATTGAAAGTGAATTAAAAGAGTAAATCATTGCAGTGGATTTAATATGCATAATGGACTGCGTTCCATAACGTAGTTACGGAACGTAGAAGTCAAAATTCCCTTATTTAAAAAAATACTATAAGCTAATGTCCAAGAAAAGGAAAAAGCTATGTTGTGATTTAACTAAAAGGTGTATAGTCTTCCAAGTAACGTTCAGGTATCTATAAAAAAGAAAAGGGCAATATTATACTTACCCTTCATTTAAGAAAGTAAGTTTTTAGTTTTACGAAAACGCCTTTGCTTTTAAAAACAAACACTATCAGCGCCCGCAGGTGTAATAAAATGTTTAGCAAACTCGACGTCGTCGCCGCGGGTCGTTAGCGGGCAAGACAGCCATTTTTTTCAGCGTTTTCTTTCATTATAAACAACTTTACAGTATATACATGTAAACCTGAGAAATAAAATAAGCGAGTGCGCGTCCTTCGAAACAATTATTTTCAAACACAGCTAAAACTCGGATAGGTAATCCGTTGAGGAGCATTAGCAGACAAATACAAATACATAGACATACAAGTTAAACTTAGAAAACCCTGCGTCTTTACGTCGGGGTTTAAAAAGCGTGTATCTTCTTGAGACATTTCCATGCATGATAGATACGTCGGTGGCGCATCCCGCAGCACAAATATTGGCGCTCTGTTGGCATTCTCCTCACGGAGACACGGTCACGTCTCCGTCCAATAATTCTACACTGACTCATCTCGTGCTTGCAACAATTTTCACTCGGGAATATCGAATAAGGGTAATTTCATACGGGAATAACGCAATCAACCATTCCGTTTGTTGTTATGTATCGGTATTGCGAAATAATACGTACATTGTGAACTGATTGTGCTTCCCAACGTTATATCATTTAATATAACGTAGTTTCCGAAGCTTTACTTATATTAATATAAATGGGCATTTTACCTATATACCTGCACGCAGGTCATAGGCTTAGATCTAGTTAGGTTAGGTTTAGATTTTGTATTGACTAAAGAATAAACAATCAATACGCATGTTTTTTTTTAGATCACGTTATACAGCTAATGCACAATAATGAATGGAAGTAAAGGTTTTAATAAAAAAGGATTGAGTCATTTTCGCGATGAGTCACTCGACTTGAACCGATCCATCAAAGTGCTAGAAAAAGGTCACTGTAGGCTGCAGGGGATTAAGCGCTGCAAACACAATAGTCATCAATTTTGTTGAAACCTAACCAACAGTGAAAAGTGTGAAAATATCAACTATAAAGTTTTTCTTACAATAATTGCAAGCAAGCACCTACCTATGTGCATCTTGCGTAATAACTACATTAACGTAACATAATTAGCTATGTATTAAGGTAACATATCCCAACCCATATCATATCATAACCCCAACTATCTCCATGCCAAATTTCATCTCAATCGGTCCAGCGGTTGAAGCGTGAAGAGGTAACAGACAGACAGACAGACAGACAGACAGAGTTACTTTCGCATTTATAATATTACTATGGATTCTTGACTTCACAAGCCGTTGTATTAGCTCTCAGTTTAAACCGTAAAAAAATGAACTAATACCAGGTGACAGGTTCACGATAAACATTTTGGGATAGGTACCTATATGAAAACAGCAGAAGTTTCTTCGAATCCCTAAAACAGCGACCACAAAAGATCCCTTCAGCCCATTTAAGCCGTAAAAAAGGAGGAAAACTCCTTAAAGAAAATATGATACCTACACATAAATATCCGGGTATTCGGACGATGTTTTGTAGACAAATCTGATAAGCCTAATAAATGTTACTTTTTAAATTTTGTGTGATAAAAGTTTCGCGAACTTGTTTGTGGTCACTGACACTGGCACACAGCACATTATTTTAGTCTGTGGTCGCGCGGAGCGCGTGGGGTCGCGTCGCGTGGACGCCGGGCGGGCGGCGTGGCGTCAGGCGAGGCGCGCGCGGCAGACTGCCTGCCACTGCAGCCTCCGCGCGCGACCGCCCTCAGATGCGCAATTGCAACAGTACACGCGTTTCCTTACGCGCCTACCCCTTGTTTTGGTAACTTATGGTGAAACTTTATTAGGCGAATTTACTTCTCGGGGGAAAGTTAGAAGATAAGTATCGGATGTGAACCGTTATTACAGTTTGTTTATATAAAATGGAATGTTTAGACGTACGTCCATATTAATTAATAAAATAAGGACTTAGAAGAAAAATAGTTTATTTTTTGTAATATTTAGTACCTACACAACTTGCTTTGATATTTAATCTTGCTCTTTTAATTTATTTTCGATTGCATTGTCCTCTTTCCTGTGCTTTGCCTGTTAACTGTGTATTTTCTGTATTTCTGAGTTTCATTTATGGCGTTTAATTATGATCATGGTATTGACTCATATCTTTAGTTGGTAGAGTAGTAGTTACTTTAATAAATATCTTATACTTTAAACGCGCTAATTTTGTATATTTCTCTCTTCTCTTGTATATTTTTTTAGCCAAGCCATCTCAGAAACGGCGCTAATGATTTGGACGAAAAATAGAATATGTTTTACGTGTGTGATAGCTAGATCGCTAGCTAAATTTCATATCTGAGAAAACTCGGTTTTAAGTAGCTATTTTTACCCGAGCAAAGCTCGGTCGCTCAGATACTAAATATTACACTGTGGTGTTAGGACACGTTGTACTATTTAACTTTCATAGATACATACATTGAATTTTCGTGCATCAGTAAAATCCTATTTCTTTTTAATTTTATAAGCGACATAGGTACCTATGTCGTGACCTATGTCAGCCGAGAAAATTTCCGTGAGTTCTGGCGTGTTCTGGTCTCATCTAGAACTAACGCATACTTCGAAAAGCAGGTCAACGCGTATAATATCGGCAGCGAACTCGAAATGTACGGTTTCCGAGTCGAGAGGCTGCAAATGGCTCTTTCCCATCGGCATGCCATCGCAGATGACGGGCCCGCGGGGAGCCCTGATCCGGTTCAAGAAGGGAGTAAGCGCAGAGACAAAGCAAATCCTATACGGCCTTTAGTTTCGTGGATGTAATCCACTCTTACATGCATTTACCTCTCCAGCTATCTAGAGCAAGGGCTCGTGACATGCAACTGGTAAACACGGAATTGTTATGGCCTAGTGGACTTTTTCCTTCTTTATTACAAATAGTAAGTATTTAAGGATGTGTTTGTGTGATTACAGCTCGAAATGTTTTTCATGTGATTCTTTCATTGAATGTACTGCACGAATTTTATTAAATAGATTTTTTATAAAAAGTGTTTTAATTAAATTCAGTTACTAAGCATTAATTAGCCTATGTCGTTGACTCGATGGAAGAAAATCGCGTACGTGCATATGAGGCGCTCTACGCATTTACCGCTACGGCGTAGCACATCCTGCGCAAGAGCGCATTATAATTACACACTCCAGGCAAGCTCCAATTCCGTTCTCGTAGCAACTCTACGCTTGCATTTCGTAGACAGCATGAAAACGTGAAACCCTTTGAGTATATAGCCACTGGAGATGCCATGCATGGGCGATCCCCTCCGGCAAAGTACATGGTTCAACTGTTCAAACTCTTTATATAAACCCACTTGAAGGTCACTTCACCGCCATTTTGCATCGTTCCGTGACGCGAGACGTTTCTCCTGAAAAATGGTGTCTTGTGCGGTATTCTCGTGTAAAAGGCGATCTGATCGCTCAAATTCGCAACAAAATCGCATTTCCTATCATAGATAAGTATTTTTACTAACTTTTATTGAAGTAAAATCTCTATTTAAAGAAAAGCTTTTGCGATACGTAAACGTCAGAAAAATGTAAACATGAATGGGAGCGAATCGGTCTAGGGATGTGACTAAAGTCAAAAAAGCGACCCAACTTTTGAGTGAATCATTCATTCATTCAATCAATGAGGTTTATTTAATAGTAAGTTTTTTATTGCATATTCCATTAATTAGTAGATAAGTATAGATGTTTCTTACATTTAAATCCTGGAAGGTGAATATTACTTTTCTGTGGACATCGATGTTGAATTTTATTCTGATCTTGAAAAGAAATGTTGGCAAATATATATATCTAGGTAAAAGGAATACAATATTCAGTTCGGGACTACGAGTGATGTGTAATGCATATACTATTATTTATATACATTATTTCATATAATCCTTTTAAATTTCCAAAAGATCCATAAAGGAGAATTCTTGGAAACTGACACGTGTTATCTGTTCGGAGCATTTTGCTGACGACCCTTATCCATACTTACTACTACTACAGCCTATTTGCGTCCCACTGCTGGGCACAGGCCTCCCCTCATCATGAGAGGGTTTGGGCTATAGTCCCCACACGGGCCCATACTACCATACGAGTACTATCCATATTAATATTATAAATGCGAAAGTAACTCTGTCTGTCTGTCTGTTACTTACCTCTTCACGCTTCAACCGCTGGACCGATTGAGATGAAATCTGGCATGGAGATAGTTGGGGTCCCGGGAAAGGACATAGGCTACTTTTCATCTCGAAAAAACGCATAGTTCCCGCGGGAACCCGATAACCGAATTCCACGCGGGCGAAGTCGCGGACAGAAGCTGATATTATATAAATGGGAAAGTTCATTTGTTTGTCCTTCTTTCACGTCGCAACGGAGAGGTTTTATGTCGTGATTTGTTTAGGGTTAGTTGGGAGGCTGGAGAGTGACATAGGCTACTTTTTACCACGGGAACACATCTTATTCCCATGGGAAAATCCATTGTTTTGTTTTTGGTTTCCTATAACTATCGCTATGTATAGAACCATTAGCTGCCTGAATTCTTAGTACAGTCAAGTTCATAAATAAATGATCACTTTTGGACCTTATTACAAGAGAGCAAGGTGTAAAAGTGTGTATATATTGGAGAACTCGTCCGTACATACGGACGAAGTCGCGGGTAAAAGGGTAGTTATAACATAAGTAGCTTTTCCCCGCAACTTCATATGCGCAGAAATATTAAAATGTAAAATTCCGATTTTTCTGTTCCTATGGAAATTTCGGGCAATCCTTTCTTAGATTGCTCCCCTATATTCCCTATGGAATCTGCATGCCAAATTTCAGCTTTCTACGACCAGTAGATTCGGCTCTGCGTTGATCGATCAGTCAGTCAGTAAGTCAGTTTCTTGTTTTATATATATAGATATATAGATTTCATGTACGTAGGCTCTTACAAATACCAATCTACTTTATTTTTTTTACATATGTATCCGCCCGGAAGCTGCTGACAACAGTTCATTCCACAGTTAAAAAACTGTGTGTGGGCTAAGGACACAAATACAGATACTTACAGACATACATACATACAAACTAATATGTTTTTGGGTATCTTCAACGTACAGAATTTCCACTTTAGCAATTTTATTATAAAATAAAATACTATAAAATAATTCAGTTCATTCATCTACTTATCTCATTTGACTCATTCTTCAGATGTGTCCCATCACTAGTCTTGTGCATATGTATGCTGCATAGTTACGTGAAAACTCTATCTGTTTACGTGTATTTTTTGATGTGTTGATTTTTTTTGTAGTGTGCGTTTATCGCAACAGCAAAATTTGTGTCTGTTGAGTTCTGCGTCGTTTGGTGGTGTGCTGTACGTGTTTACCTCGCCCCCCGCTAAAAGTGGCGAAAAAATTTGTTCGGCGAGTTGACGTTATGGCATCTCCAGTGGCTATATACTCAAAGGTGAAACCGTACGTCAATACGCCCAAGCCCTTTCGTGAGGCCTGAGATCTTTTCCCAGCAAATCTAGCAATGCAACGGAAGGAATGAGTTGGCATTAGCATTTGAAGTTAGTACATAGCAATTCGTTATTAAAGTTAGTCCACAAATACATGGACAACACCATGCGAATCTAATTAATAACTGAACCCTCTTAATTTGTTTTTTTTGTTCATATGATTCGCTGAATTGGATTGAGCTGTGACAGTCCAGCTCAATAGTATATACCAAGACGTAACTCAGTGTGTTTTAAAATCTTCGCTGAAATCCTCAGAGATGCGTCAGACTCAGAACTCCTTTGAAAACTTTGAAAATGTCAAATTCATTTTACATTTTTTAATCCCTCCATCACTTTCTTTGAAATTTCAGAAGCCAATTAGCCGACATCACAGCTTAAAAAGAAAGCTTTAAAGAATATCTAACAATGGATTTTATTGCGATGAAAGTATCTACAAGATGCACGGTCAAGGAGATTTTCCATAAAACACGAAACAAAATGGCGGAGGGAGAACCGTAAAACAAAATAAAGTGTATTGGAAGCAAACCCGGGTCTGGTCACGTAGCCGGCCGTAACTCGGCCTGACAACTTAAAGCGGGGAAATGGCTTTTTGATCTCACTGTTCAAGTTCTCAAAATCAATAGATAAGCTGACTCCTTCCAGACAACTTTCCATACATACGTTTCAAAATTTAAAACAGCTCTCCGAACTTTGCAAAGGAGAAGAATAAACTCAGGGCATTTTGGGACAAAAAATTACGACGGCGCCAGAAGAAGGTTATTTTGTTCCAGTGTATGTATGTATTTTTGGCATGCAGTGTAGCTTAAACGGCTTGATGGAAGCTTGTGAGGTCTCGTTAGATTCGATTGATTCGGCGACACTGGGTAGGTATATCAAATATTGGTTGGCAGTCACTATTTTTTTTTAAGTCGAGTTATTTTACTACTTAATAGAGTTCAGTAACTAGAAGCTTTCTCTTCGCAATAAATATTTGTCCTCGATTGTCTCGTGCCTCGTGCAAAATACGAATTCTGTTTCTACATAAAGTAGATAAACATTATAGGAATGATCCACAAACATGTGAAATTTTGAAATGTCATCAACGAGAAACTAGAATGTGTAAAAATGTATATCTTTCCTTGTAACAATTGCCAGCAGCTTAGTTACCACAACAATAGTATATTTCATTCCCACTGCTAGGAACTGGCCTCCTCTCGTCACGAGGGTCTGGGCTATAGCATCTACGCCTATTTACAAGTTAGTAAGTCCTACTGCTGGGCACGGTCTCCGTTTAACGAGAATGTAAATAAAAGCTATTGTACTACAATTTGTATGGAAAATCCTATACAAAGAGATCCGAATTCATTGCTGTTGAGTGTATTTTGTAGTTGTAGGTATTTGCCACTGCTGAACGGCAGTAAGTATACCGATTCATATTTTTAACATCAACTAATAAGTTAGCAAAGAAATACCTACCTTTGATTATTTATAAAATTAGAGCCTCAGAAGTCTGAAAGCGACAAAAAAATTAATAACATTAAACGACGTCTGTTGGATCCTCTGGTAAATTACAAGTACCTATCTCATACTTTGAAGATTTGAAAGTCTTCTCTAATCCTATGCTAAATAGCAACATCTCCTCTGAAAATGATGTCCTCAATTAAAGTACCACTACAAGAATTGGATGAACATTCATTTTTACGCGTCGGCGCTTGCCTAAATTACATCCTATGCACTCTTTGCTTCATGTCCAGACAAACATGACTATTCGTGAAATCTCTACCACGTTGTGAGAGAGTTTATTATGGAACAACTGTCGCTTACGCGTCTGACGCCCCAAACATGCCATCAGATACGCTCCCCCGGTGGCCTAGCATGCTAGTGTTTATTCCGCGCATACTTAGCTTTTGTCACTGTCAAATACGTGAGTGTGAAAGGGACGAAAATTTCATATGCGCGATAATAGTTAGTATGCTAGGGGGACTGATGACTTGCACTTCGCTTTGAGAGTGCACATTCTAATGGGTTCTCTTCGTTCGCGATTTTTTTTTATCGCAACGACGAATGGCGTTGGAAAAGGAATAGTAAATGAACTTAAGTTAGGGATTGAATTTATACTGCCAGCTCCCGTAACTTTTACACTGGGGTATAAAAATTTGATCACTTACGAAATTTGATAAACTGTTGCGTTTACTTAGATTCCTAAACATTAGGACCTGTTAGATAAAGTTCCTGACATAACTCAACCTTGTACTTTGGATTAATAGACATGGAATGTTACATATGTACTTTTCTTTTCAGGAGGAATCATTCCACAGCATACACGTTCTTGAGAGGAAAGAACGCGAGACTCGAACGTACTGGAAGTGCGATGGTATTGTCGTAGAGGTGACAGTTGATGGTAATAATGTACATCTGAGATTCGTTTTTATTGTTAAGTATCGATTGCGTAAGTGTTGTTGCATGTGGGAACGGAGGGCAAGTGCAAGGAATTTCGACACCTCAGCAATTCCTGTGGGGGCCCGGCCCTCTCATGCATCGGCGGACCTATTCTGCGCCACTTGCCGACTATAAATAATTTTGAACAAATTCTGAACTTAATAAACGATCTGCTTAATAAAACGTGAAATCATCTGTAATATTCTTCTAAGCTGATTAAGCTAAGAATAATATTAGCATAGCCTAGCATTCCATCAAAAAATCAAGATAGCTTGACGCAATGTACATAATTGATACTTAGGAGAAAGTTTCAATATAAATTTAGCAGAACCAAATCAAGAGAACTTCATTTAAAAGTGGGAGATTTTACAGCTATCCTGGCTATCATCCTATTTTAATATTTTTGATTTTACTATCAAAATACATACCTCGTCGTATATAAAATCCTTGGAATCTCTGTGGTAAATAAATAATAATTATTCATTAACATATAATAATTATTTGGTCGATGGGACCAGATAGTTCTGGAGTGGCGTCCGCGGACCGGTAGACGAGCTGTCGGTAGGCCTCCAACAAGATGGAGTGACGACCTTGTGAAGGTCGCGGGAACACAGTGAATGCGAGTGGCACAAGACCGGTCTGAGTGGCGCGCCTTGGCGGAGGCCTATGTCCAGCAGTGGACGTCTATCGGCTGAAATGATGATGATGATGATTCATTAACATTGCAGACTTTCTTCAGATGAACGGAAACGGCTGTGTTGTGTTGAACTGAACTGAACATAGGTAGCAACAATAATAGGTAAGGTACCTACGTACTTCTTTTCGTTGGCGCCCATTACAGTACCTAAGCTACTCGTAGGCCGGAATGCATCCAAACTTTATCAAAACTTCAAGATTTCTTAAACAGACGTTCGGGGTAGGGTGAATAAAGCCTGGCCTCGTGTGGCGGTCGTAAATTGGTCCGGCTTGATTAAGGGACCGTTGCACCGCCGGTGCATCGCTCGCTACCTACAGGGGGCTTAGATAATACGCTTGAAAAAAAAAAACGAGAAAAATAGCATGTGCTATTTCCACGTGAGTCATGCCAAAATGAGTTATGTTCGAGCAAACGGTACAATCCATCCATCCACTGAAAAATGCCACTGAAATAGTACATCACTACGGAGGCCGGGAAGGAGGGTGTTGCAGGCCGAGTATTATATACGGCCGAACGAAGTGAGGCCGGATAGTTACGAGGCCGACAACTTCCGTTCCCGCCGATGTATGTATAGTGCTTTTCTCAAACATGCAATCAAATAAATAAATATTGTAGCTCTTTTTAAATGGCGGAATGCCAAGATGCTATGTCACAAATATATCAAATGGAAATTAAAAAAAAGGGAGTTGCCGGCCTTGGCCTGCGACGTTTGTATGAAATTTCATTATAGACCAACTGTCTAGCCGCGCCTGAAACGTGATACTTCCTAGGCTAATAAGAAGAACATAATATCAATATTTCATTGCATGTTTGAGAATAAATATATTATAATGAAATTATCGTTACCACTATTTAGTACCTATACTTGCCAAAAATATTTAATGTTTTAAATGGCGAGAAGGCTAGAAGAGCATAGCCACACAAATGAAATTAACTATTGTTAAAATTTACATTAGTGTTTAGTAGCTTTCGAATTTCATAACTTACCTAATTCTAGAGGACTCTAATTACCGTAGCTACAAATATTTGTAGAAAATAAATACACCCAACATGGTAAAAAATAAAGAATGCCAGCATTTGAAACGCCCTGTATGTCCCCACATTGCCATCTACTTTCGGGATTACTATATTGTAAGAAGGGGATCGTTCATTTCCTTGCGGATCGGCGCTTTGAAACATTTGTTAGAAAGGCGGTTTTATTTTGTCGGAATCGAATACATAAAGTTAAGAAACATTATTTTTTATTTGACGAAGCTCAAACGATAACATCTGTACTAATTAGGTACCAAGTTTTATTATTGTCATATAAGTATAATTCCTCGCTTTGTAATAGTTGTAGGTAAATATTAAATTTCATTCATGAAATAAATTTAATGCTGGATTTAGATTATTGTAATAGCAATAACGATCGGAAAGTTAACTAAAAACACGACGAAATTACGGAATATAAAATGCACGTGTTCGTGCGACGGCGGTTTTCAATTATTTGCGTTTAGTATGCCTAAAAAGGGATATAAATCTTGAATAGCGAACATTAACATATGTCGTTAAAACCTCCATTTCTACATTTGCATTTTGATCGGGTTGTTTTACATCGACCTTTTAAATTAAAAGTCCTTTTACTTGGAATTTGGTCACCACAGTCATTTAAATACCTAGTGAGGAATTTATAGAGTTTACGGCTAAATAGCTAGTTTTTAGTCCCTAGTTTTTATCCCGAAAAAAGCTTAATTCCCGGCGAACTCTCTAACCGGATTCAACGCGGACGAAGTTGCGGGAAAAAGCTAGTAAGTACGAAAATAAAATGGTAAATGAATTTCAGGTGGAGGTGGGTGGAGTCAGAGAGTGATGACGTCACCAAGGCTAAGTTCTAAGAGACCTATTACTCACTAAGACGTGGGCTGTTGGGATAAGAAAGTATCAAGATTAATTATCTACATTGAATAACTGGCTTAGCAAAAAGGAATCATTTGTCGGATGAGGTAAGATCGGCCTTGATTTTTACCCCCGACGTAAAATGGAAGGGTGGTGCTATAAATTTCACGTGTGTTCATCTGTGTATAAGGGTACGTCCAGATCTGGCGAATGTGCCGCGAATGCGCCGCTGGCGAGCCGCTCGCGAGCAGCGCATTCGCGGCACATTCGCCAGAACTGGACGCACCCTTATATGTCTGCGGAATTTTAGCTCAGAAAAGAATGAACTAATTTTAATTTGGTTTTATGTTAGCTTAGTTAATCGAGAGTGTATAAAGAATCATTTTAGTGCTTTAAAAATTAAGTTTCTTTTCTACATAAGTATAGCAGGACACAACTTAGAAGGCGCGCGGCGAAGCACTTAAGCCGTTGAAGCAGAGTCCATTATTGATTAATCCGTGCGCCTTCTAAGTTGTGTCATGCTATATACCTACCTATTATACTCCCAGGAGCATTAACTCAAAACTTAATCCAAAACACAAAATGAAATAAAACACAAAAAAATGACACCTTTCGAACTCATTAGTCTTATTGCACACGCGAACAGAATTTCACCGTCCATTAAAAATGCAATCGCCCGGCTTTCCGAACGCGACTATCTACTTAACACTAACGAAACAAGAAGACCTAGGTCCATTATTTTATTTCAAGACTTCAAATTCTGCTGCTTCAAAATATCCAGGGGCTTAATTCATAATTCATAAAATGACAATAATTCTCTACCGCGCTTGCAAATTCTCAGCAACTTTGTAAATAAATATTTGCCCACGTTTGGTGGATTTAAACCCACAAAATCCACCAAATGTGCCTGCCGTGTAACAATGGCAACGAGTGACATTAAAAAGCTGATCTACCCAAGTGGCTAGATTTAGACGTTTTGGGTTTTGATGCTCTATTTAGAATCCTTATGAAATCCCTTTGCTTCCCGAATGATGCCCCTGGTCATTCTGCACTTAAGCCACTTTTACCCACTGCACCTAAGTCCAGCTTTCAGTTTGCTTCAGTTCAATAAGAGTTGGAAAGCGCAGTGCAATCGACTCCGCTCATTATTTTTGTTATAAGTCGCACTTTAACAGTGCTGGAAAATTCCTGGAGTTTCCTTCGTTGGTTGAAATTTTAGTTCAGCGGAATACAATGGAATTAAACTGCCTTTCCATTAAAGCTAAGCTGAGCTAACGTAGAGGAGTAAAGTATGTACCTACATAGGTACGGTCCACGGGAACGAATAAAAACAGGATTTAACCTTTTATTGTTATAGCTACGCATGCGAAGTCGCGGACAAAAGCTAATGTGCAGATAAAAAAAATGTAACATTCTATTTAGCATATTTCATTTTTGGATTTCAGTTTCACATTTAAAACTTGAAACATACATGAATTTCATATTACTTTCAAGTATTTTGTAAGCAGCATGAATTTCCACTATGAGAGAGGACTTTAAGCGTAATTTTTACTTTCAAGATATTGGTTTAAAAATGTAACTTTGGAGACTTACAGGATCAAGTATAAGTGAAAGTTTCACCCCGAGGTTAACAAGCTAACACTACTCAGTCCGGAAAACGGCGGCAAGCGGCAACAGAGCAAGTTCCAGATTCTCTGTGACCCGATCGAATAAATTAGTGCGATTTTGAATTTTGGTACGTTGTGTGTGTGTAGTAAGCCCTTAACGTCTTAAGAATAAGGTCGTGTGTAGGTCATTTTGAACACCTGGACAGCTTATCTACTTCTGCTGCTGACTGTACATGCCCTCGTCGTGATTTAGTGCGGCGCGACGCTGCCCAAATTAACCTTCGACGGGTAATCACGACAAACGGTCACCGGACGGGAAGCGATGACTTCCGAACAATGCGCAGGCGTGTTTAATAATGTAAGTATATAACGAGAAATAGATCGAATGTATTCAAAAATGGTGATCACTGGAAGTACGGCTTGCTTGGTGGTACCTAGTAGAGTATAGTATGTAGTTAGATATTACTGGCATAGAGGCGTTCAATTTTAGTCTTCAGGGTTGGCAGTGGGTTCGTATAGTGTAGGTAATCTTCTAATTTTTTATACAGTTCGCTCATGGAACGTTTGCACTTTAATAGGTAATTCCCTAGTAAGTAGCGCCAGAAACAAGGAAATTATAGTATAGACCGTCAATCTCCTTACACTACGGCGTACATCGGCAATATCCAGGGGCAGTTCTAAGTTTTATTCCAGGTTTACCTTACTTTTTCTATGGTGGCGCTACGGCCTATTATTTATGTTATGGTTACGGAAAGGTTCCAGTCACGCCCTCTAGTTTGACTAAACGCAATCAATGACAAACGGTGATTGTTATCGCTAGTACCGCTACTAGATACTAGAGGGCAATAAAATGGTACAGTCTTCTGAAAATTTAAGTTTTGTAGTTTTTTCTAATACAAAATATTGAATTGCCAAATACATGTATCGCTACTTCAAATGAAATTTCTAGAAGCATAATCGGATAGTTCAGTTCATTTGCAGCGTATCACTGTATCTTGTATCTATCTTGCATCATTATCTAAATAATTTTATTATTACACATGTGCTCTGTCGTCTGTCGTCAATTGACAATCGTGCGATCAATTAGGACACCTATTCGAGTTCAACACCTATGTTTGATCGCGCCTTCACGCGTAAAAATCGCGAGAACTTGCTATACTCGCGTTGTGGGACGATCCCTTAATTCTTTCAAATTATAAAATTCATGAAAAACAATATGAAAAATGTTAGTGCTTTAAGCGTACCTTCAGGTACCAGAACCAGAAGCCGCCGTCATTGCACATTACTTAAACACGATCGACCTCAGTGTGTCCTGTCCTTCTCAAAGGGTGTGAGGAAAGCACGGGTTAGAGCAGGATAAAACAACATGGACTTCAGTGGAGGCTCTCGGGGCCCGTAAACCTGCGTAGGCTTTATCTTTTGGAAAATTTGAATTCGAATTAAAAGCCGACCCTAGTCGTTGTGCTTAAGGAGAATGGCTACAGAGATGGCCATTTTATCAAAGAATTTTTAACTAACTTGAAAAAGTTTCTTACCCACGGACTTTTTTTCTCTGTTAACAACAAACTCTAACAATACAGAAAGAGGAGAGGTTTTGCTTTTTACGATGACTTTTATTGAAAAAATCAAGTACAAGTGAGCACCTAGCACACTCACTGAGGCAGTAATTAGGTATTACAATTATGGAGACGCAATGACAAACCAAATAGGCATCTCTGGGGAAAACGTAGTGTCACTCGTTGTCCGAACAACTTAAGGCCGTTCCTATACCCAGCTCAGCCGTCACTGTCACTCGTGCAACGAGTGAAAGACAAAAGCGCTACGCACAAAACGCCCGATTTAGTTAGAATTTAACGCGTTTTAATTTCTATAAAAATACTGTCTAAAACATGGCATTTATAAAGCTGACAATGTATGCATATAATATGGATATTTTTTTCTCTTATATTTAGTTTTACACTGTTTGATATAATATACTGGAGTAAAGTTGGATTAAAGGTCCGAGTTACAGGTTACTTTGGAATTAAATTGTATCGAGTGAAGTTTCGTGAAACGTGTAACGAAAGCTGTCAATGTAAGGATAATATACTTAATCAAATATAACATATTTTTAACTTTCAATATTTATTAGAAAAGTATGATCATACATGAGCAATTTGACGATGATGGGTCAATGAACGGCCTTAAAGGTTTAAAAAATAAATAAAGGAACCCTATTTTCCTGATAAAATTCTGATACTCCTGTGAGAAGCACAATAGAATATTTTTCCACAGTTACCTGTAGGTAGGTACCTATAACAAGACACAACTTAGAAGGCGCGCGGCAAAGCGAGTATATTATTGCTTTATCCACGCGACTTCTAAGTTGTGTAAACCGTACCTACTTCTAAACAAAGTTATTAAATAATAATACGAATTATGCTTCATCAGTGCATTATAAACATAGGCGGTGTGCCTTCGTGTGTTGGCTTTCGTATGCTGTTTAGCCAGTGTTTATCAACTTGCGCCGGTTTCCTATATCCACAAAACGACGATGGTTTAAATTTTACATTTGTGACAGGCCCGGATTCTATACAATACAATACAAATACACTTTATTGAACACCAAAAAAATACAACCTGTAATAGGAGCAGTTACCTGGACCTGATCCTAAATGCTCTCAAGTGCATAATATCGGAGCAAAAATAAATAAAAGTAAAAACCCACAGTCAATGTACTTCAAATTATTGAAAACAATCATAAATGATAAATGTCAAATATCATATATATTACGACTGGGCACAATATGTTTGCAATACATTGCGGGCTCGATTAATTTTCGTTAGAAAATAATGGAAAATCATTTATCAATTGAAATTAATTGAAACCATTTTGACTTAATTACTGATGAGTTAAAGGGTCTATAACATTCAAATTTTTTGCTCCTATTACAGGCTACACCGCGTATTAGATAAAACGCCTCGTTTTGGCTACGGATGGTTATAATTTGACATTTGCTCCATATGAAATCTGTCAAACTTTAACCATACTTGGGCAAAACGAGGCGTTTTGTTGAAATAGGAAGCCGGCGTAAGTGAAGTGTAATCAGATAATTATGATCTCAAATTATAAGTTCGGGCTTGAGACTGGACTACTATTAGACGGAATAATGCTCTCTATGTCTTGAACTGAGAAGAAGTTAAGTTGAAGTAACAAGTGAAACTTTTTCAATATTTTTTGTTAAGTAAAACTTTATTTTTATAAGCTAAGGATTTCATGTTGGAGTTAAGATAAGCCATAGATAATATTTACACCAGTGCGGTGTCTAACGGGAGATTGTGTCACGAGGTTTATGTACGTCACGCTCTGAAAAATTTGGCAAAGGTACAAAGGTTCATGCGCGGCTACGCGGAGGCATAGAGCGGAAAATTCGATTTTCTGGCCCTCGCCTCGCCGCCTTAATGCACTGTGGTCCTCTGGCTAACCCTTGCCCGCTAATCAAATTCACTAAGCCAATTTCCGGCCATACAGATAGCGAAATAGTAATTTACTGCCGTCGCAACTGATAAAATAAAAGAAAGCCGAAAGAGCCCGAGATCTTAATGTTCATTAGACTTATGGAGTCAGCTTTAGATACAGCTCTATATCTAAAACAAACCTCAATGTAGTGCAGATTAAATGGACACATATTGCCGATAGAATACAGAATCGAACGTTGGAAGCGACAATAGTGAAGACCTCTTGTCACGCTCCCACTGAACTCAATCGTTATCCATTACAAGTATCGAGCAACACTCTCAATATCTCGCATAATTGCGGAGAGCTCGCGAAGTTGCCGGCAGATGTCGGGGCAATGTGGGCCACGTGATAAATGGTCGCGCGCCCGAGGGAATATTGTATCTGCGGAACGGCCCGATAAGGCTGAGTTGCGCCTATCGGATATTTGGCGCGGCAAAATGTTTGCACCTGAATAGATCCGTAAATCCGTACAACATATTGAGCATGGATGTTGATGAAATTTCGCTCAAGACGAGAATAGTTATTGCCCACGTCAAATTCAATAGCAAACGTTACGATTGGGCTCGATGTGTTTTGCCTCAATGGGTATGATGAATGAGATTATATAGTTTCAATCCAAGTTATGTTAGTTAATGCTCAAGTATGGTATCGGCACCAGTGATGGACACTCGAACTCTTGTCACATAAGTAAGCGATACGGTTCACATTTAATCACAGATGGCTTGTTCATGTTTGGACTTATGTAAGTGTCTCCACGACTGGGGCGTTTACCTTACCCTATTATTACCCTGTAATACGAGTTAAATCACATCTTGACCTCGACCCGCGGCGAGGTTTACCCCGCGCCTGCGGCGGCTAAGCGCTGAGCCCTGTACAGCATTAATAAAGGTAAGTGCGCCAGTGACGGCTAATGTGTCGTTATGGCCGCCCTGAAAAACTTCTTCTATTCCCCTGAAACAACCGGGCATAATACAAAAACAACTTTACCGCCAATCCCCTAAGAACCATATTCATCCGCGCGCCATCCATAAAATCGCGTTTACGGGCCTCCATGAAGAGCCTGCAGTTTTAGCACTTTCGTACATCGGACATATCACATACCCAAAGGAGCCGTAGTGCCTTCTGTTTAAAGTTTATGTTCGATTGTTTGGCAGACAATTTCACTAAATATAATATAGCTACATACCTAGTATATGATTCGCACGAAGAGTCTGGGACTGGGACTGGAAATGCTAAAAAGGCACTCTTTTTACGTGGAAAAGATGTTTCAATGAGTGCCACCATATTCCTGCTCACTAGATGGCGCCTCTATCTGCAAAGTGGTGGCTGTCAATGTCAACGTTTTGTCATTTCATACAATAGTGTCAATGTCACTGCGACATTTGACGTTCTGGGGAGAACATGGCAAGAAAGCAAGCGCCTCTAGCAGCGGATTCACTCGCGGTGATCCTTATTGAATAGTGTTTGAGTATTGACACGTACGACTTTGCTCCACTCGTATGTTAAATTTATTTTACATCACCCTTGGCCGTAAAGTGGGATTTTCTGCCCGCTACGCGGATAGAAAATCTCACTTCTTGGCCAAGGCTAGATGTAAATCTTTTGAAAAACCACGGTAATTCGTAAAGCCCCAGATCGCATATTTATGGCCCTCACCTTCGGTTCGGGGTACAGAAACCTGCAATCTGGGACATTTACGAATTCACCACCCTAGGTCTGTAATGTACTATTTCTTTTTAAATATTGCTTGGCAAAGTAGCACACTGGCCACTTGATACTTAGTAAGCCGTCTAAGTGGCCCATGAACTTGCAAAGATTGCAATTTTTAATGCGTTGCCGTTGCCACCCGGAGGCCAAAGATGAAAGTGCTAGTAGTTTTTATTTTCCTCTTCCGTCGCAGAGGCGCCATTCTCATACTTGGGTGATTTTTTGAACACGACGTATTTTGGTAATTTTCGTGGCGCATTTTTTTTTCTATTATTTTATAATTTTCATAACGGATTACAGTAGAAATTGGAAGTATAAACAAAATGCAAAAAGAGGCACACTTTTGTGATGAATAGTTTAGCTACAAATCAGTGCCGAAAATTTTCATTGCACACAAATTACAAACGCGCTACACAAATTACATTTTTAACTTTAATGACATAAATTTGCTAAATAAAACTAACTTTTTTTTACTTTTCGATTTGTTTGCATTCATAAAAACAGCACACGATATTTCTTGAAAAAATCTGTCATATGGTGTAAATGAAAAAAATATTTTGTGTTTCTGACAGACTAATTCAATAGAGTATACAATAGAAAGAACGTACTGTTATTGTATTTATGTTCTTTTTAAAGATAACAAGTATAATTAAGCATATACAATGCTCATACTGCCGAAATAAAACCTAAAATGTAATTTGTGTGGCGCGATTGTAATTTGTGTGGTCTAAAGTGGCACACAAATTATGCCACCCAAATTACAGCAAAAGTGCATTTGTTTTTTTTGTCGAAACCATTAGCTTTAGGTAAATGACTATAGGAATATAGATTCTCGATAATCTTAACAATAAAACACTTAAATAGACATCATTGTAAAAGAGTTGAATATGCAATATATTTACTGGCCACACAAATTACCTTGAAGGCTGACCAAAAACATCGTGTCACGAACTATCCTATTTTTCTAAATTACAGCAAAGACTACGGGTCCACTGCGATCAGTAATCGAACGCGAACTACATACTAGTTTCGTCATTCAACGTAGTTACTTAAAAATGGAGTTAAATAGGTCAATCAATCAGTAACCAGCAGGTATTTGCGAATCATTAAAAGTCGTTCGCGCGCGGGACAAACACATTCCGATCTCTGTATTTTTAATTTATGAGATTTCTGCATGGTTTTCTGCTATATAATATATAATATAGGCCAGGAAGAGCCCTTCTAAATCCTTTTTATAAAAATGTATTACGACAATCACAGAAAAAGTTGTATTCATTTGTCTGAGCGAAACTACGCGTGTGACATACCTCACAGCTATGCTAATCGTGCATTTTCGGACTTTCAATATAATTTTTTGCGTATTAATAGCTCATTGGACATGTAAAAAACTCGTGTCGAAAATTCACCCACTTACTCAGCCAGTTTTTTTTTAGGTCGGTCGTAATATCTAATTAATTAATAAACATCTAATTAATAAAAATATATACATTGTTAAAATATAAATAAATATGTGATATAAGTATAATTTTTTTTTATTTGTAATAACATATGTAATTGTGTGTAAAAATTTGGAAATACGTTTATTTCCAAATTAATTTGATTGATTGATTGATTAATAAGACAAAATACGTAAGCTCATTCAAGCTAAAAATTTAAAAACGGTGTTTCGGTAGCAACAATAAAAGAGCTCATAAGTAACGTAATGAGTATATCAAATAAGAATAAGTAAATACTTTTTTAATACAGTTGCTCAAAAAGTGCTACTTTACGTAGCTGTTTAGCGTGCGCAAAGTTGGTTTTTGTGAACTAGTGCTTTTCTCTTTTCCCAGTGACTCAATCTTCACAGACATGTGAGATTAATAATTCAGTCAGCCAAACACTTAATTTACCAGCAAAAACTTTCAATATCACACTCAATAATTGTACAAATTGTGCCATTAACTATTATGTAAATAAAAAGTAAATAAATAAAGATAGAAGATTTTTTTATTAGGAGATATTTTTTAATTTTTGTAGAACTTTTGTTATTTTTCAGTTCTATTGCAATTACAAAATTAATAATATAAACGTTTCTAATTCCTTACTCGTTGTTTTTCTTATTTTTTCGCAACTGTATTAAAAAACGTCGTTCGATACACGTGCGGAAGTGTCATTCTTCACTCGTCCCGAGTCTTGCCACTCGCCTGCGGCTCGTGGCAAGATATCTCGTTACTCGTGAAGTAATGACAATGACACACTTTCCGCACTAGTATCGAAATGTACCTACTATTTCGAGTTTTTTAGGCTGCATAAAATAGGACATTCGATGATTTGGCCGTAAGAAGATCTCCTGTTGAAACAAAGAAGCAAAGGCCCTTTTCACGCCTTATTTGGGTTAGTAAGTAGTATATTAGGGGTACCTGAATGGTCTCATCGTAGGAGTAGTGGCGGGGCGCGGGCGCGGCACTCATCTCACCGGCGCGAGCTCGTCTGCGGCCGCATCTACAATAAAACGAGCAACTTTACTTACATAACATACACTCCAAATTTCATAAGAATCGGTCTAGCCGTTTCGGAGCAGTTTGATTACAAACACTGTGACACGAGAATTTTATTTATTAGATTAACATGATCTCACTTTCTTCTTTTATCTGTTGCCAAATCGCCAATGTTCCATTTTAATTATAATTTTCATACGCCCTTAAATCCTTCGAGTCCGCAAATCCTTAAAGAAGTGGGTGCAAATTATTTAACAGGAGCACGCCAGATGTTGGTCCGGAGTTGCTGAAAGTTGTCTGAGAGGCTCATGAATAATTATAAGCGGGATAGCGGCGATAACTCAGTTGGCCGCGGCGCGGGTGGTCCACGCTATAGGCGCGGGCGACCCACCCTTAAAGTTACAGTGATATGTTACGGGATGGTTACGAGACTTAGGGGTACAATTCCGTGCCCCAGTGCTCGATAGAGTTGGGTTGGGATGTATGTAGGTACCAAATTTTTACATCCCTTTAATACTTACTCGTTATCATAAATACGTACCTAATTAATTCGTAAAAAAACTCTGGAAAATACAATCGCAACGATACCTAAAATAATATTGGAAATTGTCACCTCATACAGGTTGTCAAAGTTGACAAATGATGTTTTATTTTTATTTTCGATTAGGTATGGCTGCTTTGATCACTATTATTATTCTGTGGCTGTGACACTGTGAGATTACTTTAGTCACAGCTCACAGAGGACCAGAATAATAACCAAAGCAAAGTAAAGTGCTTTAGTTATTATTCTGTGACTTTAGTAATGGAGTAGAGAGTGCTTAGATATTTAAATACTTCCGGTCCGGTGTCCATGTGTTTAATTTATATCGAAGTAACCTCATACCTTTAGTTAAATCGAATACCTACTAATTAAAATCTCATGCTCGGTTAAGGTGCTATTCCAAAGTCAGCGATCGATCGGTAATGGAACCGCTTCCACGGGTGTCGCGGCTGTGACGCGCGGCCGCGATCAATCGCTGACCTTGGTATGGCACCTTTACGCTACTCACTCTCAACTTGATACTCAGTGAACCGTCTATTTTACATCGTTTTCTAACTTAATTATTAAATGCATCTCGTAGCACGGCTCCCAGAACGTACAAAAAAATAGGTTAACAAGATATTTTCATGACTTCTAAAACTGACCGTTAAGAAAAGTTCAAACTCAAGTAGGTACATAAGTACCTGTTTCAAAAAGGAAACATTTTCCTTTGAAAACTTCCATACAGACCTGTATGGAAGTTTGAGTTGTACACTTTGATATTTTTTTACTTTAGGTCTGAATTTTCAAGTAGGTAAATTTCGTTAGCGTTGCCGCGTTGGCGTGACATGAATTATGATTATACCTTTGAAGTCATTTTCATACTTATGAGGAACTTTCAATAGTGTCGCTGAAAGGAGTCTCGGGAAATCATCCAAATTGCGACTTGCGCGATGGGTTGTAGAGAATATTCTCTATTGTAGATATGTCATATTCCCTGACTTCTCTGGTACACTTACAGACCACGTCCAAATCGGACGCGGATGAGGCAGTATCACAAAGGATCAAGGATTGGTGCAAAAACCGCGGGCCGCATCGATCCGCAGCTTGGCATTCCCGGCACGGGCCCGCCGGCGTCGCTATGGCAACGAGCCGCGCTAACCAAATACCGCCAAAAAATGTTTTATGACTTTCTCCAACTTTTATTTGCAATGTAAGTATGTTGTTTTGCCATATTGCTAATTCCGTTGTTCATATTACAACGAACGACGAGTTATTTATCGAACTATTGAAAATACTGAATGCAAAGAATGTTTATAAGTTTTTTTATAGTGATGTATAAATAATAAGTATACATATATCAACTGTACCAGCCCTTAAATATCTACCTAATTTAACTTAAGTCCATAGACGTAAATAATATAGACCCGGTCTAACGTACACGTAATATGTTCCTACTTCCACGGTGTCCAATCCAAAGTTCTGTCACCGAGCGTGCGTGACAATAAGCGTTATTAAAAAAACTTTTTTCGAAACTGTTTCTCAGTATCTAAAAACTCGTCTCGTTGTTGAAAAAATGTGACCCAGCTTTAGTGTCACGATATAAGTTTAACTTTGGATTGGACACCAATGAAGTGGGGAAACATGACATGTATCTACGTTAGGCCGGGTCCATACGAAGTATTATTTATGTCTATGCTTAAGTCACTTTGTCGTGTGATATTGACTTGAACTATTGTTTAAAAACCAAAACCTCTAACAGCACCGCACCTTAACTGATAATTTATTTAACGGATAGGTAGCTACCTCGCCATTAGAAGAATCTCAATTAAATATAGGTACTTGCATTGTAACTTTTACTAACCTATCTGTGCTTATCTACACGGTTTCATTCAATAACTTTTACGCCATGTCTGATTGCCAGCAATGGCGCCGAACTGCGGCAGGGAGGCACGCTTATCTGCTCGGTATGCAGATGTCTGCTTAACAATGAACGTTAATTCGTAGAAGTAAAGTATTTATTGGCAATCTCTGCATCTAGTGTTAGTAAATACTTATTTGAAAATTGCTTGGGCGTGGGCCTAGATAGGTTTTTTTTTTTTGCAGTAGATTAAGTACAGCTTGCACTGTAAAATGGTATTTTGGGTTTAAGAAATCCATTCTAATATTATAAATATGAAGGTGTGTTTGTTTTTACTTAAGTACTTGAATACAAATTAGTACCTGGGCGACCGAGCTTAACTCGGGTGAAAATAGAATTTTCCTAAATATGAGACCTAGTTAGGTCGATTTCTCTCCTCCGCATGGCCCTATGATGTTAGAGTCGTTTTTCAGAACGCGATTACAAATATATATATTTATAGGTACTAGTAATATATACAAATATTGCTCGTTTAATAGTTAAAGATGTAGGATTATCTTTTGCCTATACGGAATAGCACTACTTACTGTCAAGAAATCTGTAAAATAATCCAAATAATCCAAACAATCCGTGTACGCACGCACGCACCTCGTTGTATGCATTTTTCGATTCCTGAAGACTGGCGTTTTACTAAATTAGACCTTAAACTAATAAGATAAGGACTAGGCGTCGTGGATTGTTTAAACTTGACACTGTTTTTTCTACGCTACCCTCCGGCTACTCCCTATAAATAGCCGCGCCAGGAAACGCTGTCTTCCTGCTATCTGGGCGTTTTCACTCAAAAGTGTACCACGATGAAAATTAAGGTTTTTTTTCCAAGGTAGTTATTTTCTCGATTTTTTTAATCGAAATGAAAGAGTATATCTTGAAATTAGTGAAATTTAACACGGTCCCCCTAAAATATCCTCAGTTTTTAAATAAACAAGGAACTTAACTGACATTGTAGTGAATTCCTGTCAGTTTTGTGACTATATAAACAATCTTCTACAGCATAAAGTATTTAAGTAAGTGACACCGTATTACATTCATATTGCAGTTAAATATTATTTTTATCAGAAAAACACTCAAAATCAATGAAAAAACAAAAAATATTGCCTATAAAGTCGTTTCAAATTCAGTTTTGTGACTTGTGGTACCCTGACACTCTTCATTTTCCTTATAGTTGCTAAACGAACAATATTTGTCGAAAAGTATTTTTTATACTATTGAATAAACTTGTTTCCTAAACACAACAGTGGTAAATTAATTTGCATGTGTTAAGAATAAAATAATAAAAATAAAACTTCACATCTGAAAAAGCGGGACAGTCACAAAACTGACAGGGAAAATATTATTAGGCTAGGTTTATATGGAGTCTTTTAAGCAGATTAATAAATGAAAAGTAGGTAGTATTATTTCGAATTTATTTTGCAAATTAAAATTTTACTCTTAAACTACTAAATTACTAGGTAAGTACTTTTATGTTTTATGAGGATCACAATCAGTCTTACTAATTAATTAAACTTTTAGACCTAAGTCACAACAGAAATCACTCTACCTATACTTAGCAACATAATATTATTATTAGAGCTCAATTTTATTTTGTTTTTCTTAAAACCTATTACAAAATCAAGATACATAAATGATAACAATAACCTCCCTCAAAGGGCAAATAAAAAAAGAATAGTCAAAGTCCAATAAATACCTAGTTTAAACATGCATGCATTCATACACCAACAATATTTTTTATATGTCCTTGGAAGGCCAAATACATTATCCAATAATATTAAATACGTATCGAATTATTAACCTCTTTTTTCAAGTTGGTTAATAATAACACCCATGTAAAACCATCTTAATGAGGTCAGTTTTGTGACTTTGGTGGTCAGGCAATACGTGACCAGACGATTGGTCACAAAACTGAAGTCACGTTTTACTGGAACATTCTGATTGAAAAAATATTACAAATACGTTTTACACATTTTGTCAACAGATCTTATAAAAAGCAGTTCAGGTATAACGACTCTTTCTAATAAAAAAATATAGATATCACGAAATAGCTCCTATTTTTTAGAAATCGATCACAAACCTGACTGACGAAAAGTTGACGGTGGCGAATCCACTGGCACGACCTCGCTTCACGCCGCTCGTGCGCACACTAGATTTTTAAACTTGTGGTTGATTGATCACGTGATATCCAATGTCGCCATTTATATAATAAAAAAAGAAATTGGTGGATTGTTTGACCCCGTTTTGACGGTCACAAACCTGACATGTCAGGTGGCAACAGATTTAGGTACCACTATATTAACTAAGATTTAAATATGAAATACTATTAATTTTATTACAATATTTATTCCTGTGATGTGTACACTAACGTAGATTATGGACAACATCAATTTACTGCATATTTCTCAATAGTTTTTGAATAATGCAACTTTAAAAATGTCGATACTGGGGTGGGACACGTCAAAAAGTGCTACCCGAGCGGCTTTAAAAAATCATAATAATTACATTTAGCATAATTTAGGTCAATTTATCATTGGAATCTATAGTTTAAGGAATATAGTTTATACAGATGTCATTCAAATATTCATAAACAATAATAAATGGCAGTAATAAAATATTACAGTAGTGGGACACAGTCAAAACCAGGGGGTACAAGTTATAATGAAAATGCCCATCTATACTTGGACAGTTTACCTCTCCTCCGGCCTTAAAATCGGCTGATCTATACTAATAATAAGTCTGTAGAAGAAGTCGCGTCTGAAGTTTAAAAAATTTTAAAAATCTATCAATCCGAGGGGACTAATATAAACGATACTGAATACAAAATAACGATTTTTTAGAAAAATTGTATGTTTGTATGGCCGAATATTGCTCGAAGACTACTGGACGGATTGCAACAAAAAATTGGTAAGTATGTGGGTATTTTATAACACTGGACAACACACTTCATTTTATAAAACCTCTAAGATGCTTCAAATCTGTCCACAATGGCGGCAATTTGAATACGTCAGTGTCTCACATTCGATTTTTAAAAAGCATAGACTAAAATAGAGCCAACATTTGAATTCTGAACAAACTTTCGTTCTGTCTGACTGAAGAATATAGACGGGCATTGCTGTTCGAAATTTGAATGCTATTAGACCATCGAATTCGATGGTAGACCATCCATACAGCTATTAGAACATTTTCACAGATAAGTGTAATCTGTTCTAACTAAACAGTTCATCTTTGCTGGTCATAATTTGCGGTTTTTGAACGCATCGTAGAGGGTTTATGATATGAGTGTAGATAAAATCATTTTAAAACATTATGAAACCCGTTGTTCAATTTTCAAATTTGTAATGGCGGGAAAACGCATTTGAGTTTGAGATACCTACTACTTATACATTTAACAAAATAAATGATCATCAAATAGGTTCCGGTAAATGTGCCAACATACCTACCTAAACTACTCAAAACTTACCTTCTTAATAATAGGCAAATTATAATGAAAATTCAATACTTACCCCTGTTGTCATCGCTTGAGCGAATTCCACATTCCTTAATGCAACAACACCTTCAACCACCCAACGTTGCATAAAACTTTTATAATACAACACGAACAGCAAAGTGTCATAAGAGTTGTTTTTCATCCAAACACAAGTGGGGTGTACGTTTAGAATAAATTGAATTACAAGACTAACAACGCAACACAACTAACTGATATAAACTTCAAACAAACACGATCATAATTGAATCCATATATCAAGTTGGTAGTGAGAATTCTCTACACTTTTAACTTAAAAATAGTATGTTTATATTTGACAGCCGGTTTACATAACGTTCGAAACACCGCCCTACGGCGAGAGAACTCGAGAAAACTGAAATGACTGAAAAGAGAAGAGATGTAGGCATGCAGTGGTACGAAGGTACGGCTAATAATTCCGAACAATTAAGGTTTTTGTAATTAGAGCCCTCTAGTATCTAGTAGCAGAACCACAAATCAAATAATACTGCCATCTATGCAGTTTTTAAGACACTATAACGGCATGACCGTAGCTATGGCCGGACGGACCATAAGTACATACAATATTAATACACAGACTGGGGGGGGGGGGACAGCATTCCCTTCCGTTCCGAGGTGGTTCCGAGATCAGAACTTGATCAATATAAAAAATATTGCAAAATCAGTTTAGCAATGAAACAAGAATAATGATTTAATTTGTTCCTCAATGATATTAATACAGTAGCAGGAATTGGATTGACCTCTTTGGCAGGAAAAATGCAGGCAAGGTGTGTACTCTGTGACTACATGTGTTTGTGTTGGTTTGTGTTCAAATTTCATTTGTTTTCGATCACCCTAAAATCTCTCACAGAAAATTTTAAAATGAAAAAAATCTAAAAAGAAATCAGTAAAACGGTAAAAATAGTTTTTGTGACTAAACTGAATGCATTTTTACATAAGTTTTTTTCATTATTGAAGCAAAATGGTGAAGGTTTGGCAGTTGGGTCTTATGAGCTTCGATACAGCACTGAAAATCCAAGGAGCACTCGCTCGGAAGCACTTAGATGCCTTAGTGAAGGGACAGGACTCGACATGGGATACTCTTCTGATTGTGGAACACAAGCCTGTGTACACTGTAGGTTGGTATCAAGCACAACACCAATTTGACTAACCTCAATTCTATTCCTAGTCCACTAATGTTCAATGTCCAAGTCCTCCATTCAAAATAACATAGTAAACACAGATCAAAGTAATAAGTCACTCATGAAGTAAATTAAGAATAAAACAAACTAACTGTGTAGCTGTGAGATAGCTTGCTTAATAGTTGTACTAATTTTTTTTTAATTACTTCTTTCAGGCATAAGAGATGAAACACCTCGAGACGAAACCATGAGGCTCTGTAGCCTCGGGGCAGAGTTCAAGAAAACTAACAGGGGTGGTCTCATCACATTTCATGGCCCCGGACAACTGGTGGCTTACCCTGTTATAAACTTGAAACATTTTAAAACAAGCGTCAAGTGGTATGTGAACAGTTTGGAGGAAATAGTCATCAACATGTGCGAAGAATTAGGTGAGATCATGTGTGCTACTTGTCCTGCTGTGGTACAGATAATCAATACTCCTCAGTGCAGTTTGGAGAACTTGTGTAAAATGGTCGTGAATATTAAATTGAATGTTTATTACTCTACTGTTAGCAAATAATCGTCACCGTTGATAATCCAACAAATGATGACTGTGGTATTAAGTAGTAACTAAGGTCTTACAATTCTGATTTATTCAAGTTTACTAAATAAGTATTACTTTTCTGGGTAAGCACACTGCTCAACCATAAATACAAACAACAATGCACATAATATGTCCCGGATCTGTCCCAAAATTTAGTTTTAGTTCTTTATCTTCATGCTTTTCCTTAGTATTCTTGTAATGTTTCTGCTATTCTAATATTCATTAAATCAATCGTTTTGTGGTTTTTATTCCATAAAAATTCTGCAGCATTGGCGATGTTTACAAATTCAACATATTTCTTAAATAAAACAAGCTATGATGATTTCTATCATACCCACTCTGTCACAAAATCCTATATGGTTAACACTAACAAGTTGATGACTCCAATGTTTTTTGTTCAAAATACTGTAAATGCTTTGCATTTGTGACACATTTGTTTTTTTGATAGTCTAAGGCATTGCTATTGACCGATGTTGATACAGATAAGCAGCTGCAGTAGGGCAAAGCAATTTGTAATAACTATATTTTGTACAGATATATGAATTTTAAACTTATCATTGTTTAGCCTCTAAATACGAAGTGCTTCATTTTCGGGCAATGCAATCTCGATCAGCCCGAGGTCAGGAAGTGGAAATTCGGTGGAAGCTAGTAGCACAGGACCAATTCTGAGTGGTGAGCCTTGGGGGACGCCTATGTCCAGTGGTAGACGTCTTTGGGCTGACATGATGATGATGACAATGACGAATATCGATCAGGGCCTTTTTCATTTTGTCACATTGACAAACGGGCAGACGGCCCACCTGATGACCTGATGGTAAGTGGTCATCGCCGCCAATGCCTTGCCAGTCTGGAAGATGTTTGATGAAACTTGAAAGCCCTTTTTAAAAAACCCTTTTTTAAGGCTCTCCAAAGACCACTCAATGAAATATGTCATCTGGTTAGCTACATTAGAGTTCTTGATTTCTTAAAAGCTCTGCGCTTGGCTTCTGTGTTAACATCTTACATTCTAGAATATTGATTTGTCACATTCTAATATTTATATGTTGAGAATTAATGTTAGTTGTTACTCTGCAAGCACTTCTTTGAGCAGGAAATATGCATGCCCCATATGACCTCTGATTCGCAATAAATCTGAAGCAATTGTCAAAAGCTGTCCATCCATACATGTTTATTATGCTGTAGCGATTGCTATTGTGTTATCTAATTTAGTTACAAGGGTTATGTTCTATACTATG
The DNA here is from genome assembly GCA_963971205.1 of Aethes cnicana. Lineage (NCBI taxonomy): Eukaryota > Metazoa > Arthropoda > Insecta > Lepidoptera > Tortricidae > Aethes > Aethes cnicana. Next base: position 23,292,721 of record OZ020272.1, on the reverse strand, counting down.
TATGGTGCTAAAAAATTACTGCATTTTGGGAAAACTTACCTGTAGAAATTATCATAAAAACATACTAACATGCCGTGCCGTCGTAGCCTAGTGGTTTAACCTAAGGGTTTTTCCATGCAGAGGGTCGGGGATTCGAATCCGGCTCGCACCGCTGAGTTTTCACTTTGAACTTTAACTTGAATTACCATTGAGATTTTCGATGAAGGAAATCATCGTGAGAAAACTTGCACGTATCTGAGAAGCATTTGAAAGATGTGTGTAAAGGCCCTAATTCACACTGGGAATATAGACCAAACCCTCTTGTGATAAAGCCTGTGCCCAGCAGTGGTTTCCCCCTTTTCTCATACCAACTATGTTTATTGATTTTAGATTCCTGTTTCAGGGTTGAAGGCGAACAGGTCTCCATACACTGGTGTGTGGATAGATGATAACAAAGTGGCTGCAATCGGGATACACGCTTCCAGGTATGTCACCACCCACGGCATATCGCTGAACTGCGACAACGACCTGTCCTGGTTCGACCACATCGACCCTTGCGGCATCGACGATAAGGGTGTCACTTCCCTGTCAAAAGAAACCGGGGTAAACTGTACCATCGAGAAAATAACCCCATTATTCTTACGGAACTTTGACAAAGTGTTCGGTTGCAAAACAGAAGAACTAGACGTCAAATCCCAGGAAGAGATCTTGAATAGCGTCTATAGCAATCTCTTAGCACAAAAAAGTGCAACGATAATGTGATAATATTGTTTAGTCTGTGTCAATAGTAACCAGCATCTGTCCTACTTTTATTAGTTCAATTTACAATGTTAAACGATTGACTTTTACAATGTTAATAAGTTTATTTAAAGTCAAATTGTTGTGTTGAAATAAAAAGAAGAATATTTTCTACAAATTTATTTCATTTCTAAAATAATGAAAAAATAAATAAGTAAATTCGTTTACATCTAAATAAATAGAGATGAAATCTCAAGTTGGGTTAGGAGAAACAATGTGAGAGCTTTGCTAGCTTTGTACTCGGTACAAACGAAACGTCAAATGATTATTTCTTCGGAACCCAACTGAAAGTTCGCGAGACACCGAATCGACGCCGTCGCTGCGCGAGCGGCGTATGTACACAGACGCCCACCTCGCACCATGACGTAATTAGTACTACTATTGATAACATTAACATTATATAACCTATCTTAACAGAGTCTAATAAAACATTGCTACAAAATAGAATTGCTATTCGAATTCAGAATAGTCCCCTAAAATCTGTTTTTAAATACACCCTTTAATTTGGTTTACTTATAGTAAAATTTTCAGGGACTATTCCAAAAGTATAATTTTTAAACTTTGTATTTTTTTTACGCTTACATATTCAAAATTGTACAAACTGGTCAATTGTATAAAAAGTATTTAAATACTTAAATTAATAAATGCATTGCTAAGATCACTAAAATATGATGTAAAGAAAGGCTTATATGCCAAAATTCTATATTATGCATAACTTTTTTGCCTCTATATAATTTGTCGGTGTAAACACCCATATAGGTACTTCATTGTATGTATTACTAAACGTTAGTCTACTTAATATTTAATAAATGCTTATAAATGCAATAAATTACCGCTTAGGTAAATGAGAAAGACACGGTGGTTAAGTACAATGTTGCGTGTTACACGGCAACAGGACGTACGTGGAATTGGACGGAGAATAGCTGATTAAATAGTCTAAGTTACGTTCGTTATTTACGTCAGTCATTTGTATCACATGTGCCTCGGTGGCTGACAACGTCGTCGACGGGGCTTAACGTCGAATCTTTGAGTACTTAGTAGTAGAGTAGGTAGTTACGTTATATCATAGAAAAAGTAAGATAAACCTAGAATGCCAATCTTCGTACAACAAGCGTACACCTGAAATAAGTGCGATGATAAATGTCGCTGCCCAGTTAGTATGTATGAAAATTTGAAGCGCCCCAGATATTGCTCACAGAGCTTTTCCGATGCACGCCGCATTGTAAGGAGATTGCCAGTCTAAACAATCAGTGGCGTGCACTCCATACAGGCAAAAAGACACTGTCTACCCTACCCTACTGCATACGCCATTAATAATCGCAAAAATCCAAGAACTTTATTTTTGTTGACTACCCTGTCCAAAAACTCTATGCACGCCACTGTAAACAATGACCTCGTCTCTGGTTATATGGACGTCGACTAGTATCGATGCCGCGTTCCGAGTCAATTCGTGTAAAGCCCCGTGTAGGATTTTGTCGCTGAGGCAATGGGACTCGCCAACTACGACATGTGTTTGGGCGGCGCGAGCCACTTGCGCATGTAGTAGCAGAAGACGGTGGCGATGTAGAGGATCACGAGCAGCGCGCACGCAACCCCCAGCAGCAGCACGGAACCCTTGCTCGGGCACGGCTCCACTATGGTCACCGTTTTCTCTGCAAACACAGAACACCTTTAGTCGTCTACCCTTGGTCTCTTGTCAAGATGCAGTCTCATTCTATTGGTTCATGAAGAACTACAAGAACGAAAGGAGAACGAGGGTTACAAGGAGTGAGAAATGCGCTACGGGTGCCATCGGCGTCCATCGGTGTTGGTCAAGGCAGCCATTTGATATTGAAAGTTATACATCCCTCCAATCACCGCCTCGAACGCAGTCCAACGTCACCACTGCATTGGCCTCCGCTGGTGAGCACAAGTACCTACACCGTATTCGTCACCAGCTGGCGCCATATCATTATATAAAATAGTTTGTCACTGTGACTGTGTTTGTGACGTTTGACGTTTTGGAGACCTAAGTGTCGCCAATTCACCGTATAGTAAGGCGCATGATTGAATGAAGGCGATGATCCTGAAATTGGCTAGGTACACTGCGACCTAAACATCTCTAGCTGCGAACTCATTCGCGGTGATCCTCATAGAAATGAATTTCAAGTATACGTACCACCGAAGGTGGTCTCCGAGGCCGTCCCGCCGGGCTTGTCGGAGCGGAGGAAGTCGGTGCTCTGCCGCTCGTCGCCGAAGTCCAGCACGAGGATCTCCTGCGATATGTTCATATCCTCCTCCTGGCCGTGAGCCTCGCCGGTCTCGTTGTGCGGCAGCGAACGTCTCTTCCTACCCCACGACTCCAAAGACTCTCTGCCCCATTCGCACACGGCCTGGGAATAAAGAAGCAGGGTTTAGAAAGGGTTCAACCTTAGTCGTTTTATATAAACTGGCTTTTTCTGCGCCAGGTGTTTTTCAACTGCAATGTATATTTCTTCGATAAACGGTTGTATGGATTTTAACATGTGAGGTGTCGCTAAATTCGTCTTGATTGTGAGTGACACTAAGTATATCAAAAATCTGTATGCAGTCTTATAAAAATACTTCTCTATAAAAAAAAATCGCTCGCCGGTTGAAATCTTATCGAATTAATCACTACAAATTGATAATTTAAAAAAACCTCCGGCCGGAAAGAAAAACGATTATATTTTGTAAACCACATACCTCGAATAACTCATGGTACAAAAAACAGCTAAATAAAAATCGGTTCATCTATTGCGGTTCTTCAAATCCACGGACAGAACACACGATCAACTTATCTCTATCTTATATCACCCCTCCATTTTTTTGTCGCTCAAGTGCAATGGGTAGTTACCGGTTCGCAAGGCCCAAGGCAGTATTTGACGTTACACTGGAAGATGACACCGTACGACTCGGTGAATCTGAACGCTTCGTACACCGACTGGAGCGCGTTGCCATCAGGATTGAAGGCCGGGAAGATGCCGGGGTCAACAGGGCATCTAGAAAAAAAAAACGGTTATTTTTAATGTTCAGAATAAACCTTTAAGAAGCTTTAAAGAATTGACTGAACCTTACAAGATATCTATGAAAAACTTACCCCTCGTCATCAATAATCTGGAAGGTGCTCTTCGAGTCCTTAGCCATAGCAACACAGCTGCGCGCAAAGATGCCATACGGAGCTGAAAAGTAAATAAAACTTAAGTAACATCAGTACTAAATATAGAACGTGTAATATTTGGAGCTTTGTTAAAGAAGCCGTGGTAGCCTATTGGTTTGAGCTATCACCTCTAAAGAAGGTTGTACCAATCCGTATTGCATCTCTGAGTATCACTCAGGTGCGAAATTCATGTTAAAACCACTGAGCTTTCTTTTTAGTTAAGGAAAAGAGAGTAGTACAGCTCAGTAATTCAAAGTTGAAGTCCTAGATCTGCTCTCTAATGGGGAGACGCTCTACCAGCCACTGACACAGCACAGATTTGCTTATAGTTGGCTCATAGTCATCCGTCTGATCTGATCGCATAATAAGCACAGAAAAAAATATCTGCGCTCGGTCATCAAAGAAGAAAACAAGCTAATTTGTGAGTGTGGTTATTATGTAAGGTGTTCTCACTGTCTTCTGGGATCTCGATGCGGAAGGTGAGGCGGTCCCCAATGCGCACTGTCTCGACCTCCCGCTGGCGCGCGTCGAGGATGCGGATGCGCGGCGGAGGCGCCTCCGGAGCGGCAGTGATGGAAATCATCTCCGGGTCTCTGCACAGATGCGGTAATTTTATATTTACCGAAATATAAATATCTGCCGGCGAAATTAATAACATAGAGGCATACAATTTTCTTTGTCCTCGGGTTGGAAACGGAAACTGACTACTTACCAACAGGTGGCCTGTGTGCTCTTTAGAAATTCAATGTTATACAAAAAGCCTATTCCAAAAAATCACAGGTTACATAGGTTATGATATGTCTACTCGGGAAGCTTGCATTCTAAAAAGTCTGCCGTCCGTGTAAATAGAAAAATTAGGTTGAGGCCATTAGAATGCCATTGCGTCTCGATTATCAATAAACACCCATCTAAAATCGACTAAATTAGCCTCGAACATGGTAACCTTACAAAGTAGCCAACTTATTTCACTATATCGACATTGTAGGCTGCCACATCGCAGTTAAGGTACCTCATTGACAGTAATCACGATCTTTATCGTGCTTCGGCTAACCTCATTAAAATTACATACAATGTCTGGTGAAATTACGCTTTACGTTCCCTCGCACGTCCGCGCACCATTTCTCGCTTGTGTTACATCTAATTGTTAATGTGAAGAATGCGGCGGAGGCGCGGTTGAAATTTAAATTACATTTCGTATGTGTAGTTATTTATGAATAGCACAGTTCTCACATGGGATCGCCAAATCATGTCATCATTTGCATATAGGTGTTACGGGGCGACATACTAGTAAAATAACACTAGTGATTTTCAGAACGAACCTGATTGGCACCATTCCGAAAGTGATGTTCTTCGAGCTCATATCGTAGGTGCATTTGACTTTGTAGATTTTATCCGCCTTTGTCATGACGACGCTGTGGTGCTGCAGTACTACGGTGTTGGAGTACACTCCAGTCTGGAAATATTATTCATATTCATATTTATTTATTTGCAACCATGAGTTATAAGGATGTTCTTAAGGTTAAACAGTACACACATGGACCCTACTAGGGTGTAGCAATACTTACTTACATCTAAAACTTATTCTATGCTTAGTACGAATGTACATTTTAAAGATGTTAATAAAATCTTTTAAAACAAAAATTAACGTTAAAATGATATATAAGGCAAACGTACAGTGTAATTGTTTCATAACCTGAGATTTTATAAATCCACATACTTCTGCAAAGAATTGGGACACTTCTTAATTAGCAGATATACCATGAGTTTTTGGCATTTCAAACGAAATTTTGCTGTTTGTTGATTTAGAAACAGTGAGGACTTACGACACTCTGTGTGTTACAGTCCTGGCCGGCCATGGTGAGGTCCAATCTGAACAGGTCGCTGTTGACGACGTCGATGTTGCAAGTCTCCGAGCGACCCAGCGCGTAGATTCGTCCGTTGAACGGCTTGTTGGTGCGCACCTGCACAGCGATCCTCGTGTCCTTGCACAGCACCGAAACTAAACAAAAACACTTGGTGTAGTACTGAACGGATAAAAAAATAAGTTAATTTCGTTGTTTAATTACCATCATAACAGGTGCCGGTCTTGTCGCAGTTAGCGTCATTCCTAGTCAAATTGCTGGATGGGTTGTTGTCTTGCTGGTGCTCGATTGTTACCGGCAGCTCTCCATTCGCGTTGCTAAGCGGTTCTAAAACAAACAAAAAATACATGTAGCGTATGCAAGTAATGAAGGTTCTGACGCAATAAAATCGACGGGCTAATAATGCCGTACAAATGTATAAGGCGCACGTAGGTTCGTCCAGACGAACCTTTGATTAGGCTCGGTGTAAGTGCGCACTCGGCGTGTATCATCATAATCGAGCGAGATTGCGTAGCCTCGGTAACGTTCTTGCTGCAATTACAGTGCACTGCGCGAAGCTCGAATATCCACGGCGGCTAATGCTAGATTTTCACACGCAATTGGAAGGTACTCGGCGGCATCACAGACTCGCCTACTCATCCCCGGAACGAATGTCCGTCGTTATAACCTCATGAGCGACAAAGATAACGTGATACGTGATGTACTGTTCTGTCTCCGCAATTAGCAAGCAGATGAGTCAATTAAGCTAACGGTGGCATTGTATCTGCGCGTTCGTGGGCAAACACAATTGGAACGCTTGTTCCCACAGAAACAAGGCAGAAAACAAGTTCACTGCTGCTCTAACAATATCGTTATTGGAAAAAAAAACACGCGATAATCTGTCAACGTTGTAGACTACCACCACCACAACAGCCTATTTACGGCCCACTGCTGGGCACAGGCCTCCTCTGATCACGAGAGGGTTTGGGCTATTAGTCCCAACGCTGGCCGAGTGTGGATTAGGGACTTCACACACATCCTTGAATCTTCGTAGATGCGTGCAGGTTTCCTCAAGATGTTTTCCTCCACCGAAAAGCTCAGTGGTAAATTCAAATTGAATTTCGCACATAAATAATTTCAGAGGTGCGAGCCGGATTCGAACCCCCGACCCTCTGCATGAGAGGCGGTAGGTCAAACTACTAGACTACCACTTTTTTACTTGTAGACTAAGGGTTGTAGACTTAAGTAGTCCGTCATTCCAGCCAGACTTAGGTACAGTGCTTAAAAGTTAATGCAATCATTCAGTTGCTTTTTGTTGTCCCAAAATGGCTAATGATTGAGCGATTTTAGTCCTGTCTCGGTATATAGTTCTCTTAAAGAATGCATCCAGCAGAAACTTGCAGCTGCTCTCTATTAAAAAAAATCTTAACTAATGCTTAGCTTACATATCATTAAACTCACAGACCTAAGTATATGACAACCTAATAGTACTAGTTTTTTTACCAGTGCCTAGCCCGCGGTCTTTGATCATTGTGTGAAATAACACCGTTTATTACAACCCGCTTACAACTGGCCTATCTTTATTGCATCCGTCTAGATTAATATTCCCTGATGTATAATTTATTTAGCTCCTGACAGCAAGCACATTTGTACATTGCATTTATCCAGCACTCATCTTATTATTCTGTTCTGACGGCGAATTCTAAGAAAATTATTGTACTCACGTGTCACTTGTCTCTAGAAGTAGGCTATAATCGAGAAGCAAGTCATGATGCCTAATGCCTAACTATAAATAAGGCAATTATGTAATTGCCTTGCCTTGGAAGGGACATGTGTCCCTTATGTCGGCCGGCTATATTTGTTCAGAACACTACAACGTAGGAACTTAGATTAGCCATTTGCCTGCTAATATGAGACTTTACGACCCCAATCGACTAGATTCCTCTCCGACTTTCCCACACGAAGTGAAGTGGTGCATCTTCCCCGGCCTACAATAATTATCTCCGAGCGAGACAGCTGAAGCTAGTCGGTGTTACCTAGGCGACGTAGCCTCGTAAAACAAAAGGAATGCCTCGTCTCCTAAAGCGCTGCCTCTGTGCGCTGGAGCGAGATGTCGATTTAGTCATGCTTTAATTTTCTTACATTCAATATTAGTAGGTACTTTAAAATTCCTTTTGTCATCTCCACATTGTTACTGCGAGCTGCGTCTACGGTTAATTACACATTCGTTTACCACAGCTATCTATATGTCGTAATTGTTCCGCAGACTATTATAAGTTTGGTTTTCTGTCAGCTAAACCGTGTCTGCGACAGCCTTACGGTAATTTAAACAATAATTAATTAATCAACTCTATTTCAACTGCTCGTTTCTTTATTTGTTTTTTTTTTGGTGAATAAAATCTCTTATTATTATTATTATTATTAATTAAAGTAGTCTTAGTGAAAATACAGACCTCAACTGTTATATGCGTATGGGAAAGTATTCAATTTAAGTATTGTATTCCTTATTAATTAAAACGAATAAAAGATAACAGTGGCTGCGGTAACAATAGAGTTCGCATACTGATAACGGTATCAACGGCAACGGCCGTGTCCAGTGACAAACCAACGGATAGTTTTATATAATATTAACAATTAAATGACTTAAGGAGGGTTACTAAAACTAAAATACATAAGTTTTCGTAAAATAATAGGTTCAGAATTCTTTCAATATTTTAATAATTTAAAACTTGGCTTGGTAGCCTCCCTAATTTTCAAATACACTCAACAGCAATGAAAATGGGTCACTTTGTATAAAATTTCCCGTACAAAGTGACCCGTTTTCATTGCTGTTGAGTGTGTGCGGTTTCATATTGAACCTTAGATTTTAAAGACTGACAGGAACATTTTGATTACTGATGTATTAGAACTTTGCACTACTGAATTTAGTATTTCTTTTGCACTGTAAACTTTTATTATTTGTAAAAATCACGATTGTGTTTATCCTACCTCTCAGTAAGGAGTAGAATGGGTAGATTATCTGCGCTCCGGACGATGACTCGAGCGCCGGACAGCCCATTTGCGACGCCTCAACGATTCACAAAAACCGATCGACAATTTCTCACGCTAACTTAATTACTGTAAGTACATTTATGCAGTAAATGTCCAGTAACTAATAAGCTTTATGTCCGTTTTGGATTATCGTGAACCAAGTAGCTTCTGTCTGCGTGGTATTCGGTTGTACCGTGCCCGCGGAAACTATGCGTTTGTCCATACCAAACTACTGCCTGCCTACATACCCATCCAAATCAGTCTAGTGGTTTAAGTGTGAATAAGTAACAGACATAAACACACAGACAGAGTTACCTTCGCATTTATAATACTGAATGGATAATTTAATAGCGATACCAATTTAAATGTAATCAAATCACAAGCAAGACCTAAATGAAGTTGGTTTACGATCTATCAATTTTTCTTGTCCAACGGTAACTTGGTAACTTTTCGAATCTAGTCTGCAAACGACATTTTCTCAAGCACCTAAATTCAAACAGCATTCAATCGCGTGAAATATTTATGTAAAAATAGATAGATAAGTAATTATATTGTATTAAGCAATGGACAATGATAACTATTAGGTATTAGTACCTGGGCGACCGAGCTTTGCTCGGGTAAAATGGTTTAAAATGATTTTTCTCAGATATGAGACCTAGCTAGATGGATTTGTCACCGCCGAAAACCCCTACTAAATTTCATCGCAATCGTTAGAGCCGTTTCGAGAACGTGGTTACAAATATATTTATATAGGTACACATAATCATATAATAATTTATTCGTAAATCCATTTTACACGTTAAAATAAAGAAAAATCCTTTTAAATTACGTAAGTAAATTACACATTCAATTTGATGTACACTCAACAGCCATGTAAACGGGTCACTTTGTATGGTCCTTTACAAAGTGACCCGTTTTTATTGCTGTTGAGTGTATATATATACAAATATTGTATAGGATGATGTGTTAATAACATCAACGATGAGCGAGTTCGACTCTCACTTGACTGTCGTAAGAAGTGAGGTGATGAGGTCACTTTTTTGACTGCTTTCTGACAGTTATTTTGTTCTAATTGTTCCTTATCATAATGCGCTTCTCGGCACTGCGAGTACACTGCAAAAACTGTATTCGTCGTGCTGTCATAAAAAGTGGCGAAATTTGCACAACATGATTTTTATTTTGTGCTATATTGCCCCGATGCAAACCGCTACCTCGGAACGGACGCGTGAATAGATAGACAGAGATGCGGCTTATGGCTTTGTTGGTATCAGTTGTTCGTAAACACCTACGCCTCTATGTCTCAAGCTATGGATGTCTCAATATGTAAATTGTCGTTTAAGTGCTTGGGCGGAAAATGTCGTTATTGGATTTATCAGTTAAAGAGGTAGGTAGGTGTTGTGAGCAGCCACGTCTTGGAAAAACAAGTCGGAAATATCTGGAAGGCGATAACGGTCTTTCTGTATTGAAATAGGATTTCTGTATGCAATGCTAGTTATACTACCGTTACGGCCAAGTCCGCTCCCGTTGGACTTGTTTACTCCCCATTAACCGATTGATAGTTGTTTACCAATTAACTAGACGGCGCTGAGTGGTTTGGGTGAAATAGATAAAAGCGGGCTATAGCTAAGTTACTTTAACACCAAATTTCATCAAAATGGATGCAGTGGTTACCTATTTATGAAGGAGTTTACAATTTACTTAAGTTAATATTGTAGGTTTTCTTCATTTACTTTTAAAGTATTTTTAGAAGCAATTTCAGTAATTAGGTATGTAAACGTATTTTTTAGATATTGTAAAATCTCATATTCTAAAATCTTCGATCGTGGTATCTAACTGGTCGTAATTTGTTATAAATAAAAATAAATCAAAGGGACATGCATATTCATCTATTTTAACTTCCCCTGAAGCTTTTAGAACCCGCTAATCAAGTTAAACGTCTGATTGCATTTGCATCGGCCTCAAACGGCGGCCGTTGACCCATAACTAAGTGGCAGGCAAGGACGGCCAAGGCCGTTATACCGTCACGATTGGCACCGCATGTTTATGTTAATACTAGGCTTAACGATGCATAAATTAATGAATATACCTACTCACAAAAGTTAAGACTTTAACGAGGTAAATTTTTTAATCATCCGGGTAGTATTTTATAATCACTATCACTACATAGTATAAAACAAAGTCGCTTTCTCTGTCCCTATATCCCTATGTATGCTTAAATCTTTAAAACTACGCAACGGATTTTTTTAATAGATAGAGTGATTCAAGAGGAAGGTTTTCGTGTATAATTTGTTATAGTTTAACGCTCAATTCCCGCGGGAACGCTATAACCGAATTCCAAGCGGACGAAGTCGCGGGCAGAAGCTAGTATTTTATAAAAAAATGTGTTTACTACAATATTGATACCGCACCAAATTTTTGCTACAATATTTAATACCAGCCCTATGAAAATAATACCTACCGACATAAACTTCCAATGAGTCCCGGAGAAGGACTGAAGGTACATTGTACCTCCCTACTTAGTTGCCGAAGGAACGCAATAACCGAATTTCACGCGGACGAAGGCGCAGGCAGAAGCCAGTGAAATATAAAGTAAAAAACCGGGACACGTCGGAAGTAGCTTACTCCTACTGTGATTCAATTATAATCAATTTAGGGCTATTTCCATTACGTTCGTTATTTTTTGTTATTTGTGAACCAAGACGAAACCGACCTCACGGGCAATGCAAAAAACCCTATCAAGTTATAGTAGTTTGACCACCGTTAGGACCCGGCGCCGGCGCTCGGCTGACATCCGCACTTGCTTTGTCAGTTTTTGCATCCGCCCAATGCAGCAACTGACGTGACACAGCGCATTCCGTTCGAAGCCCAGCCGGCGTAATACCACAATACTGACACTATCACTGTGCCTACTGATGAATTCAATAGGCTGCGGGTCATGCTCCACATGCATATCGATTTGTACCTTTTGTCTGTCGTCTACAGCCGTTTTCATATAATTTATCTTAATGACATTGCAGGTTGAAGAATAGCTTCCAATTATGAAAACCTACGAGCACATTTTGCTGTTCATTATAATTTCATGTAGATGTAGCACCGTTAAAATATAGCTACCCACTTACACAAGTGTGAAACACCGTTCGAGTCTTGTTCACTTTCAAAGTTGTGTTTAATTTTACGAGTGGAGTACCTATTTTACGAGTTACGATTATACGATCGTGTGATAACAGGGGCGGGTGCTATCTTTCCACGGTGAAGGAGGAAATAGGCACATGAAATTGAGTTTGCCCATAACGGTGCTCTGTACCAAAACGGGGAAATTCTGAATGGTTCATTATATTGTTGTGTATTCTGCGTTATAACGAAGCAGGTTGAAGATGGCAATCTCGTTGCCATAACTGCGGTTCGCGTAATGGAGTAGCCGGAATGCACTCCGCGGCGCGCTCTGCTCCTAACATGCCATTACCCACGCCTGCGCAGATGACGTCTTAGAGAATGCAAATAGCATTATTCAATTATTCAAGACCCAATATTTTGTTGACTTGAAAAAAAGTACAAGCGCGGAATCGTCATAATAAAGCATTCGTTCACATATACCTAATGGTAATGGCGACAGTACCTACTAAATAAAAAGTAACTGACGCGATCGCTATTTCGACAATCTTAAAAGTAAATTAAAATTCACATTTTCACACATTCGCATACGCATAGCAAATAGCAACTGGATTCCTCAGACGAATTGAAATTATAGATACGTCAAGTTCTTATCGACCAATGAATCGCATAGCAATAAAAGGTTTCAACAAATATAACACAGTCGCAGGTGGCTTGCGCAGAATACAGTATGTGGTCGGTGCCGCGAGTGATTCATAAGGAGCGGAGGGAACAATTTTGCTAAAAGTTGAACCCGTGCAAATCGATCGTATCGTTAGATAGTGCACCAGTCGAGCAAAAGCAAACTACGGCCGTGAATAACCGCGCCGATATCTGCCATCACGGCGACTGCCAATGACCCAGGCCCTGTACTGGAACGCAGCGTGAGAAATACTCGGCGGCATCGACCGAAACTGTCTGCGGACTATGATATACTCTAACATCTTGTGTTATCCTTTAGTGTTCCTTTCGAGACAAACAAGCTATTGAAAATGATCTGATTTATTTTCAGTAATTTATTCAAATGTTTTCTAACTCGCTCTGATTGTGCATATACCTAATCCAACCTATACAGTCTGAATCAAAAGTATAACAGGATCATAACAATCATAGCGTTCATTCTGCGAAAGTAATCAACGATGCTGAATCATCATACAATTCCGTTTCAATGTTTAATCTGATGATTTAAAAAAAAAACGCAAAAACTGCGCCGTATTGTAAAGTGTAGACATTTCTCACGCCTCGAAACGTTGTTCATGTTCGCACCAGAAGAACCTCCAACAATTAACTTCCGTTGCTAGAATGCCGTGCGCTAATGGTATTATAATTATCAAGATTTATATCGTATTATTGTTTTAACTTGTTAGTAATTGACTTTTAACATCTCTAATACCTGCATAGAAGGTGCTGAGAGCTGAGACTATTCGATTTAGTGGATGCATTGCATGTCATTTATGAAAATAATAAGTGAACATTTTTTTGATAAACTCATCGCCGTTCGATCGCCCTCCAGGCGCCGTCATGACGCGTCATCAATCACTTTACCTTTATCATTACTGCTGCAGCTCAACCTCTCTACACATGAGTGTATTAAGGCTTGGCAGTTATAAACGACTTTATTTATTTGTCAGCTCATTGATTCTTGTTATGACAGGAAAGTGGGGAGTTTCTCTCGCTTAATTTGTTTTCTCATTCAACTCGCTAGCTCCCCGTAGTCGCATTCAACGAATATATGTATAGATTTCGTTTCGTGCGCAAATTATTCGTATACTCATATAAAGTACTATTCTTAGCTACTGCTAAGGCTAACTCTACTGAGTTATGCGATTCAACTACACAATGTATGGCATTTTGCCTTTAGGAATCATGCTTAACTGAGCGTAAAATAAAATCAAGTCTATCATTTTAAAATAGTCTATGAACGCATTCTAGGCGTACATTATTGTAACAACGCTGCTAACTACTCTCATTAAAGTCATTAAGTTCACTTTTCATTTGTTGGGTAGGTAAAGTGTGCCACAATTCGGTGCGTGCTGAAACCTGAATTCGATAATGTGTGTATAATTCCTTTACCCTACCAATGGCGCTTACTTCGCAACTTCGCTTATCCAGCACGTAACTGTACCAGTGATTGCCCTGGCTGCAAAAACTGCCACCACGAAGCCTTGCCACCGTCGCGTATGTACGTAATGTGCCCGGTCGCAACAGTAGCTGGCGCGGGACTCCGCATTCCGCCCATGGCTCTAATGCCTTCACAACTACTCGACATGGATTTTATTACGCACTAAGCAGTGATCTTCATTCTTCTATACGTCTTGGACTGCGGTCGGCATGCTCTTAAAACCAACTATTCCCAGCATAAACGGCGGCAATGCAAGTAATAGCTTTCAAATGACGCAAGTGCACTACGTGCTGCTCTCTCGGTCCCTATTTATCTCTTTTTCTCACGACCTTCTAACCATTAGTCCTTATAAACTCGTAGAGGGAGCCAGCCTTGTTCAACCCAGCTAAATAAAGAGGTCAAATAATAAACGTCGAGAACAACAGAAATAAGTATCGCATGCAAATTACTTCATCGGTGGCTTCAGTCGATATTATCGTGAGAAAAATTTTAATTGATCCCACGTTGCAATTCGATGGATTAATATTTTATGCGGCGTCAAAGGAAGTGTCTGATATCTTTATGACTGCTGTGTAGACAGGACAATGCCTCTGTTACGCGCTATTGGAATTTGAATTTCAGACGAGAACGCAATTTTAATTCCATTATTATTTTATACATACAGTATTTAAAGTAATGTTCTAGTTGATTTATGAGGAAATAGGTCTCAATGGTGTGACCAGAACATCGTTCACACGCCGGTGACATGCCACCGCGCCAACGCACACGTTTGTCGTCTAATAGAGTCCCCTTCCTTGGCGATCGTGGTCGTTAAGGAGAAGACTGGAGATAATTGGCGGGAATGGCGCCTTTTTGCGCCAGTTGCTCGTATAATCGTATTAAATATCAATTCATGTCTATATTTACTAAAACAAGTGTTTTATAATAAAAACAGGCAACCAAATGCAAATAACTGGTTATATCAAGCGTCAACTGTAGCTGACATAAATCTTAGATCGATCATCCATATTTGTAATGTTGAGAGGTTTAATTACGTAACACTAATTAGACTGTAACTAGAAGGAACTAGTACTTGGAATTGTATTAATGTTATTCCTGGATGGCATGCAACTAGTCACAGAAGCAGGTTGTTATCACGCTACTGTCAAACTTGCCAATATGTACACACTTTTACCTATAAGGTCCAAAAGTGCACACATATACACTATGCACTCCACTGTACCTACGTGAGCTGTCATTGGCGGTTTACGAACATTAGTTCTCTAGAGCTGTTTATTTTCACACAGTCGAGCCCTTCAAAAGTCAGAATGCTAATAGTTACCTACTCCCTTACGAGGGTTAAATGAACTTTTATGGATGCCCATTTAAATTATTCTCACGTGCTACTGCTATTATTAAAATACTCGTAACACTCGTAAGCAAGGACGTGAAATAAATAAAACAAGAATATGATCCTGAGGGTACATGACGTAGTTTAGTTTAGCTGTATGTAATTTTCTGCGCTAAAATGAAATGAAATGTGAGGATTGTTTAAAAACTACACTCATTAATCTTAAGTACCTGTGCGACCGAGCTTTGCTCGGGTGATGGAGATGAGTTGTCTCAGATATGAGACCTATTATTAGCTAGATTAATTTTTCGCCCCCGTAAAAACCTATCTATACGTTGTAAACTTAGCAAATCGTTTATAGAGAAGGTAAATGAGATTATGAAAATAAATATACACAATAAGGAATAATTTATCTTTCCGTTCTATATTCATATTTTATTATTGCTTACGATCGTATTAAAAGCATGTCCCATACTATTATTTACATTTAAAATAATCGTCGGTAAAAATAGATTTGTCTTGAAAATCGCTTAATGCGAACTACGATGCTCCTTAGCCCCATCACTATAGACATTAACTAGCAAATGTCATATTTCGGTTTAGGGATCTCTCCTACTATAAGAACCACCTCCTTTTGGATTTTTGGAAGCCGGTTAAAAGTTACGACTTACTTTCACAGAAGTTCTCGAAGTATTTCCCAATGGGTTCGCCGTCATCGATGAGCGGCCGCTCCGCGTTGAGATACGCCGACGGGCCGTCGGGCAGCGTGTGGTGATCGAGGTGGTACAGCCGGCAGTTGTAGGCCGCCGAATGGGGCGCGCCGAGGTACAGGAACGAACGGCAGAGGAACTCAGACTCTATGTCGCACGCGAGACGGCACGCCGCCTCCGATGTCACCTGCCAAATGTCATGGTTATTCATCACTACTATGGAGGGTGGGAAACAGTTGAAAAAGTGTCCAGCGCATTATATACGCAACGCAATTACTGTGACCCGACCCTGTTCTTTTCACAAATTGTTCTCAATCGACTCAATCGACGATAGAGTTTATACATGAATGTATGAATATTTAAATTTAACAACTCTAACACGTGCAAAGTAATTTAAAAACTTCGTATCCAAAAAATAAAAGGTTTAACAGTCATGCCATGTCACACATGAACCCTTGTAAATTAATATTTACATTAAATCTGTTCACTAACCTGTCATAACATTCCTTCAAGCTATCCGTAAAGCAAGTTTCATAGGACCTGACTGTATCATTAAAGTAGTACTTAGGAATGGTTTTTAATGTATCGTAGAAAGCGCTAACTATACAATTATGCTTGTGCCACCATCTGACATGAGGTTTATTGCTCGGAGATAAGATCTCTGTGCGCTACCTACTAGGAATACCTGTACTCCATCGTGACCAGGTTCCGAGAGCGTCCAGAGAAGAGAGCATTAACTTCAAACGCACAATGCAATTTTGCTGGCTCGGCTCGACAGGGGATAAGTAATTGTTAAGTTATGCGCTGAATATCCTTTATCTATATCTGTTGGCAAACATATTGAATGCGATAAAACGCTGCTTGCTATGGATGCTATTTTTATTCTCTGGATAGATACTTTAAATTTTGCTAAAGTTTACATAACTTGAATCATTAGAGTCGAACCGAGAGAGTGTCCAAGGACATAATTGTTGTCTCTTAGTGTTAACGCTAGTTTAATTTTATCTAAACTTAAGTTTCTGTAATTGGATTTAATTTAATTCATTTAACATTCATGAGAGTCGAAATGAAATAGGGTCGTACACTTGGAAGCCGCGACACGTTCTTAACCAGCGCAATCTGTTAGCAGTTTTATTTTACCGCTCGCAGCTAGGCGGCGATTGAAAGCGTATAGTTACCTTGCCTACTGACTATTAGTTATAGTTTACCTGCAATTCCTTGTCGGTGTAGTAATGTAGCCCGGCGTACTGCGCCACCTTGTCCTCGGCCACGCCCACGCGCGGCGCCGTAAACACCCGCTGCCCCTTGCAGGCTTGCGACGCCTTCAGGCATAGATTCTGCACGACCACACAACGCTTACAATCATACTTACAATGAAACTATACACTTACATCGTGAGAATCGATGGTTGTTTAGGGCTCTTTCACAATACATAATAAGAATCGATAAGCGCGATATGATCGATGATGATTATGATCTATGCGTAAATTATTGCGAAGCGACATCATAGCGCATAGTTATATTGTAAAAAAAAACCTTAATACATGAATCAACGTTTTTTACCAAGAAATATACAACGGGAAACGGTCCCATAAATAACCAACACGAAAAGACTCATGTCGCGTATTTTGTGCCCGTCTTCCCATCATTATGTTTATAATTCATAACTAGGAAGGTTTTTTAAAACAATAAAATTATAATGAAATGCATTAACGCTATGCTTGGGTTAGGATTACGGAAATCCATATTAGAACTATTCTATAATCTCTATCAACTTTATGCGTTTAGATATGTACCTTTACATAGACATACCTATTTAACAAACGAAATTCTTCAGCTAAGTCCACAACACGGAGAAATGTGAATGTTTCCTCTAGCTGATCCGATTTAGAACTCGAAAATACATAAATCTAGTGTTAACTAGGCGACGTCAGTGTGCTCGTGGCCGTCAATTATAATCGTAACTCTTTCTCCCTATTACCCCCACTTTTGCTGGCGAAGGACTTGCCATCTGGTACTAAACTTCCACCAAGACTGTTTTACTGCCCGAACATAATGAGCATAAGGCCATAATATCTAAGCAGGCACTTTAAAGGTAATAAAACCCCTGCTCGCGTTGCTTTTGTTAATATAATTTATTTTCTTAACTAAGGTGTAATCTACGTTCATTTTAGTTTCAGACAGTAATGAGAACGGGATGGTAAATGAAAATGCGGCTGTTTATATTCGAAACGTGCTGTCCACTCCCAACGGCTGTTACTCATTAATTATATTTAGAGATATTTGTTAAAATATGATGGGACAGAGGAATAATAGTATTACCTACTTATACACAGCCACTTTTTTGAAAATGATATCTTGCTTTCAAATCCTCTAAGATGCGTCAAAGACTTTCCACAATGGCGACAATTCGAATAATCAGTGTCACACGTTCGATTTTCATTTACAAGCCTATACTTAGGCGGGACGGGACCTAATAGGCGGGCATTGTTGTTCGAAAGTGTCATACATTTTAACGTCATTACTTCATCGGATTCATGTTGTAAAATGAATTTAAGAGGCTTTACTCCAAGAGTTGGCAACGTCGCAAATAGCTGTCAAATATTTTGTTGTTTTCATTAATTTCTCTGTATATTATTGAATGAAAATATGAATTATCGCTCTATGGTTGCAACATTAAGTATGGATTGCAACGATTATCATAGGAACATGAAATATTTAGGATTATGGAAGTACTATCTTTTGAAAACTTTCCATCGCATTTTCCATGCGTTTTAATGTAATCTTATCATTTGAATGCCTAACCAACAAATATAAAACGAGACGCGTAATTCAACTATAGAACGATAACTTCTTTTTTAATTCAGTAATATTGAGAAATTAATAAAAACAGCGAAATATTTGACATGGTAAATTCTTTTTCTGACGTGTAAAAGTGCCGCTATGTGGCCAATTTGCTGAATAAATTATTGAATTGAATTGAATTGAATTGTCATAACAAACACGGATCTCCTACCGATTTTTGAACGCATCATAGACGATTTATGTTATGGGTGTATATAAAATCCATGACTGTACAATTTTTATTGAAGTTGCAAGTTACCTCGAAGTAGTCGGTCCCGGGAGTGTCGACGAGCTGCACGAAGTGCTGCGCCGTGCGCCGGTCGGAGTCGCTGAGCGCGCAGCGCATGCTGCCGTACTCGTACTCCGCGGACCGGCACGGGAAGCGCTTCTAGGAACACAACGCGGGATTCAGACCGGGATCCCAAACGGGATTCGTGCTATACAGATTTAACGACGATATTGTTGTCGGTCACACCGGTGATTCGCCGCCATTGGCGCAGCTTGGCGTGCTTGTGCTTGGCTAGGAGGCCTATGTATGGCCATGTGTAACAGTGGACGTCTTTCGGCTGAATGATGATTGCTATTGCTCAGATTCCAATCCATACTAGCATTATAAGTGCAAAAGTAGACTATTTCTCTGTTACTCTTTCACCTCTGCCGTTGAACCGATATTGATGAAATTAGGATGAAATTGCGGGCAGAAACTTAATCGTAACTCTTTTCTTATTTCCCTTAAAACAGACGACTTAGAATCACTAACCTATAATGGTTTGTTTTATAATTGTTTATATTATTTTGCTTTTTATTTCTTTGTAGGAAAATACAGTAATATTTAACTATTTTAATAGTAATACTTAACTATTATTCTTTTTGACTATTTCATAATGCCACGAGTACTTATAGATTGGAAAATAACTATCCTACTTTGTAGAAATTTGTCATCATCGCCCATAGACGGTATTGTATCTAATTTGCAACATCAAAGGCCTCATCAATGCGTTAAATTTGTGACTGCGAAGATACTTAATGACACCCTTTAAATGATGGTAGCAAAGTGGAAAAATATCGACAGAAGTGAATTCCATGTGGGAACATGTTCTAGTGTTTGACTATTTGCTCGATTAGGAATACAGCACACGTAGAAACAATCGCTCGCCAGAGCCCTCATAACTTGCTGACAATATATCCTAAATGCACTTTACCGGTATCTGGGGCGGGCTCGTAAAATGGTAAATTGAATAGATAAACGTCGAATTACGTAGAATGTGGAATTACAACTTCCAACAACTTACAATTTGACCCACAACAACTGCTTTGAGGAGATGATTAAAATTTATCTTTTGTTTCGTATCTTCGGCAGATCAGCTAATGTGGCGCTTTGATAAGAGACAAGGAGTGAAGACCGCTAAGATTCGTATGATATTAAATGTATATTTTATTATTGAAAATAAGTATCCATCGCTGTAGTGACGCGGTGTTTTATTTTGTTGTCTAAATGGAAGATCTCAGTAGTCAAATTTCATCGATTTTGTGGTAGGTGGACGTACTCCACTGGCCCACTTGAACTGACTAATACATGATGTACACGTTTAATGTTGTCACCCTGTACCGCTCTACAGTGGCAGCGGCGAGAATTGCGGACACATTGCGCGATCGTGTCGCCTGCCCCGCATCGGTTAGCAACCGTCGCGCGCAATATGTCAGTAAAACGCCCGCCGCTGCGCTACACGCGCGAAATCGTGGCCGACGAGGCGCTACCTCGTTAAGGCAGGCGGCGAGGCAGGCCTCCTTGGTGGACGTGTAGATGATCGTATTGTCCAGCCCGCGAAGCGACTTGCCCGGGACCCTCTCGAAGGCCCACGGCCGCAGGCACACGCTCTCCGTTCGCACTTGCAGCTTCACCATGTAGTACGTATTCACCGAACGCTGACAAAAGAAAAACGACATTTAATATTAGCATAAAATAAGATCGAGTGCGAACTAAGTATCATGCGACAACTCATCTAACCTGGACTAGGCATTTGTGGCCTTTTCCCGCAATGTGAGGTAATTTTACAACTGCAACCCATTTTTCGTACAAAAAATCTAATAGGAATAAATGGGGAAGAATAATATATTCCCAGTACCTAATCCGACCCGCGGAAAGAGGTGCGGACTAATGGGAATTTTCATTTGCACTGCGGACTATTCCCATTCGTTCGTACTTCGGATAACTGGGAAAAACAATCCCAGAATTCCGCAGTCTGGACAACAAGGGTTGGGTTTTTAAACAGTAGTCCGGCACACACTTGATCTTCGGCCAGGCGAGCTCCGTAAAAGCGCTATAAAAAGTGTTAAAAGTGCATATGTACGTGTAAATTCCTTGCGTGTGTAGCTCCAGTACTTAATAAATCACGTTCACTTTATTTTCATTGAGTGCAATAAAAGAGAATCGCGATGTCAGCCCGGCAGCGGCGCGCCGCTTCGCTTGCCACGCTTTATTTATACCCGGGACTGTTCATTAGGCCCGAAAGCGATTAAACTGTCTCACGTATACCCTGAACAGTTACAATGTTCCATCTCTGCTTAGATTCTCCTGGGCTGACCGATTTAATCTGAATTGTTAATCCAATCTCAGCATCGCCGGGCTAATTGGCAGAGAATGCTATCTAACAAGAGATTTATTTGGCTATTAACCGACCCTGTATCTGCGTGCCTAAGTAATAGAGGGCGCATTCTATAAACCACATTAGTGATAGTGCCTTATAAAGATGCTGATAAATGTTTCCATTAATCTCATTAGATTCCGTCTATTCATCGGAACTCAAGCAAATCTTACGTTATGAAAATGGGGCGTATTTCAAAATGACCATTACCTTTCCGTACTTGGTAATCACCATAATTCACACATGGCATGTGCAAATGCAAACTTCCACCGAGTTTAGTTAGATGATTAGCTTGTACTGGCACTACTTGCTCGTTGGCTACATGATATTGTATCCTGACCTAACTAAAAGGTACATGGGACAAACCTACATATGGATAGGTGCATGTACTTAAATACCCTTTTGCCATTCCAGCGTGATAGTTGTTTACCATACCAGTGCCCCAGGATAGGCGGCATGCGATATATAAGTTCCTACATAAGTACAGTCGCCATCCATACAAATATCTCAAATGTCTTGATCGTGTTCAGAAATTTATGATCACTTTGTTCGCTCCTGTACTGATTAGATTACTGTACTGGTTTCCAAATTAGTTTCTAATATCGTCATTGTAAATGTAGTTACTTGATTCATTAAATTTTGTATTAAAAGTGTGTTTTTACATGGTTATTACGCGTCGTAAGACCTTGTACGAGAATTTTAGCTACGAATAGTGCGCTCTAAAAATTAATCGAGTCATCTACTGTATGTAGACGCAAGGAAAGGGAAGCAAGTACCTAAAGCGAGAAGCGAGAGAAGAAGTAGTGTCATGGCCGCTCCAAATTACGCGAGAAGTATGCTGGCGTCTCTTTCCTATATATGGCGAGGAAAAGAGACACTAGCTTGCAGCTTGCAGTGTTTCAGTGTGTTTTCAGTTACCTGCGGGGTGGCCATCGGGTTGTTGGCTTGGGTGTCATTCTGGAGCAAACAGCGGGTCTCTTGCACTGGCGTCAATGGGTTCAGGACGAAGCTGTAACAATACGTACACTTCATATTTTATATAGCTTCTGCCCGCGACTTCGTCCGCGTGGAATTCAGTATTGGCGTTCCCGCGCGAACTATGCGTTTTTTCGGGATAAAAAGTAGCCTATATGTTGACCAGTGTTATAAACTATCTCCATACCAAATTTTGTTGCAATCCGTCCAGTAGTTTTCGAGTTAAATCCGGATACACATACATAATTTTTTTTTCTAAAAAGCGTGTTTCTAAATTGCTTTTGTGTATGAGGTAGGGTAGCGTATTTATTTGACGAAGCGTGTTGTGGATTAATTATTTTTAACCTGTATTTCCTAGGTATGCTTTTAATAAATAAAATATTTATATATATGAATTAATGTATGGCCCAGTATGGGATTGATGGTGTATATCTAAATCCCACACTTCATTTTTTTACCAACTAGAAAGGATTTAAAAACCTAAAAAACATGCTATAGCTGACTCTGTGAGTAAAATATCATTTTGCTTAACCCCGTATATGTGGGACAAAATCTTGTAAAATATTTAAGTAGGTACTTATCTAAAATATTCAGATATATAATCCCATTTAATAAAGTATGAAAAAGAGAATCAAACACTAGATCTATCTATTCAGAATACAAATATCTTGATTTTTATTTTAAAACCCGGTAAAATTTATTGACACAAATATTTTATCTACGTCCTAGACTTAAAAGAAGATAATTTACCGCAATTTGCTATCTAACAATTTAACTGTTCGATTCGTTCTCCTTTGACTCGTTTTAAGATTTGCATAAATACGACATGTTTACTTAATTATTAGTGTCAATAGTAGGAAATTCCAGGACACATCTTTTTCTCATGTGTTTGGATAGGTCAGCATCCGATAGTTAATCTCGCATTGTAAACTATGTATTAGCATTGTACAAAAGTTGGGCTGTTTACTTTTTTTTTTAATTCGACATGACCAAAAGTAAAAATCCCTAACCTTGGTAAGAACATAATAAAATTTAATGATATTTTGTTTACAATAATCTGGGTCACTTCCAAATGAAAACGCAAAATCAATGTTTCAAATAACAAACATCTTCCTCAAACAAACCCCTCTACTAAGCCTTATGCTGCTAATTTAAAAAAAAACGGCCAAGTGCGTGTCGTACCACGCACAAAGTATAGGGTTCCGAAGTTGACGATGCCCACAGTACCTTTCTAAGACTTATTAGCATCTAGCTAGCCTGTGGTATGACGTGCCCGCCCCTGCCGCTCGAGAAAAATCATTGGTTTTTTAATCATTTCATAAGTTGGTCGACTAGGACTCGTAAGTTTGTACAGCCTACTTAGCTGTGATAGTTTTCCTTTCAACTACGTTATATATGCCATAACCGTGTTTTTTTTCAGCCATCCAAATACCACCATTTAGCTGGCAGGGGGGGGGGGGGGGCACGTGGCTCTAACAAAAAAATAGCACTTCAAAGCTTAATATTTCACAAACGCATTACTTCATCAAAAAATGGTTTTAACAAACCCACAATATTTTTTTAAGACCTATTCAACGATATGCCGCACCATGGGGTACGCAAGAAAAAAAAATTACATCCCCACTTTACGAGTAGGGGAGGTACCCTATAAAAAATATATTTCAACATTTTATTGTACCACTTTGTCAGCGTAACTAATATGTATATTCATGCCAAATTACAGCTTTCTAGAACCAAGCATCTCCGAGCAATAGTACGGACAGACGGATGATGGTCGGACGGACGGACGGACGGACGGACGGACGGACATGGCGAAACATAAAAATTTTTTTTTTTATTTAACAGTTTAAACTATCTCAATGTTAGATGATTTAATTAATCTCAATTTACGATACTTCAGCATTTTAATACCAAGCTAACTGACAACAAAGTTAATGCAATACACTATTCTTCATTAAACTGAGCCATAATCAAACAACAACAAAGTGTCATCATGTAATTATATGTACCTACTTATAGAGATTGAGAATCTTTTCCAGCACAGAAGAGTGGCGAAGCACCATGCACTAAATCAGTGCGAGGATTCCACTAGTTTTTTACCCGTAAATATGTACTACATAAATTTCCACTTATTTAAAATGAATACATAAATCTGCAATAGATGGGTTTTTGCCTTATAGTACTGCTCAGACACGGCAGTGTGTCAGGCCGAGTTAGATTTATTTCTTCCCGGATAGGAAGTCATTAAACGCATTAAGCTACGAGTAGTAGCTTGATAAACGAAGATTCTATGGCGGAGCATAAGAGATGGGCATATTTACAGCATTATTGAACACTTGGCTGTCGCAGTGACGCATGCCGGGAATATACTAGAGAACATTGCCCCGGGAAATACGCCCAACGCAAACCCTGTAACGCGATCGCAGAACCGCAGCTTCATTACGATTGAATACATCCGTGCGTGCAAAAAGAGACTATTTTTGACCGACTTCAAAAACGTCTCGCTCGTAAAGTCGGGTTCCTATTTCAATACCACTCGTCAAATCAGCTTTAATTAAAATATCTATTCGTTAACTAAATGGTTCATCGTAAAACATTTATAATCCAGCATTAAAGCTAGCATTTGTACCTAATTCTAGACCAGATAGTTCAATAAAGGAAATTGCAAAGGAAATAGCATTTTAATTATTGAAATGTGGTTTGCGCCACAGAATATATAATAGTTTTGCGCGGTTATTATCCTTGCTAGTTTTGAGGCACTTGGCGTATGCAGCGTTAAAGGCATAATTACTTATGTTGGGGCAGGAAATCACCTAGGCCGGCAGCATACGAGTGTACCCTTAATGTATGACTAACTTAACCGGCTATGTTCCTACCACAGCCACACTGTCCACGGGCAATGATCAATATGAATCATCGGACACAAGTCCAGTTCGTGTTTATCCGTGCCATAAAAATACTATCTACATATTTGGGAAGACAAGAAATATTTTCAGTGATTCTGAGTGTACAGTCAGCAGCAGAAGTAGATAAGCTGTCCAGGTGTTCAAAATGACCTACACACGACCTTATTCTTAAGACGTTAAGGGAGTGTACTAACTACTTGTCAGGGAATTTTTCGAGCTATAAATAAACCCGATGTCTGATTATTTTGCTATGAGTTTATCTAGTATCCACTAGAAACAATGAAAATGTACTAATGCTGTCGTAAACCGTCAAAGTATCAGTACTAGTGGGTACAATTCATTATAAAAATTCTTATATAGACTTCAGTATTATTTTCTTGAGTTCAAAATGAAAAGGAGTTCGAGGCGAGTTGGCATGACTCTTAAGTAGTCCCAAGACATCGTTAGAACAGCGGCGGGTCCGGGCCCGCTCACTGCACTCGGCGTGGCAACTGCATGTTTCTCAGGAATTAAGTGACATTAAATTGTTACGCAGCGCGTTACACTTCGTAGTCGGGTAACGGGGCAGTTTACCGGTCCGACTCGACATTCTATATTTAACTTTAGTTCAGTGAAACTGCGGAAGTAGCCAGCAAAACTGTATGTGTGCTTCTCTCATCAATTTAAACTAAAAATCTGAGGCTATTTTCTCAACATAGGTACGTACATTAAATCTATATCATACCACAACCACAATACATATCACTTGGTAACTTCTACTTATTTAGAGATGGGCTAAGCCAAAAGCAAGTTCCATTAATAAGCTATGACCGTTGCAGTGACTAATAATTATAAGAACGAACAAATTTCAAGATCCACTAATTGTATTGAATATGTTTGTGATTTCACAACAAGCAATAAATCTTTTGTTGTGATTAGTCGAAACGTAAAGCTATAATTACGTAGGAGATACCTACGTAGCAGGTAGACGTGGCTTACGTTAACCAGATTTTCAATTCACTCCAGCCGTACAATTAAAATAGGTAGGTAAGGTAATACATAAATACAAGAAAGTCTGTGTTATCTCTATGTTAGCTAAACAAACCTACATTACAAATTCTACTGTCTTAAAGGTAAATATCACATTGAAAAAAAGGGGGTTTAATTATTCATAACTGTACTATTGAGCAGCAAAATATTAAACTAGATAAAACGCGTAATAATTAAAACGCGTAAATATTAAACTAGATAAGTACGCGTGTAAGTAGTAAGTATGGTAATTGTTTGTAAATATAATAACAACGTAGTATAATAATGTCTTCGATCCAATTTAATGCGGATATCGTACCCGCGATCACCCGATCGGTAGCTCCGAGCAACCGCTACACTAAATGGTCGAGATTATAATAAAATGCAGTCGACGAGCGGTTTGAAGCCGATCCGGCCGATACCCGCGCGGCGGGCGGTTTGTTTATTACCACTGATTCACTATTGACTGCAGGCTACAGGCTACGTTACGCGCTTCAACTATCAATACCAAAGTCCAAGTTGTGCTACGTTGTCCAATATTGCGTAGTTGCAAGCGTTGTACCAATTATTGTGTATGTAGCTTTAGAACAGTAAATTTAAGGAATGGTTAAAAAAAAACATTTTTATTTTTAATTAAGCGTAGTCCGTCTGCATACAAAATTATATATGTACTAGCCGATGCCCGCGTACTTCGTCCCGCGTAGACTTGGAATTTGCGTAGGTACCAGATGCTACTATACATATTACATAGACAGTTATAGTTATAGAAGTATTAAAAAATTGGATTGACCCGTGGAAAACCTTTTCCCACATATCGGGATAAAAGTAGTTATTGCCCGGGTCTCAAATTATCTCCATACCAAATTTCATCCAAATCGGTCCACTCGTTGCGACGTGAAGGAAGGACCAACAAACAAATAAACACACTTTCAGATTTACAATATTAGTATGGATCTACTTACAAAATTGACACTCGTGTAGTAGTGGTTTTGTTGGTTTTATAACAATCAAGATGAATTTAACGACCCCTTACAAGATAAAATCCATCAAGCCGTTTAGACTTGACATATACACTAGAAAACATAACGCTCCTTCTGACGCAGTAGGGTAAAAGTTGATTTCTTAGCGTGTCGTTACATTATCAAATATTGCATTTTCCCATGCCAGTAAAGTTTACCGTCAACGAGCAATAAGAATACAGAAGCAGCAAGGCAGGAAACTTGTAAAAAAATAATTGATGTTTAGAAGCTTTAATCGTGCGCTCATTACATTGCTGCATTTACGATTATGGCCAAATTGGCTTGAGAAGATATACGTTCGGCGTCTTCAGACGCGCACGACGCCGTTAGCCGCCGGCGCCCGCGCACAAGAGAACGCATCTATCACAGCACGCCCGGCTTTGCTTGCATCATTAAATACCTCATACTTATAGCAATATTTTTCATCAAATGAATCAGTAGGTACTAATAAAGTATCTCGGTAAATTATTCACAAATGCGGCGTCCCTAATCACTGTTTCATACCAGTTAGACCGATGAAGATAACAATTAGTGAATTCGAAACAGATAAAGCGCCGATCTTCACAAACCATCCGAAACATTTGCAACAGTTACGAGCAGCGGTCGTAAAGAAAAGATTATAATCAGTTCCCTGACAGCATCAGATTATCATGGGAGATAGGGGGTCGTGATCCCAATAAAAATGTTGTTTCAGATATACAAACGCACGTAAAATGAACAATTGATTTATGAAGTGCTGCCGTAGGTTTGAACTTTGAGCAAAGTCACTAAAACGGGTTTGTTTATATATTTAAAAAAATCAGCGATAGGACCTCTAATAATCTCCAAATCTTCTTCAACATCGTGTCTGACGTACCAATTGATAACCCTCTGAGGCCGTCACATCCAGTCACGCAGCAGAACGGCTGGACGTCGGCGAAGTGAGACGAGCTCGTCCGCTCGGTACCGTAATCTATAACTTTTCCCGAACGAGTGCATCAATTGCTACTTACCACCGCGGTAAACAGTTAGAGAGTGAATACCGCATCCGTCCTCTATTGTCAGATCACTATTTTTTTAGGATACGTATAACAATACCAGATTAAAAGCTCGGGAAAGTTCCGTCTCGTATAATTGAATACCGAATTGATTTTCGATCGATCCCGTTCGAATTGATTTCGGGGAATCTAACTAGCGTTGCAATACTGTTACACGGTTCGCTACAGACTAATGCAATTCATTTTTTTGCCTCGTTGACTGTGATGTTCATCTGATGCGACCTGCATTAAATAACGTGAGTAATAATCCACTTGTCTCTATTGTCTGGCTTTGACATAGGTATTAGATATTATTTCTGATGTTTCTCTCTTGCTACAATCACCTACTCATATCCATTTCTGTTCGGTCTCATGGTTGACTGGCAGAGAATGCCTTTATACATTAAGTCCGCCAATTGTATGTAATTTGTATGTGCAATGAAGGTTAAATAATTAAATAAATAGAAGAAAATCATTTTTTTTCTTAGGTAGGTAGGTACTATGTCTAAGTAAGTAAAGTTAAGGTAGGTTATGTTTTTTACATCAAACACATTAAACGTAAGATGAATACTATTTTTATTATTTATTTTATTTATTCTTTCATTTCATAATTGTATACCGAATTCGACGAATGCTCTTTGTAAGGGGTCGTGAATCTACGTAAGTTACAAAATGGTTTTCATTATTACTCTTACCACTAAAATACTACTGCGTTCAATGGGTCAAACCTCATAGCCTATTGTTAGATATCCAGATCAGCAGTAAAATCTTGAACCGGATCCATAGTTGAATTAGTTGGTCTTCCAAACCAAGACAATCCAAACCGCGGTGCCGTGGTCGGCGACTATTGAAGACGTATGCGACCACTTTTACTGTTATCCAATTTGGAGCGTCGGTTTCCGCTTTTACACAGTTTGTGGCCGGCTTAGACGCATTGTTATTATTATTAACCAAGAGCGTGCCATTGGAATGCCTGAGGATGTGCGGCAGAGTGACACAGATTCCGAGATCCGACCTTAGCCGCAACCGGCGGGCGTCATAGAGCGCCGTCCAACATGCAAGTAACGTGTACGTTTTGCGAATGTCCTAAGAAAGTATATAGGAATATAAGAAGCCAAGAGCTTAGGAGGGTTTGCGTGACTGGCTTAGATAAGATCTTCTCTACTGTCTACCAGGAAAGTGGCTTGGACTGACTACTAACGAGACATATTAGACATACGAACATGTATTGTTGAAAAATAAACAGTTTACTCCTGCCTATTTATATAATTAAGGTAAATAAATGGCATTTAAAAAGGAAAAGAGAGGTCTGCACAGAGCGGTAATAAAAATAGGTACCTACTGATGTGCAACGTAATAGTCATAGCTAGTTAACAATAGGGATGACGACAACTTTTTTTCCTTAGTCTATCAGGAAGATTATTGAAAAGTATTGGACACGTATTCTTTCATTTTTCACGTAATCAAACTTATACGGAGATATATTTAGTTGAATGGTCGCGTGACGTCACGGTTAGGTACGATTTATACCTAACGGTGACGTAGTTACCCCCCACTCTCCAACTTTAATGCGTTTTAACTTAGTCATTCTTTGTTAATTTGATAAAGCGCCAGCGCTGCCCCGCCAGCTTAATTTACCTACATACTCGTATACCTACTACTACGTACTGTCTATGCCGCACGTGAATTAGTGAAACTTCTAGTCAATCCGATCGATTATCTCGAAAATTTGGGTTAGGGTCGTGCTCGGAGCTCTGACACGTCAGTTTTTTTTCGTTTTCGTGATCCGCAGTCAAAGAATGACGAATCATGTCTGAGATCAGATGTGATACGTTTTGTTCGATTCGAGATTAGTCTCACTGGGTCAAATCAAGAGGTCGACGTTCTGATGGCTCAATCATTAATTGAATAGTTGTAAAATCTCTAATGCCAATTGAAAATAACAATTATAAACGTCACAATACTGCCAGTCTATTAATTACATACCGTTTAGAATTGCCTAATCTCGCCGTCGACAGCGGTTATTAGTATTGATTTATTTTTATGACTCCAACTAGTTTCAAAGCACTTTGATAATAAGTATTTAGATTTCTTTCACGTAAATATAAGAAAGTTGGTGATCCAAGCGTTTTATTTAAATTATCATTAACGTTTTTAGATATCATCATGGGAAACCACTCCGCCCCGTTAAAAATATATAGCCTTCCGGATGCGAGCTGAGAATAAGAGCAGTCAACGGTTTCTTGCGATTGCATTTCAGAAATTATGGTAAAATTACCACAACACTTAATGCTTACGCGTAATTTACATCTTGCACGAATGCACCTGAAGTAGAATTGACCTGGAGCATCCCATTTGATTAATGTGAGAAAGTTCTTGCAAAGTCAAGCACTCTCGTCTAGTAGTGCTATCTCAGGGAGACATATTTAAAGTGAAAAAAAGAGCCTAGTTTATCTATCGGTTACATAACTTTATATAGTTTTTATTTTTTTAGAGTATACATTATGTTTACTGGATGTTGAAATATTGTTTAGAATTAGATGTAACTAGCGCTAGCTGTCGCATTCATGCTATTTGTGCGTGAATAAGTGATCAGTCCAAGGAAGTTTGTGGACTTACCTGAAGGAAGCGGCGAGGCAGTCGGGCTCCTCTCGGCACCAGCCCTGGCACTCGTAGAGGGAGAGATTCCGAACCGTGTAGTACGCGGTGCCCGTGAAATCCACATCCGTCAACTTCTCAAAGGCTATCCGACCTGGAAACGAGCTTAAATTACTAACGAGGCGAAAAGTGTAATCGTTTCAAGATTTTTTTCATGCATGTAAAAAAAACTATTTGTCGCGGGGGCATTGCCGAGGTGTGTGATTGCTTTTCTACTATTATCATTGCCACCAAAGCAATGTATGTAATATGTATAATTGTAATGTGTTTTGATACTGCAGATAAAGAGGTTAACTGTAAAAATGGGTCTTGTCCGTTCTTGGATAGAGCATGTGTACGTAACAGTGTAAAATGGTTTTCTTGTCTGCAATTGCTATGTTTAATTTCATGCTTTGAACGAACACGAGCACACAGTAATGGTAAAGTGGTGACGGTAATGTAAGGAATCATAAGACTAAGACGGCGTCACCAACCATTAGGACTAAGATTGGCCGCCTCTATATG
Source organism: Aethes cnicana (assembly GCA_963971205.1). NCBI lineage: Eukaryota > Metazoa > Arthropoda > Insecta > Lepidoptera > Tortricidae > Aethes > Aethes cnicana. The sequence goes on along the minus strand of OZ020272.1, from coordinate 23,261,029 downwards.
CCAGTAATTTTATCGACCTGCTACGCGATTTTATGCCACTCGTTTCCGCGACTTTGATCGGGTCATCTCTCCATCTAGTTCGCATCTGACAGCTAGTTTCCCGGTAAGCGGACGCCATTTGAGAACTTTCTGGTCTCATCGGAAATGGACTTCGAGCATGTGCCTCCCCACGCAAAAATTAGGAAAAAAAAGATCTTACTGAGCACGAAGGAAGCCTGCAGTGCCAGCAGCACCAGCCGCGCCAGCCGCAGCGCCTCGCCCCTCATGCTGACCGTTGCACCTGAAACAGGCTCACTCTTAACTGGGAAGAACGATAGACAAACAAGAGACTATCCAGATATAATATGATTATTAACCTTTTCAACGTCATGTGAAATACAAAGGCCGTCCATCACACGCCGAAGATGGTTGACGTCTAAAACGAATATGGATCTTACGCATACGTATTAAACTCTCTTAACCGTTGTACGAGCCATGACGCATATATAGGGTTGGCAATGTACAGTCGAGTTCATTAATATGTGTACACTTTTGGACCTTATTACAACGTGGTAAGGTGCAAAAGGTGTGAAAGCGCGGGCCGATATATGCGTCGGTGACGTTGAAAAAGTTAACCATCTATACTTCTTCTTCTCTTTGTCTATGGTTAATTTAAGGCCGTTCCCTGACCAGCATCGTCAAATTGCTCATGCAAGATCATACTTTTCTAAGAAATGTTAAAAGTTAAAATTATGAATAATACACAATTATGTTATATTTGATTATAATCATCCTTACATTGACAGCTTTCGTTACACGTTTCACGAAACTTCGCTCGACGCTTCGACCAGAATACCAATGAACCAATCGATAGTTCTCTATAAATACCTACTTAGTTCACTAGACATTTAAATAAATGTAGGAAAGTAACCAGCCAAATTTAATTCCGCGGCAAGAATAAACAAGAAAAAAATGTAGTGTAGAAAGTCTAACAAAAAGTTCATACTACCTTTTGAGATAGTTCTGATCTAAAGCTTCATCGCCCCAATTCTTTAAGATACAACAAAGAGTACAATATTATACTAGAGGTACGAGAGTATTGTCGACGCGTACAATGTAAAATCGTATTCCAACCTATATATTTACTTAGAGATACTTTGCAATTCTTTACATATGTATGTTTAAGTCCTAACTAATACCAAATAGGAAGAGATAAGTACTGTACGGCACGCGTTGTGGTCAGGCAATAACTACTACTATAGCCCATTTGCGTCCCATTGCTGGGCACAGGGGTCTTCTCATCACGAGAGGGTTTGGGCTATAGTCCCCACGCGGGCCCAGTAAGTAAAACGTTTATTTCGAAAGTGGAAGCACAGCAAAATAAAAAGTCCGCGGCAATACCGATTGTTTGCGCATACGCACATCCATCACGGCGGCCATCGCTCGCTGAAACTCATTTCCGGTGATTTGCAACTCGAATGCGGGTCAAGATCACCGCGGTTCCAAACACGAAACCTAATAGGAAAGTCTGTGACACGAATTTTCATTTACTTTTTGTATCGCAATATCGCTTTCACTAGTCTTTATCAAGCCGAATGAATGATCATTTGTAAACGTGAAAGTAAGGCGATTGTTGTACTATGTACTACCAAAATGAAGTTATTCTTATACATAGCTAATGATTTGGACAGCTTTCCATCATTCTATTACGTTATGCACGATCTAATATATTCAATAGGCATTCAAATTTGAGTACACATTGACGTCCATTCTGTTAAAGTAATCGAGCGGAAATTTGCATTTCTCTGCTCAATCATTAAATTTATAGGATAACTTGCGTGTAGAAACACCGCTAGTCAATTTGTACGAATGATAGTCGGGCGATATTATAAGTATAAATTCTAGTATTTATGAATTGCAGCAATGGGGAATAACGAGATTTACCATCTTCATTATGTAAATTGGACATATTCAAGCATTCTCTTGTCCTTTCTCGTCTCCGATATAGGCATTCATTTTATCTCTTATTTGAATCCTGATGACAGTGATAACCTCTCTAGTTTATGACTAAGCTACTTGACGATGTACGCCCAGACATTAGCCGCCATTTAGTTAAAACAACCTATCTTGATAAACGCTTGGTGGACACGACATGTCGGATAACAGTCAGGGACTAAGGTTGGGAATCCCAACTTGGAGAATATCCGTTTCACATTATACTTACAACTAGGACTATAGATACGTAGGTAGGTACTTTTCGGTGAGCTAGCCAAAACTGGATATATCGAGATGAGGCGCGGCGATATTAAGTATTTTTAAAAGAGAAATAAAATCATTTTGATAAATTATACAGAAAACTGAAAATGTTGGGTGTTATTTACTTCACTGGGACACCCGTTCAAAATCAAAGCGGGCGCCGAGTAGACATTATACAATCGCGCGATAATATTACCCATTTAGACAGGCACCATTTCGTTTTCACCTACTGAGCACTTAGTTAAACTACGGTTAATTAGCACGCCAATAGCACTTTGCGCTTCGATGACTTAGCCGAGATGTTCTCTGAGCGTACCTTCGTTCGCTATATCAATACGTTCTCACAGCTATGCTAATAGCTTGTAACAATTCTTTTCCAATTACATACCTACATTTTTCGGGTCAGCTGATTTCGAGGCTATTTAAACGTAAAATTTGCAAACCATCTTTCACGGAATTTAGCATCTCGAAACTATGCCATGCATGACTGTATTGAACCAGGAAATAATGATGACAAGATACATTCAATGTGAAGAACTTTACGTACCTGCGAGTGGAAATGGATCAGATTATCTACATATCTATGTAATACCTAATATTTGGGAGTAACTGCGGAATTATGATATTAGTTAGATTTAACTATCAAGATTTTGCACTTTTTTAATTTGTTCGTACTTATACACAATCGCAAATTTCAGTAGGTGTCATTATCTACCTACTATATAATGAGACAAACATTGTACCCAACGTTACTTCCCGGAAATAGCTAAATCTCGAACGCCATCAGAACGGGATGTGATAACTGCGTTCGTTATTAAGGCACACTTACGGATGGGTAACGAGATTCATATGTCACATAATGATTGTAACAGTTAGATCACGATGCGCGAGAGCGTAGCACGGTGGGTGCAGCCACCGTGCACATGATGCTCACGAATAGCCCAATTTAACGGTTAAGCCCATTCGCACCGTCTCCTGACGTCACCGACCGCCGGCGGAGCTCTAACTCGGAGACTTTCGTCATTCCGAGTAATAAGAGACAACCAGAGCGGCACTTGCATAATGCCGGGTGAACATCTTAATGAAATGTCACCGCTAAGCTAACAAACGGAAGAATTCGACAGAATTTAACCGTTTTACCAACCAAATTCAAAAAAGCAATCAAAGTCAATAAATCAAACTCAAAAGAAAACGATGCAAAGAAACTGAACACTGACAATGCATACTTAAGCAACATGAACGCAATTAACATACATAATCAAGTAATAAACCTGACCTTATATTACCCATGCGTCGAACAGATTTTCATTTAACGTACAATAGAACCGCGTTCCCATGCCGCCTGCGATTGGATTAGTAGCTAGCAATTTCAATATGGAAGCCCTACCTACTGTCTGACCTGTGTAATTATTTACCTCGCTGCTAGTGCTTTGTACAATGAAATAACAGTTCACATTTCCTGCCTACACCTTGACGCGGCCTTTTAATACTACATGAAAGGGTTATCCGACTTGATAGCGATTCACACAAAACTGCAAATGAAGTAGTTAAATATAATTATAGCCATCAGACGAAGCGTGTGTATGCATGACATGTGAGCTTGATTTTCTCACATAAGCATAAGTATGTATTTAAAATACTACCCCTCCAAATGACTAGAATGAATCAGGAACTTAAAGAAGTCACGCTTTGAGTTTGAGACCTAACATATTTATATTCAAACTTAACAAAAAAAATGATAGAAGCTTGCCTAAATAAAACAAAATATAAGTAAGTGTAAGTGTAAGTAATCATAAAATAACAGGCGCTTATAACGTACTTACATATATGACACAGGCAGGATGTTGAAAATAGAAAGTACCTACCACCCGACATAAATCTCTGAACTGACAAATCATGTCTTTAATTAGTGACCGTGACTGCCACGGCGAATGGTAGCGAGTCGACGGACTGTTAAATACTAGTAATTGATCATCAATATACCTACTAAATAGAAGAGAGTAAAACTCACCGTAAGCTCGAGAGACGTTGTATGTATTTATGTACTTCTGGAGTTAAGGTTTCATGTGGATTAAGCTCACCTGCTTACGTAACATTGACAGCAACTGGGTCTATTCGATACGGTAACGATTTTTTACAGAAGTATCGAGTAAACCTTTATGTCATAATTTTTTATCTGCTTCATAGGTATTTTATGAGAAACGAAATCATTCATTTTCAGCCTTTTATATGAAAAATCTTTTTTTTTCACTGGGGAAATGGATTTACGCATATCACCCGCCTGGCAGATGGTTACGTATGTGGGACTCGCCGACCAGAGTGGCCGAAATACCCACTAAAACCCCAGCGGTTATCCTCCGCGCTGTGTGCGCGAGGGTGCGGGATCGCGTTGTCGCATTGTATGAAATATCCTACTGCCGTGGTAAATAAAAATAAAGGTCTAAGGTCAAAGACGTCTTACGTTAACATTTTATTCTTATTTGAATAATGCTAAAACCTACTATAGATACTCGTATATAAACTTCTTCGTGATAAACTATTCCTAACCCTATTGTTGCCGCAAAACTACCACCGCTCACCATTACCTACTAAAGAACATACACATTATATCTATCTCATTGACATAGCGGTTTGTGTGATAGCGTGTAATCAAGTTGGACAACAAACCACTTGAAATGGCTGACATCTTTGTCAATACAGCACGTAGAACACGTCGCCGCACAAACGCGAGTTACGAGGCTAGGCTTTGATCGGCGCCGACGGGGTCAGAGGCGGCCGCCTCAGCACATGCCCCAGCATCAGATATCCATGCTAGTACGTAATAAATATCAAAATGGTCTCTTAATTTGACACATACGTGTTTATATTTCTGACCACAATCGTTAACCTTGTTAAGAAACCTTGAATGTCTTATTTTAGTTAATATTAAGTTGTGGAGTTCCACCTTCTCACAACACAAGTCATAATTGCCAGAGAAATCGTAATTGAACTCATGGTGCTGAGTGATGAGTACGGCGAGCTAGCCAATGGCGGAAAATGGTTAAAACCGTATGTCACAAGCGGTAGCAAGAGCCACAATGGACCGAACTTGACCGCCGTAACGGTACCCGCGCGCCGCGACGCAAAACAATGCGCGTGAGTGAACGAACACCGGCAGGTTGCTCGCCTGACCCAATTATCTTCACAACTGGGCCATATGTTTTCGAACGCGTGTGAAATTCTGCGTTGTAATACGTACTTTCACATCATTCAATAGGGTATTAGGAACTATTGTAATTTCGCAGCAATCAAAATGGAATTTAGAAAGAGCTTGTAATTCCTATACGTAATATGACTTGATAGTGTTAAATTGACTTCATAGCGTGATGCGAGGATTAAAATCGATCGTAAAAACGGTGCAGCCGAACCGGCCATCCTGGTAGGTAGCCGGTATCTCGGCATTCCTCCGGTGAACTCTATAATTAAATGCATTTATTCGTTTAGCTGGCTCGAGGGATTGTGTTTATCTAAGGAGTCTCGGTCAGCCTGCTCTGTGGCCGCGTGCACGCTAAATACGGAGGCGTCGCGAGCATGGAGCTACGAGCGGTTTTAGTTATTCAAACGACTCCTTTTCCAGTCGAAATTAAATACACACTACGCATTTAAATGAGACGTCCCTCTAATAAACTAATTAACGTGGTTGCTTGCTAACGCACCTGTATGGAATAGCTCGTCTGCTCCTTCTAAAAACATTAAATTGGTGCATACTCGTAAGTAAATGAACATGAATTCCTACGTACTTACTATACAAATGTTTTTTCTATAAGTAACACCTGTCAGCTTAAATGTATTTTAACTGTAGATCAAAGTGTTTATTATCGAGTAGGTTAGATACCTGGATATTAAGCTGCTGTGAGCCTTTTCATTTTCGTTATAAAGTCTATCACTGACTTTATTCCTATAGGAATTGCGTTGTTTAAAGGACAACTTTTGTTGTTAATCTAATGGACGCTTTGTGTTCACGTCTTATCCCAAGCCGTAATGAATGCGCCACGATGTCGTTAACAGGCGCCTTGGCCGTCGTGAACCGATACCGAGACAAGGAAACCTGGCGAATACTGGTGAAAGCGGGTCCATTTTGCATAGCCTCTCGTGGAGCTATATTTCTAATGAATGTAGATTAAGTGCATCCCGCTGCAATCATAGTTATGAACGATTAATTAACGTCCATTAATCGGTGAGTCTGTTTCAGTTCAGTAGAACTAACACAAACACGTCAATTCCTTTATAATTACAGAGATATTTCAGTATTATTAATTATCCTATCTTGGCCACTCAAGCAATAAGTAGAAGTCACGAGACTGTCCTTATTAACCTCGATTCTGCTCAAGCCTTCCGGATTATATCTACATATTTTTATAACTTGATTTCTCGAAATCCGTCCCACATTACGCGACCTCTAAAGAAATAACCCGTAAATGATACTGTACTAAAAGAGTTGTTATTAACCAATCGCCGATTTGGCATGAGTATTGGACACAATGACACAGCTTTATGGCCGGTCAGAACTTTCTATGTACAATTTGCACTTATGTGAGAACGCAGGAGTGTGGAATAGAAATAGCCTGTTGTCCAGTCCAGTGCAATTACCCGACCGCAGAGCGACGCACTGGTCACGCCTCGCGTTCCTCGATCGAGGCTGGGAATCACAATTATCGTCATCACTGGACTACTTTCTGGCTGACAGCGCACCTTTACGAAATACCAGAAAAAGTGCCAGTGACAATGTCGTGTAATTTTCACATTATTTTCTATCGCTTGCGAAGCCATCATCGGAAATCATCATCGGCCACGATTTGTTCTCTATCTTTCCATCCTTTTAGGCAACTTAGCAAACTCTCTCCAGCTTGCTTGAATTCGAGGTCGAATTTATATAATGTTACCTAAAATCCTTACGATCAGGTTAAAAGTATTGCAGCCTAGCTCGAGGTAGTGATCTACAAGTATTTAATTAATAGCAGAAACAGTGCGACAAGACACGCCAATTGCATCTCCGGTTTTCTTAAATACAAGTACAATTAGAACTTGGCGGGACATTTTCCATAATAGACGCGTTTACGTTCCCAGCAGGACGAAACCTGTAATTTCTACGAGTGTAATGTCATGCTTGGAAGGAACTTTATAAATAACTAAACTATCATGAACTGAAATTAACTGTTTCATGTGGGAAATTTTGTAAGCGTTAAAACTTTCTTGCTTCTAGTTGTAGCGGATTTGAATTCGTATAACCAAGATAGGAAAACGGTAATAAACGCAACTAAAGATTTTAACGAGGAAAGATCTAGATAAATCCTTTTTCTCGTAATGACTAGTGAAATGGTTCGTTTTGTTCTTTTATTACGTCGAGAGCAGTTTACGGGCATTTCGGTGTCAATAGTGATATTTGCCATTATACGGCATTAGGCTGCCAGTTCGCTGTAAACACTTCATCGGAAAAGATGGTTAACTGCAGGAATTACCGGTCGCTACCCGAGGCAGTACAATTCAGACGTGTGGCGGGACAGCGTCTTGCGCCTACTTTGTTGCAAACTACGCCTGATATGGGACGCCAACGGACGTTCGTTTTATTGCAAGTAATTATCTAACGTTGCTTAGGTGCGTAACATGGCTTGTAGTCTCTACCCTTAAACATAATAAGTACCTACTGATTTAATGTTTCTTCTCAAATAATGTTAGGCTTTAGTTGTACGGTATAATTGTATACAGGGTCAAGCAAAACGTTGTCACGATATTTTAACCACAGTATCAGTTATCAATTCTAAGCATGTTTTTCAGGTTTTTTTTCGAGTCAGTAAAAAAAGAAATTTTGTATAGCCGACTATGGTATTGATGGTGTGACCGAACGCCTGTATCCCATACAAAATTGTTTTTTTTTTATCTACTCGAAAAAAGTTATGTAGTTTTATACCAGATTCTACGTTGTATGCAGTGTTGAAATTGCTTGCTTTGACATTGCAGGTTTGTAATTGCAGGTGCCTGACCACGCGCTCTAGAAAATTCTTTAGCTTCGTACTTTTGTCGTGAAGGATTGTCAATTGGCAATTTAACATTCTAATAAAAATAACTTTGACAGCGACGGGCACAAAAAGACTTTGCAACCCAATCATCCCTTATAAGTTCCTGATTGTAATCCATGTAATAGATACTGTGGTACTTTAACATGCGTTAATTCTATGTTTTTTCCGGGGCATTAGTCGTGCGCATAAGTCGGACGCGTTGCAAAAAGTGGTATTGGAGTTCAGAATCGTCCCACGGAACCCATTGTTTCCATGTGTTCCACCGTGTCAATCCTTGTTCCGTGATTGTCACTATTGTCACACGTATTGTACTCCAGTACCTATATGGCGATGAACTAAAAATTATACTTTTACAGAATCAATAAGAAAGATAGACTTAAGTAGGTATATCGATTTGGAACGGCTAGTGCTGGATTTATGATGTACCCCCATTTTCGCTATTTATTTATAGTTTACTATCGGTATAATTGTGTAGTTAGAATCCCGTTGGTAAAGCGATAATTTGACGTTTAATTTTGTACAGGACCTGGGAAACCGAGCTTCGCTCTAGTGAAAATAGCTAAAATCGAGTTTTCTCAGATATGAGATCTAGCTAGATCGATTGGTCACCCCCGTGAACCCCCATATTGCAAATTTCGTCCAAATCTTTAGGGCCGTTTTTGAAATCGCTTGGATAAATAAACAGAGAATTATATACAATATTAGCGCGTTTAAATAATAAGATGAAATGGTGAAAAGTTCTTCGAACTGAGGCTTAATTCGTTTGTATACGACACTACAGATATTTTTAAAAGCTTTCAATCATCGCACATGTAATTTATGTATACTTAATATTACGATTTTTATATAAAAAGTCTCACCCGACTGAAGACAGTTTTCTCGTTGGTTCTAATTTCCTGTAACAAAATATATATTTTTAGTAGAATCGATGATTATCATCACATCAACATAAGTAGATAATTGCTGCATGAGCACAAACCAATGATGTTGGAGGGATCTGGGGTATATTCTCTATGCGTGCTCACGGGCCTAATTGGAGTTGTTTGTAAAAATTTATAAATATGTGATTTGCCATAAAAATAATGATAAATTATAACCCTCCTTAGCGTAGATTTTAATTGGAATATTATCCCAATAGAGTCCTCAGAATTGAGATAGGACATCCTTTTCCCTGGATGCCTTCTTAAATGATAATAATGTCTTGGGAAATGGTCATTTAGGGATACGATACACCATTTAATATCAACTCGCATACCTTGACCGCTCGCTGTACAGCTATGTAAGTGCCAACTTCGATTTATTTATGACAGCTACATACACTCAACAGCAATGAAAATGGGTCACTTTGTATGGAAAATTGTATACGAACTACAAAGTGAACCGTTTTCATTGCTGTTGAGTGTATGAGACTTTGCAGTTGGCTCAACTCGCTAAATAGTGAATCACTCTCGGCGTGACACGTGACACCAACATTGACTCATTTAACACATAGGTAATTTCACTAGCTTAATCACATGGGAAAAGTTATTATTGGATTAAGTTACATAAAAGAGAAGATCACGCCATAAAAATCAAAAGTTATAAATAGAAATCCTTCAAAATGAATACAATAATATTGTTATTTATTGGTTACTAGATTTCTGCCCGCGACTTCGTCCGCGTGGAATTCGATTATCGCGTTCCCGCGGGAACTACGCGTTTTTCCGGGATGAAAGTTACCCTATGTCTTTTCCCGGGACTTCAACTATCTCCATGCCAAATTTTATGTAAATCGGTTTGAGCCGTTGAAGTGTAAAGAGTTAACAGACAGACAGACAGACAGAGTTACTTTCGCATTTATAACATTAATATGGATTAGTGCTATTCACTTAACTGTTCATACGATTATGTAGATAATCGCATATACCTTACGTACTACAGTAAAACGAAACTTTAAATGTCGTAAAGGTCATCTTAAAACCAGCTGCTGGTCCGAATCCTCGCGAATTCCCCAAATACTTCGAAAACAGTATGGTAATGGCATGTAAATGGAATGTTGATGAATTTGTCACATCGCCGGAATCGTACAAAAATGGTAATTTATCGAATCGCTCGTAAGCTCTTCAATTTATTGCACCGTTATGCCAGTAAATTGTGGTTTTCACACGTTGACCGTTCTTCTAGTACAGACCGCAGGTTCCGCTTTAATTTCCATCTTTTAAGGCAAGTTAACGGTTAACTGTGAAAGTAGGTGCACTACAAGTGTCCTGTTTTAATTATATAAATGGTAATATGTATATCTAACATGCCAATAAAGTCCATCATCAATGGACCTTACAATCTGGATGAAAATACTCCCACTCGAGTGTTCTGCATTGGACTCGGTAAGGTACCTAGTTACTCGTATCATTGCGGGGCCATCTCAGCGTAAGTATACTAGTCTGCGTGGGCAACGTAAATAAACCACCGTGTACTTGGTCCTTTTATTTTACAGTACCTTAGAAAATAGCATTAGAGCGAGGAACAATATCGCCGGCGGCGCTCGTGCATTGCCGACCTATGGAATGAAATGGAAAAATAAAAGGAGTTCGCATTGAAATGGTTTGTATCGCCCTTCGCTTAGGTTGCTTCCCCTTTATCCGCAGCTGATCGCGCTAGACAATGCGGTGGTGGGTGCGGGCGGCGCGGGCGCAGGCGTGCGGGGGCGGGGGCGCGTGACCGCTGAGGGCGCAACGACCTTGCGCGCACATTCCTCCCGCGCCTCTAAGGCTTGCGTCCCTTGCTCGAGCACCGGCCACCTACAGCGGCAAGGGCGAGCTACGAGCCAGGCGATGCTCACAAGGAAACGTCATTGTTCTAGGTATGCTTAAGCGTAATAAAGCCATACCTAACTCATCCCCGCAAAAACGTCATAATTTCGCTTTTAACTGTATTACGCAACAATCATTGAGAAAACGTCGACATCTCGAGCTCATTGTTAGCATACGCCCACAAACAAAAATCCAGCGAAACTGGGCCAATGACCTCTCGAAACTTAAAATGAGCATAGTGCAAACACAGATGGCAAACAAAGACAAAGTTTACCATTGAATTTGTTTTCTCATAGTTCTACTCTTAAAATACCATTGATATGTACGAAACTTTGTAACCAATTTGAATGGTTTGTTGAAATACTACCTTTATGGGATATAAACTCACAGCACAGCGCTTCTAACTTGAGGCACGTAAATGTTATCGTAATAGCAATCCTAGGAACAATATCGGCAATAAATAAAGCTGTAATGCATAAAGGAACATCTCTTATGGCAATGTAAAGAATCTCAAGCAGTGTTCTGATCACGGGTGTTAAATTGGGCGATTCAATAAAAACATTCAAACAATTGAGCACCTTTTTGGAGACTAACGGCATCTATGCTGCGGTTAACGGAAATTCGACCAAATTATCGGAAACCGCTCGCATTTGGAAATACACTAGATAGTTTATGCTCTGCGAGAGGAACGAATTGTTTAATGCTGTAGAGCGTGACACCAATCCACGTAACCCACTGCCGGGGATATTTACGAGACACCATTTCTGTTCCGTTCCGACCATTAAATTCTTTGATAAAGTTTAATCAGTCACCTAAGTCTGTTGATAGTCACAGCCAATATAAACTTGTCTTATTTGAACCCAGAAGTGTCGCGAATCGCTATAAAGTGAGGAGGGACATTACGGCATAATCTCTTTCACAATTTATAAGTCATTGCCAAGATCACTGACACCAGTCGTGACCGGTACAATATTCCGGCATACCTACCTACTCCGCTTTACAAATCGGTTTTATATTTTCCATTGACATTAGTCATTTACGCGGAAAATCTATTTCTAGAAATCGTTGAACTTTTTGCTAAGCGAATAAATGCGTTTACGAGCCGAATATTTTACAACTAGATTAGATATATCTTGTAAGATACGATTTTTACAAAAAATGTCAGGAAGCAAGGTTTCACCATTTATGTACTTGTTTGTTTGTTTATTTATCTAGAATTCGACGTTTCACGCAATTGTTTGACATTTGTAAATATATCTAACAGATTAAAAACTGATTGAGAGCCTCTGCTTACATGAATATACAATATACAACATATACTCGAAAAACATTACCCTCCTTCTAGCTCACTCGGGTAATAATTAGATAGCGCGAAATTAGATTTACCATTATGCACGTGACAGCCCAGCGCAGTGCATCGATTATCAGTCAATTGTGAACCGATTTCGTTGATTCTTTTTTCTATCGAAAGGTGGTACCTCCGGATTTGTCCCATTTTAATTTGATTCAGTTCTGATGATGAGATCCATGAGAAAATGAGGGAACACCTCGAAATTTTTTTGCACATGCAGGTATGATTTTGGCATCAATTTCAAAGAGTACACAGTGACACTTACGTCCCGTTGTACCCGTGTTTGGAAACTATAGCCTTGAAAAAATACAAAAAGAAAACATAACACAAGTTCAGTATAAAATCAGCTTTGGGTAGGTTCACTTGACACCGACTTTGCAGGCTGTTGGAGTTTGAAGTCTGGTTTTTTGGGTACGTGAAAATAAATACTTATAGAACTCCTATATAGAAAACATAAAATTCCGGAAATTATCAAAATGAAATTATTAGACAACACTAGTCGAGGCAGTCAATAAAACAGGGTCGTTTCCTCAGCTCATCTCTCGGTACCAAGTAAATTGAAATCATTGTACACTCCTATCACAAAATATTTGATTGTTTTCTATAGTTGAACTGGTTGATTTCAGACAGCTCGCACGCACTACGTGCTTTTCATAAGAAATTGTAATTCGTAAGTGGGGGCTTGAATGGTACCCAACATTTCATATGTACTTATGTACATATAATCGACTAATGACGTAAGGACGTAAGATATTATGCCACTGTAAATTCACTCTATTCGCAAGGTCGAACCACTGGGTAATTTAGTGCAATTTCTCGCGTAATCTCTGGTGCACTTACCCCGACTGAATTTATAATGAACTTTTATCGTTAGCATAAGTACATTAAGTATATTTCCTCAATCTAGTGTAGTCCGCGACCCCAAGAGGGAATTTGTGTGAGATTCGAGCGCATCAGATTAAGATATGGAAGGTTCCTGGTATACTTTTAGGTACCAAATATCAGCTTTTTATATAATTAGTGCCGCACGACGGTGTAGTTTGAAAACGCTCCCACGAGCCGTTGTCATATCCGAATTCTTAGATAAAGAAACGGGGGCGTAAGGGAGCATTAATCAACTTTTTATTCTTCTAAATAAACACCCCTTTGTACGTACTTCTTCCACAAGAATACCAACATGTAGATTAGCATATTTCCATGACCTGAGAAACGTGGGGCATATACATTATCAATATTTGGCGAACTAGAGTATTTTCGAACTCTACTAGAGCCTGAACCCAGCAGCGATGAACACTTTTTTGCAGATTAAACCTTTTCTTTATATACTTTTATCTTCAATGTCAAATAGATCTCCACGAGGCTTAAGTAACTACAATTGGGGTTCCTTGACTAGTATGTACTTACCTCCTAGCACGGCGCGGGTAACCTAGGGGTTACCGACCGGATTGACTGATTGACTTCTCACCTTCACGTCAGCCTTCTTGGAAAACAAGTCACTTTATTTCCAGATTTCCACAAAACACAAGCGAAACGATCTCAACGATTTGGTTCGGTCCAGGCATTTAATATTTCTCTAGTGCAAGAAAAAATATACTGAAATGAATTCTAAAGTTCTAGGTCAAGATGAAAGTGTCCTTTCTGACGGGATGCTAAAACTGACAGAAGAAAGCGACAAACGGATTTACATTTCATACCGTTATACTGATCTGGCAATGTTTCTTTTCTATACCTATTTATTGAGAACAAATTGTTGCCCGCGACTTCTTCTGAGGGGGATTTCATGTTACCAAATCCCTTTCCTAGGATCCCATTAATACCTTTTCTGGGGATCTCCGTTTTTTTTTACCGAAAATAATAATGAAAATCTATTTCACGGTTTATTGGTGTCATTTTATCATCATTTTCTTGGCAGCTTTTTTTCTTTTTTATGGACGGATGTGGCGCAGACATCTGCAGCGCGGGGCCACGGGCGACGGCGGCGCCACGTTACATACACAACTTAGATTTCGCATGGATTAAGAAAGGATAGCCTCAACGTCATCGGCTTAAGTTCTTCGCCGCGCGCCTTCTAAGTCGTGTCGTGCTATACAGAGTTTTCTATTTACCTAGAAATACTAAAAAATAAACACTCATCTTTCCATTCCAACGAAACATTCAGTTGTCATGTTTTATTACGATTAACAGGATGTTGGTTATTTTCTATAATTTTTTTGTAAATTACAGATTTGCTCCGAAGGGAAATAATATGTCGAACAATTGTGTTGTTATAAAGTAGAGACTTTCTGTTTTTTTTAATTATTTTTAATTTATTTAAATCTTGCACTTCAAACATTTTTTTGTTTTAGGTACTTACATTAAATTACTTAATTTTTCACAAAGAAAATCGGCTGTGGCCAAACGCATCGCGGGAGCAGGATTCATGAAATATATGATTTGGATTGGGAGTTACCGGTCTATACCAAGTGGTTCCCACTCAAAGCTGAGCTTAAACCCGATATACATATGTGAAATAAACGAGCTGTAAATAACTACACCTCGTTAAGTACTCTAATGGAGTGCTAGTAATGTTAACAGATATAAATAATCCACCATTAAAAATTACGTTCGCGACGTTTACTAGCAAAACAGGCTATTGCCGTAAATTAACTTTTATGTTATGCTCGCACATTCGTACGTTTCCTTTCTATCTAGACTGCTGTATTTAATGGATACCTCGTAACTGAAGATGTGTTTAGGAAATCACAGATATATACGTAAATACCTACAGATCATCAAGAACATGTCAACTTCATAATAATCCTTGAAAAAAGTGCCTATCTAAAATCATCGCTGACATTTTATTACGTACATTATTTTCTACGCCATAGATAAGATCACGTTTCACATTACACAATTCTAAAGCGCCGCCGCGTCGGATAATCCTTTCGAACTATTAATTTTTCCAGGGAACACTGCGAAGTGGTGATAATTTAAGTGTTATGTAGCTTACTTTGCTCGCAAAGTCGCATTCTCGAGATTGCTATCCTCCTTAACCCTTTCGCCACCACGCCTATTGGAAATATCGTGCCTGAACTTTACGCGTACAGCACAAAGTAGATTTTACACTGCAAGCTTTGTCGGCCACAACCGACTGTGGCAGCAAAAGGGTTAAATGACGCGGCGGCGTCTGCTTGAGGGGTCCGCGATACCATCGCTGTGCGGACAAACATGGCCCGGCCCGTTAATTTTCAGCAAAAGAATAAGCTCGCTGATATGCCCAGAAAACTTTTACGGCATTTTTCTAAAGACGCTTTCAAAGCATGATGATAAGCAAAACTCTTAGAGCACACTTGGCGAATTCATACCTACTTTATTTAAGTACCCGAATTTAAATAATCTATTCTTTTTTTGAATCGAATCCATTATTGTCACCATTATTAATTGGATTCATGTGATTTTTCTTTATTAGCAGACAGAGAATGAACGCCTCATGTATTAGACATCAACGCGCTCGGACTGGAAAAGTGCCACTACACACTACGTCAACGCGGTGATATACGTAACGGACAATTAGTTTTTAAATTCTACTTAAATACTGATTAAATCTTAATGACAGCTACAATTGTACCTACTACAAGACGGTTTATGTTCGCTTTGTACTAAACAATAACAAACAAACAAACAAACAATAACAAACACATAACAAACATAACATACTTCAAAACTAAACAAACTCATTACGTTGTTAATCTTATTTGTTCCATAAATGTAAAATCATGATATAAAAAGTGCTTAACTTACTTGAGCTGGGAAACGCATTTATTACTTAATCACTGTTACTAAAGTAAAAATAAACACGTGTGTGGTTATTAAATTCACGCATCGAGATTTCTAGCGGTATCTTGAAAATTACAAATTTCATTGTGACTTAAACAATGGTTTTTGTAAGATTAGTTTTTAATAGGAATAAGTAGAAAGTACTGTTGTGCGACGTGACTTATTTCGAGCGTTGACAGCGTGGCCAATGTGGCGGCTTTGTTCTTCGCTTTGGTCCGTACTTGGCAACAGACGGTTTCGCCTGAAGTGTGAATTATTCCGCTAATCCACTGACTAATAGGTGTCGTCGCATTGTTCGTATAGTTAGAAATAGGGAGAACGATCCATTGATCATCATCAATAATAACAAAAAATACCACATTCATGAAAAAAAATGTAATGTTTATGAACAGTCCTAAATTCAAATGGTCGAACGAGGACTTTGCTTCCTTTTCATACCATTAAACCTTATTCATTCTAACGAACGTCCATGCATTAGCTCTCCAGGAAACTCCTAACAGCCGTCTGAACTGGTATACAACATTGTCAAGGAAGTTGGTGCGACACGGTTCTAAAGCCGACAGCACGCACGCTGTCCGTATCCAAGCGACTTAAGGCCAAGAATTCATAGAATAAATTCTAATCTTCGTAAAAGATTTTTTTAAGTAGTTTTGAGTTGAACCTGTCTGAAGGAAACTTTAAAGAGGCCTATGTTTGAAATGACGACGAAAATTATAAACTATAGTACTTGGGTGACGAAAATGTAAAACGTAAATGTAAAATGTATGTAAGAATGAGTATTTGAGATCTAGCTAGATCGATTTTTCGTCCCCGTAAAACCCTACATTGCAAATTTCGTTCAAATTGTTAGAGTCGTTTTTGAGATAGGTATATGGAATACCTACCAGATTATCGCATTTGAATTAAAAGATACCTTCTCTTGAATTTGCTTTCATTTGTTGTTCGTTACGTCAATTCCAATTAAACTTGAGATTATGGTAATGATGCTAAGGATTAAGTCTATCAAGCATCATTTATTCTGCACAGTTTTGTATTAAATCGGTTCTACCTTTGTCTCTTATTTAACAAATAGACAGTCTCAGTTTTATCTAACGACATAGTGGACGTCTCTCTAATTACAGAATGGAAATCCATAATATGGTTTTGTAACGTATGTGTGACACTGACAAGTGAATTAAAATAGACTCGAGGGTCTTCGAGAATCGCAGCCTAGCTCGATGACTCGCCTTAAGTCCGGATTTTCCTTTATAGATTATATTTTTCCGTGAAGTTACCGTGAAGCGATCCCGATCGTGAGGGGGGAGGGGGTCGGTGACCGGCGCGCACGCCGTCCCCACGATTATTATATAATAAAAAAAATAGAAGCTCCGAGCCGAGCGCAGGATAGTCGGGTACGTTTGCCCTTGCCTTTTTGTTTAGTCAATTTCAAATATCACGCGCAATCTAACTATAGTTTGTTTATGCGCGGAACTATGAAACAAAGAAAGTACTTTCCGGTCTAATCTACACTACATCAGGTAAGGTAAGTATTTCATTTTATAATATAGTTTTAACTGTCATGGTTTGCATTCTGAAGAAAGCAATAAATGTAAATTATATCTACACATCCAAAAACATTGTTACTCTAATTAGCATTTCACGAGTTAGGTATGCATAGAGGTACTTTGTACACTCATATGGTCACTGTTACTCAATCGACGTTAATGAAAACCGTTCGAAGTGCGAAGCTCGCTGAGAAAAAGGTAAACGACCAACAAAAAGTCGTCTTTCAACAGCCTTAACAGTACACCGTAAGGACAGTCGGAATCCGCATGTCGCCATTAAGAAATCTTTATAAAGATTCGACTTAGGTATCTAAACGGGTCGTCTCTGTACGTCACAGCCTTAGCCGAGACAAAAGTATAACGGGCCAGCCGCCCACCGCTGCGAATCATTTGCATCTCAATATAAACACGGTTATGATTTGTTACATCACAACAACACTATTAGTGTATGTAACAGTGAACAAGTACATCGAATTTAATCTGGTTTCGTTCGAGATAACGTCGTTTGACGTGACGACTACTGATTCGGCGGCGGCACTTTGACCGACTATTTGTCGACATTGTATAGGCGTGCGTCGTACCGCTCTGGGTGTGTCATTGATAATGCTGGCTTCATCCATCAATTCAGACTTAACTCGCAGTACTACAGTCAGCAGCAGAAGTAGATAAGCTGTCCAGGTGTTCAAAATGACCTACACACGCCCTTAACGTCTTAAGAATAAGGTCGTGTGTCGTGGTCAAAGTGCAAACGATACAAATAAACCGAATACTACAAGTTTCTTCCGTTTTCTTCGATGATCCAATCAACTACTTACTCGTAAAAAGTTTCAATCACATTTTAGTATTTTTATAATGAGGGCACACCCGATGCGTTGTCAATTTGAATGCAGCGTAGGTATTTTCTTTACTGGAGCTCAATACACACAGTATCAATTCAATGCATGTAAGCCTTAGTTGAATCACCTGATAATACAAGTTGAGAATGCGAACAAACACTCGACTTGCCCGAGTTACTCGAGTAGCACAGATAATAGACCAGCCGGACTGTTTCACGTGTGAATTCCATGGGTTGATGGATGTCCGCTCACCGTATCGCCACCGCTTACCCATCAACTCCTATCGTGGAATAGTGGGACATGCAATTCGCTCGATCGAGCAGCACAGTTACAGTCCTTGAGTGAAATGGAGCGGTGGCAGAGCAACGAATATACACTTATAACAAGTATACACTTAGAATCTTCCGCTAAGCTGTCTTTTGGTGATAAGTTATCCTAACCCCCAACATAAAAGAGGGGTGTAAATTTTAAATTTAACGCTTTTATCTGTGTGTCTGCCACTGTCTGCCTGTAACATGTAGCTGCGCAATGGACGAACCAATTTTGTTTTTTTTTTGCTAGATAGATGAGTTGATTCTGAGTAATTGAAGAAAATCGGTTTACTGTTTGAAGATTAAAGGTCTTTTCTGATTTCGAGTGACGTATCACTTTAGGGTGGGTTTTTTTTTTCATTTTAGAATTGTTATTTATGAACAACCCGGGTTTAT
The DNA here is from genome assembly GCA_963971205.1 of Aethes cnicana. Lineage (NCBI taxonomy): Eukaryota > Metazoa > Arthropoda > Insecta > Lepidoptera > Tortricidae > Aethes > Aethes cnicana. The sequence continues at coordinate 23,241,695 of OZ020272.1, read as the reverse complement.
ACTGATAGTGGAGCAACAATTATTATACACTACACCTTCCGCATAAAGCACAGTCTATTGGTGAAAACCTTTTTTAAGTCCATCACAAGATTCAAGAGCATACGATACTGGCATGTAAGATCAAAAACGTCTTCTCGGTGGGCGTGCATTTATTGAGGGTCTCCGCGAGTGAATCCGCCGCTAGAGGTGCTTGCTGTCCTGCCAGGTGCAATGCAATGTTGCCAATTTAGCACAATTTATACACGCTAAATTGGCAACACCCAGGTCTCCGGAACGTCAAATGTCACAGTGACATTGACATTATTGTATCAAATGACAAAACGTTGACATTGACAGCCACCACCTTGCAGATAGAGGCGCCAAGTGCCCGATTAGTGAGCAGGAAAACGTCGGCCCTCTTTTCCTCGGTCGAGCGGAGTGACCCTGCGAAATGGACCGTCGAGGCATCATATGCGTCTCGTGGCCGGGTCAGTGGCCGTCACGCTCGGGCGCTGGCTGGAATTGGGTCGACATCGGCGTCGGAGAGGGTGCCGGCGACGCCACGCGCCGCTGACTCCGGATACACCGCGATGGCGACAAAAATACGGGTCAGCTCAGAACAACCGGCCATTTCTGTTCTTCTTCTGTTTAAAAGCCTTGGCTATCCTCGCGTGGCTTGCCTAGAGAGATATTATGACACTATAGCCTCTGCCTGCCTTTTCAGGTCGTTTTAAGACAAGGGCTTTAGTAATATAATTTAGTTGCTCTCTTGTTCTACTTTCGTCAATGTCAATTAGACCAATAAAATAGTTTTCATCGGGAATCTAGAAAGTGACCCTGGTAGCCTCAGTTTAACCCTTTCACGAAAGGTTAAATCTCTTCTGCTGGGCGACTGAGCTTAGCTCGGGAAAGCTCGGGTGAAAATGGCTAAAACCAAGTTTTTTCTGATATGACACCGATCTAGATCGATTTATCGCCCCCGTAAACACCTATTACAAATTTCGACCAAATCGTAAGCCGTTTCTGAGATAGCTTAGATAAATAAATAAACAGCGAAATATACAAGTTTAGTGCGTTTAAAGTATATATTTAGTCCGTCAATTTTCCTCAAATTTCATTTAAATTGAGGTTTTCTATGAAGGAAAACATGAGGAAGCAATTCAAAGATGAGGGAGCTCTCGTGACGAGGCTAGTACCGTGGGACGTGTGCATAAGCTGTTGTCCTGATAATCTCGTAACACTATTAAGCAACAAGATAAATTCTACGTACTAAAACAAAACAGACAAAAAAAACTCAGTATCATGTTTGGAAGTTTAGTTTCAGAATTCAATGTCAATGTCTGGGATCTATGTCGGCACAAGTAGGCAAGTCAAAGAGTGCGCAATCGTGTGATTTTGAGTTTCTACTTTATTTGACTCCGCTAGTAGGTCGCGACGCACAACTGTGGCAAATCCATTATACCGACACCTAACAATGTGATGCTTCTACCTCCAACTACGTGATCTAAGCTGTCAGTGAAAGTTATACTCGTGTCTTCAAATAATGTTAAAACCGTTAGACATGACAAATCAATAAAAAAATAAAATGCGATCGACTAAACAGCAATTTACTTAGATAAAAAAAAAGTAAAATGTTTTCAAATTCGTTGACATTTTTAATGATGTTACAAGAAGTGTTGGAGCAGATGACATGACATTACTTTTATCTCATAGAACGCCTCCATTTTAAACACTAAAACAGGTTATTTGAAATAACGCTGCAGATAAGTGCTTGAGGTACTTTAACTGAACCTCGGGAGAAAAGTCAAATATATCACGAAATTCTTGGGTGCAGGACGCACCCACGTCGCTCGGGGCCTACGCATTCGTGCGGCCTAGCCACTGCGAAGGAATGACAGAATTTGTATAAGTAACTGTTCTTTTACTTAAGACCATGATGCCGACGCAAACCGACGCTTCTTCGCAATAAGAGATGATATCGAGCTACGAGCACCGACGACTCGTACTTCAAGTTTACGTTTGCTATCAACTTTGATCTTGAATATCCAGTTTTCTAACGCTCAGAGATTAATATATTTTTTCTCGTGTTAGTACGTTGTGACTTCTTTGAACAGTTCTGCGATATATCAAACTCGTTATATGGGAAGGTTTCAAATGAAAAATTGTTTTAATTGGATTCAGGATCTCTACCTTATGTTTATCTGTGTTCATAATCATAACTACAACACAATAAATAATATCAATCATACTAGATAGATATACATATACTTAAGATAAACTCTTATGTGACTATAATTTAGGCACTTATGTAAATTAACGAAATTGCAACCAAATTACGAACGACAGTGTTTCTAATGGGTTGTGAGATGAAAACGTTCGCTCGATTTTCTTAAAAAATCATCAAGGCGTTCTTTTCTCTTTGCGGCATATTGTTTGTACCATATTAGACAACACATCAGACTCATCAACTGTATCAACTGTAACTACAAGCATCTCGACCACGATTTTGTTTTACTGGACATGAATATTGAAACTGTCGAATGAATTACATGTTCTATTGTATCGCATACGCCGACGCACGTGACTCGCCGGCAATCGCAGTGATCTCGGTCGACCTGCAATCATGTGTTCGACTGCCGGTGAATAATGCAGGTATTAACCCGATTGTGCTATTACTGGCGCCGGAATGGCCACCGACTGAGTAATTGCTAATTTCGCAGAGAAAACATGACGTGTTCACATTTCTTTCTAAAAAAGCTATTAATTAATGTTCCATGATCACAATGACGGTTTTTTATTTCGGCCAACGTTAATTTAATAGAAATACGGATCTGTTGAATAAAAGTAATTTTCCGCTCTAATCAGATTTGGCAAAGCTAATCTCATTTAACAGTAATCTATCGTCTTGCTGGAGTTACTCACACTTATTATTTTGACGCTTGGGTTTGTTAATTTTAAACAAAGTAACTTATAGCTACGAGTTGAAATATGTACAAACTTTTAATTATAAACTTTCTCTTCTTTATATATGGCGTATACGAATAAAATGTAAACGGCAATGGCATACTGTAATTTTTGGCTACACGATCTTCGGTGCTGTGATGTCACCGACCGCGCGCGTTTTCGAACAAGTTTACAAAACCGGGAACATGTGAGCGTTGTTTTATAAAATGTGAGACATTACGGAATTGTAGGTTGCCGGGTAGGTGCAGAGAGGGCACTGGGTCGGGGGAAAGTAGTGGGGCCTGCGTGCCGCGTGCTGGGCGCAGTAGAAAGGTGACTCGTGGCGGGACGCTTCGTGGATCGAGCCGTCGCTTTGGGGTCAAAACAATGCATGCATACGCTTATGCATACTCGTAGAGATATAACATGTTTTTACAACCGCTACTACTTAGCAATACATCTTAGACTTGACGAACTCGTCTCAAAGACACGTAGTACACGACTATTAAAGTCAATCTACGATTGATCGATCAGATCAATAGGAATAATCTACATATTATGAACAAGGTTGATTGGAGGTTACATCTGTACAAATGATGCACGCCCGACGTCAACAGGTACCTAACGGCGTGTTGTTGGCGCCCGAATCGGCTAAAACACATCAATCAATCTCGCACGATCGATATCGACACAACGACAAACCCATTAATCTTCGACAGCTATTACAAAAACGAGTCCAAAAGATAACCCGCTACTGGTCTAGAAGACCATGTTTATGATTACGAGATCCACGCATTTTGATAAAATAACAATTTTTACCCACGAGAATATTGTCGTAAACTTAATGATAATTATAAGATTCCCTAACAACACTGACGTAAGTTAAAACTACCGTGCAGATACTTGTAGTAGATGTGTTAGTGATTCCTACATGGCACGCACCTATTTACCTAAGCTAAGCCCAAAATTTTCATGTTCTTTAGTTGAATATAATAATTTATGTTGTGCCCATGGACACCGAAATCTTATGATTTCTTATTGAGAAAACACGAATGCGTCGGCTACCTTGAGGCCTAAGATGGAATGCCTTTATGCCAGTAATTTCACTGGCCGCCTTAACCTCTTACCGGATCACAACAGCGTAGGTACCTACTGCTATTTGGCGGCAGGTTAGCGGGTAAGACGGTGGTGCCAACCCGGCCGGACCTAGCATCAGGTCTTACCACCAGTCGCCCAACCAATAAATAGGTACTACTACAGCCTATTTGCGTCCCACTGCTGGGCACAGGCCTCCTCTCATCACGAGAGGGTTTGGGTTCTAGTCCCCACGCGGGCCCAGTGCAGATTGGGGACTTCACACACATCTTTGAATCACTTCGCAGATGCGTGCAGGTTTCCCCACAATGTTTTCCTTCGCCGGAAAGCTCAATGGTTAATTGAAATTGAATTTCGAACATAAGTAAACTTAGAGGTGCGAGCCGGAAACGAACCCCCACCACAGGTCGAACCACTAGGCCAACACGGCTTATTAATCAATAAATACAGTCCCAATTTACACCGTTTTTTAATAGGTACGTATAATGTATGTAGATTTATACTTGGAAGTCGGTCGTTCGGTTTCGGCGGAGGCGCACCCGGTCAAGGCCGTGTGGACTTGCCCGCAAAAAATCACCCAACTGGTTGCGCGCACGCATGGTTATCGTATCGGTTTTTTTGCGTCGCCTTACACATAATACTAGACGACGAAGCATTAATCTACTTCTTACTATCACCGACAGGTTACTAACACGCACCGTCCGATAATGTTTTTGTTAGCTTCAAAGCTGTGTGTCCCAATGGATTTTATTTGTCATCGTATTTTAGTACTTATGTGAACGCTAGCTTCTGCCCGCGACTTCGTCCGCGTATAATTCGGAAATAGCGTTCCCGCGGGAAGTATGCGTTTTACCGGACTAACAAGTAGCCTATATGTTGACCAGTGTTATAAACTACCCCCAGTTAAATCCGGACATACAAACAGACATTTTTTCAATTTAAAATCGTTATTTTGTGTTCAGTATCGTTTATATAGTCCCCTCGACTTGATATTTTCTTTTAATTTTCAAGTTTTAGACGCGATTTATTATAGATGTTTCATTTCCTTTATAAACTTATCATTATGAAACGTAGTAACTATAAAATAATATTTATATCACGAGTGCTCCAAAGTATGATTTTTCAAATAGTTAAACAACTAAGTTGACAATTTGGTGTTTCTCCTGATTTTGCTTTTGTAGAATTGGCTTTAAACTCGGTTTAATCGTTTTTTTTTTTCAAATTATATTGATCAACAGCTAAAGCGTTTAGGTTTTGTATTACATAATCTTCTTATATATAAAAATGAATCGGCGTGTGTTAGTCTGGCTAAGGCTGGAGAACTGCTGGACCGATTTGGCTGATTCATTTTTGTTTTATTCCCTGTGTTTCAGAGAAGGTTTAAAAAGACAAAAATCGGAAAAACTCAAAAAGATAAGCTAAAAAAAGAATCGCCTTCGGGTGATACGAAGTTCACCAGGCCGACTAGTATTCAATGAAAATTCAATTATTCAAAAAGAAACGTTTTCTTTTAAATATAGGTATCTTTGTTTTTATTCTGATGGAAAAGAATGTTATTGTACGAATTATAGTTAATTACTGATATCACAATAGCCTTAAAGCTCATTACGAGTGAACAAGATCCAGTGTCACTGAACTAAAAAATGGGTGTTTGCTCTTTTCTGCTGCTGCTACGGCATCTAACTAGACACTGCAATAGATTGAAACGTGTTTTGCTTCCTACTCCTGTCAATCCAGTGCGGCGATGCAAGTGCTATCCAACTATTAGATCAATGTAAATCATTAACTATTTATGTTCAGGTTCACAACGACAACGTAAATCGTTCGTTTCGAAATGCATGATCAACAACTCACATCCTCCGCTGTGTTTTTTATTATATGACATGGTGTTTACATTCAAAGAAATCCTCTGAATTGCAAACATTCAAAGGACAAAAAGTACTTTGCGCGAATGTATAATACCGGCTGTAATCCCGCATAATGACGGTAATCATCGTCTCTAACAATATTATTCCTGGATTCACAGACAGACGAATGAAGCTGCGCTTGATTTTTACTCTTCCATAGTTTCAATGTAAAAAGAAGAATCTTAATTCACGCCTTGAAGTTAATAACAGAAAACCAAGAGGTAGATTGGCATAAAATCACATCGCAAATAGGTAGTGCCTCGGCCGGTGCCTATTATCAACGAAGTGGCATTCTACATGTACATTCTTTCAGATATTTTTTAAGAAAACAAAGCATAAGTATGGTCGCTCATACGATCATCTCTATCTATATCGATCTATAAGGAACCTATTACAATTACTATTTGTTATGATGTCTTTTGGATGACACTTAATTAAACTTTTTACCTACATGAAATGAAAATGAATCATTTTATTCACAGAGAGCTATTCCTTTGTAACAACACATCAAAATTGATCAATTAAATACATTTTCCTTAACGATTTCCTTTTAAATGTAGGTAACTTTTTGCTGTATATTTTATAATATTTTTACTAGTTTGATTGGACGTGCCATTCTAAGAGCGGAAACGGCCTCGGAGGAAATGATTTGACACCGCTACACCGCTATCTTTTATGTACGACTTGCCTTTTTACGTGCCAATTATACTGACGGATTTTTCTAAATGTCACTAATTTAATTACTTTTTAAGAAGAAATTGTAGGTTATATGTTTTTCGTTATACTCTCAGTCGTAATATTAAAATGATAATTAAATAAAAATGAGGTTCCTACACTAGGTGCTACGTATGTAATGTACGGGGTCAATCAAAATATGGTTGTCAAAATAAAGTATGTAATTAATGTGCCTACTTCTTTACCAACTTGAAGAAACACCCACAAAATATGCTTAGAATCGAAAGCTGATACTTTGGGTGAAATATTGACTCTACAGGGGTTAAAAACTCGGCCCATTACAATACATTTATCTTCTTTTTGAAGTGATTACGTCTTATAAATTGATGAACGCCGGCTGCGCTCCCGAAAAACATGACGTAATAGTCGCGTTGTAGCGTTACGTAGCGTTCTAGCGTTACGTGACGTTATCACGTATAAAATTAAGATCCGTAAACCGACTTTACAGACAGCCAATTTTTTTTATCGAATGATGGTATTTTGATATTTTTACTGGGTTAACATTTCTTTGCAGTGTAAACTCGTTTCTTTGATGTTTCATTTCGAAATCATTATACCTACCACGAGATATTGTTTTTTGTTTTGCTTTATTTAGAATTCGTGTAGCGCAAGTACCTATTATGTTACGTTTCCAAATTTTGATTCGTTTGTAAAAACTAGCCAAGTCAAATCTTGATCTTGAAATACATCCCAAGTGACTCGCAGAACTTGGCACCCGTATTATATAGATTTCAATTATTTTATTGGTGAAATTGACAAAGTTACATAATATTCAACTTGGCTCTTGTTTCACATGTATATGTTTAGATGGGATATCATTACTTTTTGTACAGAAATTATTATCACTATTCTCCGACCACCTACGAACAAAAACCGGCCAAGTGCGAGTCGGACTCGCGCAAGAAGGGTTCCGTACTATTATGTATAAAAACGGTAAAAAAATCAAACAATGTATGTTGTATGGGAGCCCCCTTAAATATTTATTTTAATCTGAGTTTTATTATTTATTGTTATAGCGGCAACAGAAATACATCATGTGTGAAAATGTTAACTGTCTAACTATCACGGTTTATGAGTTAAAGCCTGGTGGCAGACGGACAGACAGACGGACAGCGGAGTCTTGGTAATACGGTCCCGTTTTACCCTTTTGGTACGGAACCCTAAAAATACTTAATATCAGAATTTAAAGTTTTTAGATTTTTTCCTTTGCATACGCGTTTTGACATGTTTATGTGATATATATTTTTAGTTATTAGGGGTCAAATGTGGCTCCAAATGGTGCGTGTAATATTACAAAAGGTGCTGCACGCCAGTTCTGTTAGCTTGAACTTGGCTTGATACGCTACCGCGTGTTTGAATTAGTTTTTCTTTTTAGAAGCTACTCCCTTATATCCGTTGATATTTGACAGATTTATCAGATGACAGACATTAAAGATGTATTTATAATATAGCTGCCTAGGCTCGAGCTATGATTGTGTGGCCTTCGGGGTGGAGACTATGGGGTCATGGGGCAAAGGGGCGCTGGGGCTCCACAGGGAGCTAGGGAAGCGCTTGAGGGAGGCAACGGGAGACCCTCGCGCCGGCAGCTTTCTCGCGCAAAGACTGGCTATTGCCATAAATCGAGGGAATGCTGCCTGCGTGATGGGAACCCTTCCGAAAGGCCCTAATTTAGGTTTTTAGGTTATTTTTTAGCTTTAATTTTTCTTATTTCTGTAAATTTAAATGCTATTTGTAGTTTATTTTTAATAGTTTAACTTGTTCTTTTCTGAATAAACAAATTCCTTTATAATTTATAATATTTATAAGGCTCGTATTTTCCATAGTAGTGATTGATATCAGCAATTCTGCTCGTGCTTCACTCTACTCGGGAGCGCTAAGCGATACAATTCCTCAAACCGTCGCACACGTTCAGCGTAACTCGGTGTCCATATTTTAATACATATTGTATATGTATATTACAAGCGCGACTGGTAAATTAATATATTTTAACTTCTTATTCGAAATGAATTTTACTTGTGCTTAATAAGAAACTTGAGATTTTGCATTCCGTACAAAAGTTTAAATTGCTATACCTATACTATAATCTAAATATATAAAACTCAAAGGTGACTGACTGACTGACATAGTGATATATCAACGCACAGCCCAAACCACTGGACGGATCAGGCTGACATTTGGCATGCAGGTAGATGTTATGACGTAGGCATCCGCTAAGAAAGGATTTTGCAAAATTCCCACGGGAACGGGAAAAATCGGGATTTTACTTTTTAATATTTCTGCGCATACGAAGTTGCGGGGAAAAGCTAGTTCAAATATATATTCTTCGACTCATACTGATGTCATTATTTAAGCATAGATTTACTTCACAAATAAATATTTAAGAATAACATTTAAACTATAGCTTTAATGGGAATCGAAGCTTACGGTGTTTACTTAAATCTTAACTGGTAACAAGCCTCTAGCTTAGCTATATCGTATATCGCTAAGCGTTTTCGAACAGAAGTTCCAAGCAGAACTGAACCGGATAGTTTTACTTACTTTCGTCATAACTTGAACAATAAAATAGATAGTAAGAAAGCTGTCTGTCCGTATCCTACTTTAGACCTACGACTATGTGACGATGTAGACTGTGCTATTCGAAAGTGTAAATAGGGATATGGATCGACAATAAAATTCATTTTCTCACGATTTATCTATTATGACATATCAGTGTTATACTATCGTATCAGTAATTATACCTTCTCCCTATTAATTGATATGTATGTACAACATAATGCTAAATAGGTAGAATTATAATTTTCTGTATGAATATGGAATCATTATGTACCTAAAGCTTCGAATAAAGCCCCTGCATACATTTTTTTTACGGAGCAATACCCTCAACCTTGACAATTTCAAAGCTACCGAAATTCGCTTGGCAGGCAGATTCTTAACTCATACGTTTCATAACTAATGTGAATGTATGACTATAATAAAACACGGACGAGTGGCTTCATCTTAATCATACATTCACAAAAAGCTCTTCGTTACAATTTATGAAATGTTTATTACAAACACATAGTCAAAACTTTAAATTAAATGAATTTTAGTAAAACTTTTGCCAGTGTTCAATATTACTGAAAAATAAAATTAATAAAAGGTGTTTAGATTAAATAAAGTCAAGTGGAAAAACAACTGGCAAAAGTGATGGCACACCATTAGATAAATAAAGCAAAAAATACCTAGATAGCGTCTGGAAAATGTTAGTCGGCATGGCTTGAGTGTTATCTTAACTTTCTAAATGAAACGGAACATTTAATAACTTCTTAATTTGATCATAATAAGTTAACGCATGAAAGAAAACCGGCGCGCAAAGAAAAGCGCGGAAAATTCGAATGTGAAGCTAATTGTATCGTAACATATTTACCTAGAGCTGTTGGCTGCGTCACTTGAATGATCACGATTAATGTTCAGAGTACACGAACGGGAGGCACTGGACCGCGGCACGGGATGGGAACAAAAGGTCGGGAACGCGCGCGAAGCCGGGGCTCGAGCGAAGGCGCAGCCGGCACCGTCTCAAACGGAATGAAATACTGAAGAAGACGCCGCGGGCTTATATAGACGTGACCGTAACCTGACGCTGGATAACGGGCTCGGCCCGGCCCGTCGGCCGAGCCACCGTGCACCCTATACCCGCTACCCACGGCTCAAACTCACTTCACCAGACAACCCCTTCTCACCGGAACAGATAGATCGAATTTTCAATAAAGCGCCCGAAGCTGAACACCGCAATTTGCCAACACTACGTAGCTCGGACCTTAGCTAAGCTTTAACGAGACAAGAATCCATATTACTTGGAGCACGAAGTGGGTAGATTACTGTCACTTTGATAATGAAGGAAGTGAGTACAGCAAAGTAATTCACTGGCTTGAGATAGAAAAAAATATACGCAGAAGCTTTTTCCCGCGGCTTCGTCGGCGTGGACTCGGATCGGACGTCTTTTATCGCGGGAACTATGAGCTTTTCCGATATAAAAAATGATTTAAGTACGAACTACCTACACATGCATAGTCACATTTGAATCGAGAAAAAGATATAGTACGTATTTGAATAATTAATTTGACAACTTTATCAAAAACTAAATAAGTACACATGATCGTCTTTGACATGTACGAAAATTAGGTAGTTACCTAAAATTAAACCAAAATCGACATGAAACGAATATGTAATACTGTAATATACAGGGTGATCAATCCAATTGGGTCAGTATGGAGAAGTCAGAAACTATGAGAGATAGGATTTCGAAATCTGTACTTAGGAACCATGGCTTTGATTTTAGATTTAATAATAATGGCATTCAAACTTTTTTAAACTCTCATACATAACATAACATATCAACGAAAAAACTTGCAGAATTTATACTTAACATTGTTTACAGAGAGAGAGAGAGAGAGATTAGAAAAACCGAATGCCATTATTATTAAATCTAAAATCGAAGCCATGGTTCCTAAGAACAGATTTCGCTATCTCTCATAGCTTCTGACTTCTCCATACTGACCCATTTGAATTGATCTACTACTACTACTACAACCTATTTGCGTACCACTGCTGGGCACAGCACAGGCCTCCACTCACCACAAGAGGGTTTGGGCTATAGTCCCCACGCGGGCCCAGTGCGGATTGGGGACTTCACACACATCTTTGAATTACTTCGCAGATGCGTGCAGGTTTCCTCACGATCAGCTCACGAAAAGCTCAGTGGTAAATTTAAATTGAATTTCGCACATGAGTAAACTTAATTAGAGGTGCGAGCCAGAATCGAACCCCCTCTGCATGAGAGGCGGTAAGTCGAACCACTAGGCCACCACGGCTTGGATTGATCACTCTGTATATATTTTTTAATAATAAAGACGACAGGTTTGGCTCAGTTGGTAGTGACCACGCGGTCACCGGGCGGTCGCGGGTTCGAATCCCATCATCATCATAATTTCAGCCGAAGGACGTCCACTGCTGGACATAGGCCTCCCCCAAGGCACGCCACTCAGACCGGTACTGTACTACTTGCTTCCACCGGTTTCCCGCGACCTTCACGAGGTCGTCGCTCCATCTTGTTGGAGGCCTACCGACAGCTCGTCCCCCGGTTCGCGGACGCCACTCGAGAACTTTCCGACCCCATCGGCCATCAGTCCTGCGAGCAATGTGCGCCGCCCACTGCCACTTAAGGCTCGCAATTCTTCGGGATATGTCGGTGACCCTAGTTCTACTGCGGATATCCTCATTTCTGATTCTATCACGCAGAGAAACCCCGAGCATAGCCCTCTCCATTGCCCTCTGAGTGACTTTGAATTCGACGTTCGAATCCCGCTAGGGGCAAACTTTGTATGATGAGCACGAATGTTTGTACCCGAGTCATGGATGTTTTTAGATTTATGTGTGTATGTATTTCTCTATATAAGTATTTATATCGTTGTCTAGCACCCATAGTACAAGCTTTGCTTAGTTTGGGGCTAGGTCAATTTGTCTGAAATGTCCCAACATATTATTATTATTATTATTATCAAATCATCTATCCTACTCATGGCCTAGACCTTGTACTTATTTGTAGACTTGTCTCAGTAGGTACCTAACATGTCTTAATACACAAGAAACATCGCAAGGAAGGTGAATGAAAAGCTCATAGGTAATATACACACGGTAAAATGGTATGTGGGCCACGCGATAAAACGCTTAGTACTTTAGGACTTAGAGTTGACTTTTACCCTGGTCTAGAATGCAGTGTCGAGTCACACCGAACGTGTGAATCGCAGTCGCACAAAGAATAAATACCTATGCATAATGTGTGAAACTGGCTTAAGAATGCGTTGTTTCGCCTCGTTCGAGTACCTATACCTACAATATCGAAACGTGATTTAGAATCTTCTTTCTACTTAATACTAGACCGCGTTGAAGTGCTAGCGTGGTTTGATCTATGTGTCAAGATAAATATTTTATACAAAAGTAAACCTAACACTATAAGACTTAAGTGTCAAATTTATTGAGCGCCAAACGGGTGCCCGAGTTGTTCTGGCACCCGTTTTGACGGGCCATTTTTCTCCGGCTGATTGTGAAGCTGATCAGAGGTAACTGTGGGCGAAATTGAATTTGCCACTGATCTATATCGTGAAGGGAACGTTCTGAGGAAAACCGCACGCATCTGCAGTGTTAACATAAAGCCGAGATTTTTCCTCAAATACCGAAGTATTTAGGTAAAATTCTATAGCCCCACCCTCTCTTTTGCATGAGGTGAGGTCAGCTGTGGGACGTAACGTAAATAGACTGTTGTGGTAGAAACTGTGTGAAGCTTTCTTTTCAGTGCCATGATACCTATTGGAAGTGCTGCTGTCACAAACTTTTGTTCTATGGAAAGTTTTCTGTGCGAATGAAGAGAAGTAACAAGGTTGTTTTTTATTAATGATTGCAAATAAAACCACACTGTTCCATTACATTTAATATATTAAGTAACGGGGTATAGTATATATCCGTCGTCTGTCTTCGTTTAAGAAGGTGCCTGTAAGCCTATACAATAAATCCATGCATGTGACAGAGTTCATAACATCACTTCATGTGGTTTCCCGAAGGCGGCCTTAAGACAAAAACAAGAATAGTCGAACGGCATTAGCAGCGGCACATTTTAGTACCATGCCACAGTGAGAAACGTAAAGTTCTATTAGTTTCGATTTGGTAAACATCTAACTGCGACAAGGTGTTAAAAGTGTTCAGCTATTTCACGACCGTACATCAGTGAAAGTTAATTTGCTGATTCGTGATGCCACTCATTATCTGCGCGATGAAAATCTTAAATTACTCCGCGCATGCCTCAATGTGTTTTAGTTGTGTAGGTTTCAATTACTCGAATGTATCTAGATTGTTATATGGATGAATGAAAAAAGTTTGTCCCGAGGCTGTCGAGATCTGCACCGTCATGAAGTCGTTAGCGTATTCGACTTGTCCTCTTCGTCGATGTCGGCAAATGTACCACGTTTTATTGGTTACTTCGGTTACTTACTTAAGAGTAGTAATTATCAATAATTAAAGGCGCGATTTGGACTGACAGAAATCGTATCATTAATTGATTTGTGACTCAAGTTTCCTTCTTTTATTGTCTATTTTTTTCTTCGTCTTTTTATTTTTTTGACTTGAATAGTTTCGCGAACATTAAAGTTCGTGTGCGTTAGGTAAATTTCAAGCTTTATTGTTGTATTTCCTTGCATGTTTGCATGTAAATCAAAAAATCAAAATTACCATCATCATCAGTGTACTAATTAGTAGGTACACCCGCGTGCAAAGCCGGGGCGGACATAGTATTAGATAACTATGAGTCCGCAAGTTGCGATGCGCCTGCGCGGGACGAGAATAGGCGGCGATATAGAGATGCGATGAATCTTTGATATTACTTAATAACAGTCCGGGGTCTCGGAAAACTAAAAAGAAGACTCAACGGAAGACTCAACTAAAAAGGGTCTAGCAGGCCAAGCTAATATAAGAGTGGCCCACGCGAGGGATTTGGCTAAAAAGTTCGTAGGTACCTATTACTCGAGACTTGAGAACAAATTTGAAGTAATTTCTATCATATTGTAAAACCATACACATAATCTTTCACGTGATTTACATATTTCCAAAATTCTTTCGTGGTATACCCGCAGTTATAATTAGAGTTTTATTTCGGCCCATAACCTAATCAGTGTAGTTGTTAACTGTTAGGATCGAAAATGTACACTTAATTATGATGTAACTCTGATACTTGTCGTATGATTTCTAGACTAGTTGAGGAAGTATTAACCCAAATTTGCGACTTCGAAAAACTTATGGTAGTCACGCATTAGCGAACCGCGTGAAAAACTGAACTATTTAGGGACCTTTTTTACTTATTGCCCTAATTCTCATAAACTACTATTATGCGTTTTTCGGCAACACCATTCAGAACAACATCATACGTTGCCATTTTAAATTTTTATCTGCCAGTTTACGCCACGGTATTAATCACGGGTGCAGCCATATGTAGGTCAACTATAACGATGTCAACTGCCGCCTTGTACTTCTTAATATGGGTATTATTAAGTACGTGGATGATAAACGGTACTTCACTAGTTTAGACGCGACGAGTCGACGAGCACTGACTCTTTTTTCTGTATCTGTGCGGAATCTTGTGGTTTATTTCTTGTAGGTTAAACTTGATTTCATATACTTGAAGCACTCAACTCCTCCATTTACGTACCCGTAGCTTTTCTACATGAAACTTCAATTACTTACAGACCTTATTTTTCCGATCTTGGATAATTGATACAGTCAGTGTCGGCTGCAATTTTATTTAAAACGAGCTTTTGCCCGCGACTACGTCTTATATTTCGCTAATTAGGTATATTTTTACTTTGTTTTTCGTTGAGATGTGCTACTTTCCTTAGTGATGATATAGTATATTTAAGTAGATACATTGAAGTTTCATACGGTGTCGTATTGCTAAGTACCGCTCACAGATTGAATCCCGAACGACGACATCTAACCGTTCGAACGCAATTTTCAAGGTAGAGTTATGCTAATGTTATTAAAATAGCTGATCACATACAAACTCCGTAATATATGGCTTGATAAACCTAGCGAATAACGTAATATATGGATACAGTACAAATTGCAGCATTCCCTTTTTTTGTTACAACGATACGAAATCAAATCGAGTGCGAACTCATTCAGTGCGATACTACACGTTTTTTTAACCATCACGAGAGCCATTTCCCGAGTCATTTTAATGCACATGATGTGGGTTATTGTGTTAATGTTTTGGGCACTTAATCCATTACGCGGCGATCTCAGGCACGCTCGGCGCAGCGCCGGCGCATGGCGCGCTCTGCTTTACTTCCCTCCGCCGAATTCACTTCGCTTTCGCACCTTTTATTTGGTCTGTCCGGCCTGTGCGATAGATGTTTTTGCTACGGCACTCTAGGTAGCAGTCAATAGAACTGGGTCGCTCGTTGTATTGATAATACATATCACTTTTACTTCGAGGAGAGATCGTACTTACTTATCGATCGTAAGTTATGGTTAGTAACAACTGTTCAAATACTCCGAAAGGTTAAAGTTTACTAGTTACTAGTTCTCTAAATATCAGAAGTCCATCGAAATCTTCAGCCGTCAAAAAGTTAGCGATAAGAAAAAATACCTATATTCGTAGGGTAATGTCAAAATAGTACCTTTAGTAACTGGTGTGTGGTATGTTTTCGGCACTACTCGTGTGACAGCATAAGTACCTAAGGCTTATGAATCCCTTACTAACAGCGAGAAGATCTTTGCCCTACAGTATCAAGCAGCATTTATGTTGTAACGCAGTTATGTTGATGACAAGTGCGCTCGCAGCGCGTGCGCCGTCTAATCGCCGCGTAACGGTGGCGAACTGTAAAGCACGCCACGGACGGCGGGCCTCGTGCTAAATTTGCCGAAACAGAGCTCTGTAGCGGGAAAATCTTAAATCACTCTAATTCGTGTCGATGCCCGAACGGAAAAGAAGCAATTAACATAAATATTGTCTCATATATACGGCCAGCCACTATACACGAGCCGTCGACAAATGGCAATAGGTATTCATTGTTAAACATCATGTTTATGAGTTCATCAAACAACTTGTAAACTGTAGTTAGAAAAATAACCATAAAAACAAACCATAAATTACAGTGTTTATAAGTTAAATGTCTATCACATATTAATTGAGACTTGCGTGACGGTGCTCGAGCCAGCACGGCAACAATGGGAACACAGGTTCACTTCGATTCAATCACGCCGTGAAAACTATGAGATTTATCCCATTACGGTACTCTGATTACATTAACTAATCACGCAAACGCACACTAGCTAACTTAACTCATTAATAGGGATGCAGTTATAATTTGCTTATTTAACTTAAGCACCTTTTGTTTTATCGTCGGATGTGTAACTAGATTCAGTAATGTATTCAGAGTATGTACCAACAATGGTAGTATACATACGTTTTGTTACATAACAAGTACCGACCAAATGTTCAAAAGGCGAAACACAAAGTGAAACCTTGTGATAAACGAAATGATTTTAAATTCAACCACGTTATTTATTTACTTTCAAAGTTTATATCGCGAGGCGTGGTTTCAGTCGACAAGAAAATCCAACTTTGAAACTAAATAGTCGAGCACTCCCACCTCACGCTTGAAGGTTTATTAATATATTAGAGGCGTCAATTATGTTGACTTTAAATGGGTGCTGTGGTAGTGCTCGGGCTCATTCGTCGGCAGGAATAAAAAGTTGCAACATGGGTACGGAGGTAGAAGCGAGGCGGGAGATAGATGGGACGCTGTCTCTGTGCTTATTTTGTATGCGACGCATCGGGCTGTCGTTCGATGCGCCCGCGAGCACCAGCCAATACCTGCGCCAGAAACTGATGTTCACAGTCTCTGTTTGCGCCATTGTCTACCACGTCTTCAGTGAAATCGCTTACATTGGCCTCACGTTATCTAATTCGCCACGAGTCGAAGATGTTGTTCCGCTTTTTCATACTTTCGGCTACGGCGCTTTGAGTAAGTCGAGTGCGGAGTTAAAGATGCCATTGTTACTGATTCGACGCAAATAAAAAGGTCGCTTGGTCGTCAATGAACTTGATTTGGTTTGTTATTTGAGTCGATTGGCTCAGTAGATAATAGTATTTTTACAAACTGTGTCTAAGTCTAAGCGGTTGCGGATTCGAATTCGAACTCCGATATGCCCAGCCATTCCACAAAACTTTGGACATACCTATGTATGTTTTTTTTTCAGTAAAACGATGTCGACCTGTATTGTACTTTGCAGCGAATTCTTGCCCGTCAAATGTGTGAAAATTGGATATATATAGTTTTTGCAGTCGACGGCAGCGTTAGTTACTTGGTGTGGGATTAGATCAACTTGGGTATTAGCGGGCCCATTGGGAATTGTTCCCAATGAGCCCGCGGGGAGACTATCCCGCAAACCCTCTCGTTATGAGAGGAGATTTGCGACCAGCAGTGGGACGTCGGGGCGTAAACAGGCTGTGTGGTAGTACTGGTAGTGATATAGATTACAAAAGTCTACAAATTTCCAGGTATCGCCAAAGTCTTTGCGCTGTGGTACAAGCTGGACGTGTACAAGGAGCACCTGGAGGAGCTGTCGGGGATCTGGCCCATGCCGCCGCTAGCTGCGCCAGCGCTTGCCATCAAGGAAACGAGCGTCTCCGCTCTGAGACTCGTGCACCGATGTAAACTACTTTTTTTAATTTATTTACTAGAGGTATCGCGTGGTGGCTCGTTTAATAAAAGCAACCTCCCTTAACTGTTCAGTGGTTGATGCCAACGAAACATTATTGAATTATTGTTCAATAATGTTTCGTTGGCATCAACCACAAGCCTTTTTGCAGTCGCAGCATTTTATATTAGAATGTGAACCTTTATAAACATATAAAAGAATGGAGCCAATTACGTCAAAGAGTGTATACTGACTGTGAAAAGTGTTTTCTTTTAAATATACCCATTATTTATTATTTACAAAATGGGAGGACTGCCTGGTTTCAGTCGGGTGATCGGTCCCTCCATTCGGAACCATTTCACATAAGTCCTATGATATCTTGTGTAAAAAATGATTGCGACAACTCGTTTACGTTTATGTTATGGGAACGGATGTTTAATTAGAACTTGTGTGGTGCAGGGTATTTCTCAATAAACATGGGCGGCGTGTTGTTCTACAACGTTACTCCTATCTGCGTGTACCTGTACCAGCTGTGGGCGGGCCAGGACGCCAGCGTGGGATTCGTCTGGTTCTCTTGGTACCCCTTCGACAAGCATCGACCTTTCGCTCACTTCTTCATCTACGTATTCGAAGTGTTCGCTGGCAAGTATACGTCCTACGCCTATCAATCTAAGGGTCACATTCACAGCTCGATACAACAACTGGACAAGACACTGCCTCGCTTCACATATTCCATTTAAATTCAAATATAGAATGTGACTGTACTGTAATCACCGTACTTACCTATGTAAATTCGGGCTCCGCTTAAATCCGCTCACAGAAGCGCGAACCGCAATATCCGCTCAACTTAATTATTCACGTTATTGATTTTTGATTTATTATCTTAACTGAAAGTAGTGAAAGTTGGCAAGCCGAGCTACGAATCTCATGCACAGGTTGTTCGAGATAACAATTATCATTAAAACAATGAGAGCAACGCTCGCTATTGTCCGGACGTAGGTTACAATTAATCCAGTTCAACGCTTGATTGCCAGCCTATGAACAGTATACCCAAAAAAACGAACCAATTTACTATCGCATGATGTGCTCAAAACAAATATCATTTCACTTTCTTTGCTTAATCCACTTTCGACAGTTTAACTTGGCTCCTACTGTCATCGCCTTCACGTGATCATACAGTTAGAGACGTTTTTTGGTTCAGTGTTGATTACCATTTTTGGTGATCAGGATCACATACCTACACATTATACATGTATATCTCGAGGATAAAAATGATAGGACTATATCGAATGTTCCGTACTTAAATACTTAACGCAATTTAAGCCTACATGTAAATATAGCGCAAACCCTCTCGTGATCAGAGGAGGCCTGTGCCCAGCAGTGGGCCGTAAACAGGCTGTTGTGGACTATAATACTCGTGTGTACCTAAAGTACACACAACACAATAAAAATGCTTTTGAGAAGTGCACTCTCGATTGACGGTTTACTCTCTCGTGTGAGAGTTCCTAAAGTAGGCTTGTGATTCCAGGACAGACTTGTGTGTGGATTATGCTCTGCACGGATCTGCTGTTCTCGGGTTTGGCGAGCCACATCGCAATGCTGCTGAGGCTGCTCCACCGTCGCCTCCAGGCCCTCGCTGAGACGGAAAAGACCAACGAACTATACTACCAAGAAATCATCTCGAACATAAAGCTTCATCAACGACTAATCGGGTTTGAAATCCTATTAATACAGATTCGAACTATCCCGACAATTTCATTGAACTACAGCTTAGAACTGTGTAGGTACTGACATAAAATAAACTGCGTACTTAATGATTTGCAGATACTGCAACGATCTGGAGGAAGCATTTACGATAGTGAACCTAGTAAATGTTGTGTTCAGTTCCATTAATATCTGCTGCGTTGTATTTGTTATCGTGGTAAGTTATTGGTGACTTTTTTAATTAAATAACATGTGTCTGTTTCTGAAATGATTATAAATTTCTATTTCAGCTGCTAGAACCATTTCTAGCCGTGAGCAATAAACTGTTTTTGGCATCAGCCCTGATACAGATAGGAATGCTGTGTTGGTATGCGGACGACATTTTCCACTCGGTACGTATTTTGCATTCGTCTTCTAAATAACGCGTAGTCTCGGAAATGTTGCTGTACGCTGGTTTTTCCGCATACTGCGGGCAGCGGCGACCGCAACGTCTATTTAGTCCATTAATGCATATTAACGGTACATTATTCGTTTGAACTTGTTCTAGTCTTCGAGTCCCATGCACCTATTTCGTGTTAAGACTGGGCAGCGGTTTTCATGAGAGCGCTTTAAATGATCAGTTACGTTAACGATGTACCTATTTCCATAGGTCCTATAGCAATCCGTTTAATGGTACGAAATGTTCCAACTGCTTCCATGAAATGACGCATAAAACGTTCCTAATGGCTGCATGGCGGCGTATTTTGTTAAATTATTTTACCTCACCATTCAGCTAGCGAGATAGACTAATAAAGCAACGTCTATCTAGTTTAATGTCTTGAATACTCTAGAGATACTTTTGCAGTAATTTCATTATTTAATTAGTTCTCGGCTGGAATACGAAGATAAGTTTGAGCGTATGCGAATTTCAATTTGAGTTTACCACTGAGCTTTTTGTCGAAGAAACTTTTATTAATACTCCAATCTACTAAACGAAGGAAGGACAATAGCCCAAACACTCTTCTTGAAAATGTCTGTGCCCCGCACTCTCGATAATGCGACTTAGATAAATCGGCCTCTGTAATAGAGTATTTATTATCTCACAGAACGCGGACGTGGCGCTTGCCGTCTACAACAGCGGATGGTACCGTACGGACCCGCGGTGTCGCCGTGCCCTGATTTTCCTTATTCGGAGGTAATGCCTGTAACAAAAAAGTGTTTCCACGTTATATATTCCCACGGAAGGCGTCATAGTTGAGGCGAGACGCGGAACAGTTACACAACACTTGAGAAAATTCAAGATATTCAGTCTATTCCTTACAGTGATCAACTTTGGCTCCCAATTTATGTAGGATCCAGCAAAAGGTTGTGACGATATTTTACCCACAGAATCGGCTATCGATTCTAAGCATATTATAAAGGTTTTAAAAAAAATTGAGTTGTTAAAAGAAAATGTGCCACCACCAATCCCACATTTTTTGGGATTCATTCCATACAAAATATTTTTTTTACCAACTCCAAAAAAAAAACCTTTAAAATATGCTTAGAATCGATAGCCGATTCTGTGGGTATCGTCACGTTTTGCTTGACCCTGTATATGCCAAATTTCAAAACGAATTTTTATGGTTTAGAGGATCGTCGGTATAGAATCATGGGAATAATTTTGATGTATCATTTGTTCCTCCACCATCTGTGCGAAACAGGGTGAGGTCGGTAGTAGTGTGATAAACTCGAAAGTTTAAAAATAAGTTTGAGGTCATTATTTTTGTTTCAGAGCACAAAAGCCGATAGCGTTTACTGCTATGAAATTTACAAATTTGTCGCTGGTTACCTATTCATCGGTAAATATTATAGAAGTAGTTCTCAATATCGTAAATATACAAATTGTTTTTTTTTTAGTTTTTCAAATTAGTTCAAATCCTAACGTATAATTATGAACTATTCACTATGATCGGTTTAGTGCTTAAATGGGCAACATTATTGAAAGTATTTAGTGATTTACAATGTTTTTGACGGTTTGATAAACAAATTATACAATGTTGGTATAGTTGAATTTATAAATAGGCATAAAAGCGTCAGTAATATATATGACCTGAGCTGGGGCCTCGTTCGGACCGCAAAGGGGTTTTATTCGGAACGTCAAAACGTCACGGCGCTCAAATTGAACTTTAAATCTAGCTTAAAGCACAGGGCAGACACGGGCTATAAAAACACGATTTCGAACACAATTCGAAAGAAGTGTCAATGTTTACGTGCGAGGACGTCTGTACACTTGCAAATGTGTGTGTACCAACTACGTGGGCCAGTGATCCGCTCTTCATCTCCGGATGAAACAAATGACGGTAAGGGCGAATTGGGCGCGAGTTGCGCGCCGGCTAAGTAGATTCAGGCGGTTGATTCCGTGGCCATTCTGTATGTAGTTCTATTAAATATTCTGTGCTTAAAGTTCGGTTTCAACACCGTGGCGTTTTGACGGTAGGAACATGGACGCTCCGTATCCTTATATGTATACCGTTTAGAATGACCGCTCTTACACTTTGGACGATGGAGTCGTATCGTGACTATCGTGAGAGGTACTTTGTATGTACCTACATGTAAACCGTTCTATACTCTTTTTGCTAATTCGAGATCAAAAATCTACGTCAGACTAGTTCGATTTTTTGTATTTTTGAAAGAAAGTATTATCAATTTTATTTAAAACGTAGTTTTAAGAATAGCAAGAAATGCCTACTTAAATCATCACAGCGTGTGATTTGTAAAATAGAAATATTCCTACGTAAAATTTAATTTATTTTAGGCCACCCGTTTTATCTCGAATTAGCAAACTGACTATACAATTAAGTAATGGACTCGATTGTGTCCATCCACTACCCATACTAATCAAAGTGTCAATCTTACAGATCCTGACGCGGTCGTATTCCTACTTTGCACTTCTGTACACCATGTACAATAACGATTAAGGAGACGGGAAAATAAAGTAGAATTTATAAATTATACATTTAGGTACAGTACCTACTTACATTCATGTAATTTTAGGGAATGCACGGAAATAACAAATATTCAACACTTACTCGGTTGTCTTTATTAACCTCCTCGCCTTTTCAGTTTTCCCCTAAGTCCCCTAAGGTTTCTCTGGTGACTTTCATAAAAACCGTCAGTCATGTTGACATTGTCAACAGCCGAAAACTACAAAAAAGTGGTCCATACTTAAATTGGCGAAATTATCTTCGACGCTGTAGTCATATAAATAACATAATAAGAAGCTGTAATTTTACGTATTATGTATATAATTATTATTAAGAAAGTAGAATAGATTTCTTCTGTGGTTAAAACTACTTGGAAGAAATGAAATCATTAAAATCTAGCATAACAGACTCGATAGTAAATAGGAGCTTGCCCAGTCTGCCATTCAATAGGCCACGGCAAGCTGCAAATGAAGACAATAATAACGATAACACTATAAATACGGCTTCAAGCAATCTTAGAAAGGGCACTTCCTTGACAATTTTAACCCAAAATACAGATTTCACAGCGAACACAGATTCAATAGACAGTAATGAATCCACCTCGAGAAAAGACAGCGACATGAGTTTTCCCCTCAATGATAAATCACAGTTTAAAACTAAATCCACGCGGAAAAGAGGCTCGCTAAATCGTTGGTATCACATAAGTCAATACGAGAAACTTGATTCGGTAAGTACTTAATAATATATCTATTGAACTACTACTAGTTATTACTAGATAGCTATGTATATCTAAAGTTAAAGCACAGAATTCCTTATTTCGTTTGATAGTCCTGTAATCTGTGGTTAAAGATAATCAGAGAGTGCTTAAGTAATTAATCCATTGTTATTTAGACGAATGAAGATATCAACGTATTAAGACCAAAAGATAGCGTACAGCTGCCACGATTACTTCCCATTGAGACAGAATTCCTTCAACGAGTGACGGAGAACAACGTCGCTGCCGTGCAGGGTTTCCTACAACATAATCCACACATCAACATCAACTGCGTGAATTTCCAGGTCCAATACAACTCTATGTACAGTTACAAGTATTTTAATTACATCCGAAATGCACTCACCACGCGCTTAACCTTGAATGTAGGGCGTATCGGCACTTCACATAGCTGTAAAAAATCGATCGGAAGCAATGGTCGAATTTCTCTTGAAACAACCAAATATAGAAATCGGTGACACAATAATGCACGCCGTCCGAGAGAACAACTTGAAAATACTGGGTAATGACACGTTTGATTATAATTTTGATTAATTACAGTTACGTAATTATAGGTCTTGATGTTTTAAGCACTTAGTTTTTGCAATAAGGTTTTTACATTTTTACACTGTGATTGTCAACCCTAAACTGCAAAGTTGATGAGTTTAAAAAATATCTCGTCACCGATGCATGATAGATCAAAACTCGGTACCTGCAACCCTAGCACTCTAAAGTGTGATTGCAGTGAAGCTGCTCGATGCCCAGAAAGAGATTTGCCCGGGGCTGGAATTCGTGGGCAGCACTCACTCGCCGGACTATCCCGAGCATATGACGCCTCTGATTCTGGCGGCGCAGAGCGGCAACTACGAAGCGGTGGCACTTCTGGTCCAACGGGGCCACATGATAGCCCAGCCGCATCCGCCCAACTGCGTGTGCGACGAATGCAAGTCAGTCGCTTTCGCTGCCAAACCTAAAAACGAGTTCGTCTCCCTGTGCCGCGGTATTTTTAACCACGCATTTAATCTTTAAAAAGATCAAGAGCGTTGTTAAAGAATCCGCGGTACAAGCACCGTCGCCATAGGCTAACAACAACAGGGCCTATATTCGAAGTCTTTAAATAGGGATCTCGCTGTTCCCTATAGGACTATAGAATCGCTCACGCGTCGCGTGATCTTTAAGCAGCTAGATTTAAAGTTCAAGCTTGAGTTAATGGCACTGAAAGTGCTATTTGTCCATCCGATTACACTCATAATGAATGGTTTACTTATTTGAAAACATCACATAAGCATTTCAGTTAAAGCAGCGTTCTTTGATGCAAGATTGATATCACCTATATATCTTTTGCTTTTCGTTATTATCATTTACCTACTCGAAAGATATTCCCTGAACTATCTACATTAGACGCTGTGACTTTGGCCATTTGTAATAGTAATAGAGGACAGAATACTTTAATCCTCTAATCTTTAACTTTGTAGTAATGGTGTTTTTGAATATGTACCTATCAATCTTCTCAATCTCTTATCAATCTTATTCTTATCAATCTTCACTACGAAACGATCTGGCAGACAAAGTTTTTGAGGGAATCATGTTAGACTTTCCATAATCCGTGGTGTGTTTTATGTTTTTCTATAATCAGTTTTAGAGGGAGGCATGATCGTCTTGTTGGCCCTTCTATAGGACCTTGCCTGATACTATGTTCCCGTTTTAGAGCCTCCCTCGAGAGCGCCGACCCGCTGCGCGCGAGCAGCGCACGATTGGCCGTGTACCGCGCCGTGGCCGCTCCGGCCTTTCTTGGTATAGTCACAGTATAGATAATAGGTGTAGGGTAAACTACTAAATATCCATACTAATATTACAAATGCGAAAGTAACTCTATCTTTTACGTCTTCACGCTTCAGCCGCTTTTACCGACCGATTAAGATGTTTGAGATAGTTCGAGTCCTGTGGAGGGACATTGTCTACTTTTTATCACAGAAAAACGCATAAATCCCGAATGATAGGCAAATTCCACGCGTGCGAAATTTCACAAATTAATACTTATTGTGTTCATCAAACCTGCTCTACAGATAATCTTTTTATTTAGTGCATGAGTCAGCTGACCCTATCCTGGCCGCGTTCCGGCTAACCCGCGTTCTGGAGGACAACGCCGCGGCCAATCGACAGCTTGCCGCCGCGTACTTGGATCTGAGGGACGAAGTCAGCGCCTTTGCTGTAGATCTCTTAGGTAAATGTGCTATATTTCAGGGCTAGCGATCGATCGCGGCTGTATAGTGGCTCACTAGCGGCCATAATCAAACGCGCTCAAACATTTGAATTCGAAAAGATGACCTAATTGATCGCGCGATTTTCTATGTGTTATGTTCTCCTCTCTACAGGTCGCATTTTTCAACCGACACTCGTGAAATTTAATTACTTATATAGGTTTTTGTCTATGTGACTTAACTTTAAATCTATGTGAAAATGGGCCACCGATGTCTACAGCTCTCAGACCAACTAGTTTTATCTATTTTCACCCGAGTAACGCTCGGTTGCCCGCCAGGCATATATGGATTGAAACCTTTACTTGCTAAAAAAATTAATACAACTTTAAAACTACTTATTAGGTTGTTGCCGCACATCTGAAGAAGTTAAGACCTTGTTAAAACAAGCTTGCTGCCAGAGCCGCCGCCATTTCAAGCTGGCCAGGCTTCTGATGGCAGTCGACTACAGGCAAAAAGAGTTCGTGGCACATCCCAGCGCGCAACTGGTATGTAAATAAACCTGACCAGCCGCTGTATTGCAATTGCCACTTTTTATCCCCAGTCCAAAGTTCCAAACCAATCGCATTTTTCCCCATTGTTCAAATCCAAACCAATTGCGCTTTTTGTGGCAATTGTCTTCGGCAATTCATTTCAACACAATCGTCATTTTTGTCACTTTTTCTATACGATATTGAACCTTATTTGGGAAGCAGCAGTTTAGTTCAATTTCGTATAATATTAATTGACCGACTGAATGCTATTTTCTGATACTTTGGCATTTCAAACCAAGCGCACTTCATATGAGTGCCATATCCAATTGCAAAGAGCAAATTGGTTTCAAACCAATTTAAGTGGGCAAAGACAATAAAGCCCCTGAAATTCGGCAGGCATGTCAATAAGGGAGCTAGGTATAGGCGTTTCATATACTTAGCAACATCAAACTGCAATGTCAACATCAATGCAACATCATGTCAGCGTGAGAGTTCATATTTTATACGTAGCCGTAAACAAAACTGCCGACTTTATGGCACTGTGTACCTAATGCTTGCTTTTTTACACGCTTTTATTAGGTCGACCTGTATGTAACTATGTAATGGAATCTTGCAAGTTAATTTTGACCCACTTTCCGATTTCCGATTGAGCTGAAATTTTGCACGAATATGTAAATCGCGTGACAATGCAATTTTATGATGACGTGGAGCTGGTCTGATGATGAAGCTGGAAGGTGGCCACAGGGAACTCCGTAATAAACCCATCGAATTTGGGCACGTTAGATTCGTCTTGAATTTTTCAAATGCATGCAGGTTTCCTCACGATGTTTTGCTTACCGAAAATATCTGTGGTAAATTTAAATCAGATTTCACACATAAGTAAAATCAGAGGTGCGATCCGGATTCCAAACCGACCCTTCTACATGAGAGGCGGTAGTCCCAGCCCATCTCAGAAACGGCTCTAACGATTTGGACGAAATTTGGAATAAAAGGGTTGACGGAGGCGATAAATCGATCTAGCTAGGTCTCATATCTGAGAAAACTCGGTTTTAGCTATTTTCAGCCGAGCAAAGCTCGGTCGCCCAGGTCCTTTGTATTAAATTTATAAGCTCCTTTTTTTAAGTCGGTTTAAAAATAAAACGTTGCCATCAGTGATTCTATGGCGATGGAATCAGCTTACTGGGTATTTTGGCGACAGCATACTTCACACGATAAGGAATATTCAAATTCACATAAGTTTCCAGGTCAACTGCCAAGTTTGGAAACAATTTAGGTACAATGTAGGTCTGTGGGCAGTTATTTGTTATACCTGTAGCCCATTTAGAGCTAATTTTATTGGAGTCTTTCGCTTCCTACACAATGTCGTATATAGAATAAGTAAGCTAAATTCTTTACGTTTTATGGGCTTTTGGTTCATGCATGTGTTTTGTTTTAAACGGCTCAGCAGAATGTTCCATTTTGATAATGTTAGTGTGCAGTACCATTCGCATAAATTTCCGGTCATTCTGGTACCTAAGTATAGACGTAATTACACATGCAAATATATTTCAGGTCCTAGAAACCTATTGGCTGGGGGACTGGTTTAGTTGGAAGAGCAAATCCTTATTATCAAAAGGATTTATTATAATAAGCCGGGTTTTCATAACTCCGCTCATTCTATTCATGTGCATTGTGAGTAAAGTTCTTTTACGATACAACATTCAGTCAAGCCTTTTTTGAATGTCACACTTACATCATAAAATGAATCAATACTTTTATTCAGACGGGTTGAGTAAATAAATAATCCCATCCTTTGATTGGATCTTATTAAAGGGGGTTTATTTGGGATTTCATTTTTATTTTTAAGTATTTGTTTCAACAATGGAAGTCGAGCGAAGTCCTCGAGATTTCAATCGTAAAGTCTATTTATAATAGAAGATATTTATACCTTACATAACAAAACTCGACAGCTCAGCGTATCTATCTGATCGGATATACTTATACGGGGTCAAGCAAAACTTTGTGACGATATTATTATTTTAACCACAGAAGCAGCTATCAATTCCAAACATATTTTATAGGTTCTTGGTTTTTTTTTGAGTTGGAAAAAAGAATAATTTTGTAGGTATGAGATTGATGGTGTGAGCGATATCTGAATCCCATACTTGATCTACTTTTTCAACTCGAACATAATTAAATACCTAAAAAAACATGCTTAAGAGTCGATAGCTGATTATGTAGGTAAAATATCGTCACAACGTTTTGCTTGACCCTATACATATATTTAATATATGGACTTTCTTTTGATCTTTGATCCAGGAAAATCCTTCAAATCAAATTAATTATTCAGCAAATACCTATGCCTTCTGGGCACTTTTACACGCCATTTACACAATAGGGATGACGACAGGGTGAAGAAATCGAAATTCTAATTAGTCCGTCAGTCAGGTAATAAAAAACTATTAGACACGTATTTTTTGTTTTATCAAATTAACAAAGAATGACCAAGTTAAAACGCATTAATGTTTGAGAGTGGGGGCTAACTACGTCACCGTTAGGTATAAATCGTACCTAACCGTGACGTCACGCGACATTTCAACTCGATATATCTCCGTATAAGTTTGATTACGCGAAAAAAGAAAAAATACGTGTCCAATACTTTTCAATAATCTTCCTGATAGACTAAGGAAAAAAAAGTTGTCGTCATCCCTATTGTACATGAGATTCCATTAGACATATCGTATTATATTACCTTCTTAAAATAAATCACCATTTGGTTCCATCCATACTATTAATATTATAAATGTGAAAGTGTTTGTTTGTTTGTCCTTCCTTCACGTCGAAACGACTGGACGGATTTAAATGAAATGTTGGTATGGAGATAGTTTTGGACCCTGGAAATGACATAGGATAGATTTTTATCCCGGGAAAACGCAAAGTTCCCGCGGGAACGCGATAACCGAATTCCACGCTAGCGAATCCGCGGGCAGAAGCTAGTAAAAAATAAACATTTTTACTTCATTTGTTTGTGCCATATTCTGTACCTTATCCATCTGTAGCTAAGTACGCAACGGAAGAACAGATTTTGATTGTAAACTTTTGTATGATAATAATGATAATTAAATAGATGAGCTCACCTAGTAGTACAGTATTGTATTAACTAGTTGATCGTTATATTTGAGTTTTTGGTTATAATTGAAGAAAATCTGTTCAGCATCTTGAAAATTATCGTTTCATAAAACCACACTCGCAATCTATGCACCACCGACACCTAAATATTTAGAAATATAAAATTAGGTATGCAATTATTGTGTATGTTGCATTATCACTTATAATATAATATTATAATATTGTCGACAAAAGTAACTTTTCTTAGTCCGATAGATTCAAATCGTTCGTTCAGCGCCCGTAAAAAGGATGCTTTATGACTATTATTTAACTATCAGTAAAGTTGAGTGTGATGCATCGTTAAGTTCGACTTTTAATTTTTTATTTCCATATAAAACCTTAAGGTCGGAGTTTACTCGATTCTTTAAGGGTATCACCGTCGGTGCGCGGGGTGAGATAACATCGCGGCGCATATTTTCGTACAAATGGTGAGCACATTCCAGGTAGCTCCGAGTCACCGGCTCGTTAGGCACTACCAAGTACCGTTGAACAAGCTGATTACCCACGGGGCCGCTTACTTCGTATTCCTGGCCCTGGTCTTCTACATCTCCAATCAAGATAAAACGAGACAGAAACGAGGACCGCCTGATACAGGTTCTAGTTTTATTTACTCTCCCAGATGACAATGCAATGATGAGATTATATTGTCAAGATTATCGCAATTAATTGTTCGCAACAGTGTAGGCCAACGGATTAGCGACTGCGCTCGGTACTGTTAGCGTTGCTTTGTTAGTCGAATACAATCTATTCTATGTATTTTATTTGTCGATTTTTGTAACTTAGTACCTATTTGACCACTTTACCCAAGTTGCACAGTTGATAGCGACCGTCAAGGGGCTCTATTCGAAACGGTACATACATAGGAAGCAGCTAGATTTAAAGTTCAATTTGAGCGCAGGGATAGGGAATTTCCCTTTCCCTATGTTTCGAATAGAGCCCCAGATAACCCGAGAACCAAATGAACCGTGAACCGCAAAATATCCCTCAGGGTCTGATGATGCTAATAAATAAGTAGTAACCAAACAAAATGCCTGGCCCAGCAGTGGGACGCAAATAGGCTGTAGTAGTAGTAGAAAAATAAATGATGTAGGTAAAGCGAATAGTATATCTTAAAGAGCATGTTCACGATGTGCGCTCCCGGGCGACAAACTGTCATAAAACCAGCCGTTCCAGAGATCCTTGCAGTATGTAGCGACTAAGAAGTATACTTACTTAATACATAAATTCACTATTAAATATTAATTGGTTTTGATAGGGGCAGAAGGGCCAGTAATACTGTACGTGTGCGGCTACGTATGGTCAGCAGTCCGCATGTGCCTGATGCAGGGCCCGCGACGGTACCTCTCCGACTCATGGAATCTATTCGACGTGATGATGCTCCTCCTCTTCTGCCTGACCTTCGCCCTCTGGATAGCTGCCGCCAGAGACGTCGCTATGAACGACGAGGAAAACCTGGGTGACCTTGATAATATTAAAAACGGCAGGTCGCGAGACTCCATTCAATACGTAAGGCTCATGGCCCATCTGTGTGGTGAGCCTTGGGGTAGGCCTATGTCCAGGGGCTCTATGCGAAGTCTTAAATAGGGATGTCGCTTTTCCCTATAGGACGCTCACGCGTCAAGTTGAACTTTAAATCTAGCTGCTTAAAGTTCACGCGACGCGTGAGTGATCCTATATAGGGAAGAGCGAGATCCCTATTTAAAGACTTCGAATATAGGCCCATTCCACTAGTTTTCCTGCTGAAATGATGACGATGAAGATTAGTTAGGTAAACATTATCTTTACTTATACCGTTTTCGAAAGTCGAAAAGTCATGTGAAAAATAATTTAGCATTTCTCACTACATCCGGCTACATCTATCTTGTAACTTTAAACGAGCTAAACTTGTATATTTATTTATTTATACAAGCGGTCTCAGAAACTGCTCGAAGAATTTGCACGAAATTTGGTTTATAGGGGTTTACTTTGGCGACAAATCGATTTAGCTAGGGCTCATATGTGAGAAAACTCGGTTTTAGATATTTTCACCCGAGCAAAGCTCAGTCTCCCAGACTAAACATATAATTGAGCATACTGAGCATAATTAGTTATACCTCATATTTCTCACAATTTGTGGTATTTACTGTATGGACTACGATAACAGTGGGAGCAGGGGTTCCTCTAGATTTTGCGTTGTCATTCCTGGAGAGGTCTTTGTCCAGCAGTGGGCGTCTTTAGGCTCTCATAAGTAAGTAATTATGGTAGCTTTACTCAAGTAAAAAATGTGTCAACAGAACGAAAATACTGGAACCAATATGATCCGACGTTGCTGGCTGAAGGCACCTTCTGTCTAGCTACAATACTGGCTTACTTCAGGCTCATGCTACTATGCCAACTCAACTATCACATCGGCCCGCTGCAAGTGCGTGATAAACCGTAATCTTCTATACTATAATAAAAGAGCAGAAGCAGAACCCGGCGTGTCTGTACATAGAAAGAAAAGTTCAAAAACAGGAACGGGGGGTCTAAAGATGTATGGTAGGCCACAAAACAGCGATTTTTAGAAATATTTTCTGTTCGTCTGTTTGTTCGTTAGAGTTAATCTCCGAAACTACTGAACCGATTAGAATGCAGTTTTTAAGGGTAGATAGAGCATCATTTGGAGCAACATATAAGCTATGTTTGATTAAAATCGGATGTCGGAAAGAAAAGTCATCGGCAATTTTATATTCCACGCGTACGAAGTCGCGGCCAGAAGCTAGTTATTGAATATGATAAATAATTATAGAATCCATACTAATACAATACCTACATACGTGCGAAAGTAATACCGTTACCTCTTCGCGCTTCAACCGATGTACCGATTTAGATGAAATTTGGTATGGAGATCATTTTAATAAGCGCAGGCGTAGTCGCGGGCAGAAGCTAGTATAATCATAGAAATTTGGCACTCTACGAATGTGTGAGTCGACAGTTCGATTAGGTTAGGATTGAAACTCATATTTGAGTGTAGAGATCTTCTACTATCTAAAGTCCCGCGCCTTCACATTTCAAAACGCTTCAATGTATTTAAAAAGCACCACCAACACTCTCTACACATGTGTGCGTGCTGAGACAGCCATCAACTATGCGTTGAGAGTTTTGGTGGTGCTTTTTGAATAATAATAAAAAAATGAAGCGTTTTGAAATGTGACGGCGCGGGACTTTAGATAGTAGAAGATCTCTAGCAGATTTTTCTCTTTGACGTCACTTTAAAGATGTTTTTGTCATATTTACCAAAGATGTTGATTTTATTGAAATTCGTGTTCAGGTGTCTTTGGGAAAAATGTCTGCGGACATATTCAAGTTTCTGTCTATATTCGCCATCATAATAAGCGCTTTCGCGGCCGGTCTGAGTCGGTTGTACCAGTACTACGATGGCATGGTATATGAGGACGAGGTGGGGATGAAGACTATGCAGGTTCGTATGTTTTTTTTTAATTGACGTCTACCTATACTGTTACAGTGACCAACTTCTCGAGAGGATTTTAGGATAACGTCCCCACGCGGCTTTGAAATACTTCGCGGATGCGTACCTACATTGGATCACGATGTTTTTCTTCACCGTGAAGCTCTAACTGCCGCACTCAAACAGGCGGAGTATAGGGTTGTATGGAGACGACTCGTCAGCTCTTCCACCAAGGCTTTCCAAGACGGACACGACCTTCCGCAATGAAGAATACGAAGAAGAAGAAAACTCTATAGTAAATTCAATTTGAATTTCGCACATTAGTAAACTAGAGGTATGAGGCGGATTTGAGCCCCGTACCCTTTGTATTCGATCTACCGCCTCTCATGCAGAGTTGGGGGTCCGAACCACTAGGCCACCACGGCCACGAACCGGCCCTAAATTACAAATTATGATGATAGTCTTGATGTAACCAGGTGTCTTCCTTCACCGGTTTGGCCGACACGCTGAATACTCTTTTTTGGGCTCTGTTCTGCATGGCGCCCCTAGAGAGTGCCGACGTGGTACTAGAAAACAGGAGTTCGCCGGACCGAGCGCACGCCAACCGGCATTCGTTCACTGAACGAATAGGATACTTGTGCTTTGGATGTAAGCTACTTTCACGAAATCTTAATTAATTATAATAAAGCTGAAAGTTTGTTTGGATGTTTGTTACTCAATCACGCTAAAACGGCCCAACCAATTTGCATGAAATTTGGCAAACAAATAGTTTGTAACCTGGAATAACACAGGCTACTTTTTATTGTGTTTAGTATTTATAAGCAATTATTTTCTATTTTATCGTGATTTGGCGGTATAGATGGCGCCACGGTGTCGCAGTCTCAGTCGACCTTTAAGGCTTTCTCTTTTCCTTTAACTTTTGAGAGTATGACAGCGTGTAGGTACACATTTTGGTCTAATTTGGAGGGCAAGTTTAGTATGAAAGTCTCTGCAGACAAAGTCGCGGGTAAAACCTCGTATACACATATGCGTAAACCCGCCCTTGTTTCCCCTTAGGGTAGGTAGGCGGAAACGACAGAACGCCATCTGCGTCTGTGCAAGCATACTCGTACTTCCCTCGCATCCTCCACATTGATGTACCTAAGCTATTTTACGAAATAGCCCTTTACACCATCTGTCGCTATAAGACTTAAGGTAGGCTGTAGTAGAGTGAGTACGGATTAATCAATCTGTCGACGAATTGCCTAGTACCTAGAGATCTTCTACTATCTAAAGTCCCGCGCCTTCACATTTCAAAACGCTTCAATTATTTTATTATTATTTAAAAAGCACCACCGACACTCTCAACGCATAGTTGATGGCTGTCTCAGCACGCACATATGTGTTGAGACTGTTGGTGGTGTTTTTTAAATACATTGCAGCGTTTTGAAATGTGAAGGCGCGGGACTTTAGATAGTAGAAGATCTCTACCTAATTAAACTTGCGCAGTGACGTCCTTAAACGGCCATGCCATGCTTAACATCAACCGGTCCTGGGGCTATATTCGAAGTCTTAAAATAGGGATCTCCCTATTCCCTATAGAATTGCTCACGCGTCCCGTGAACTTTAAGCAGCTAGATTTAAAGTTCAACTTGACGCGTGAGCGATCCCATAGGGAACAGGGAGATCCCTATTTAAGACTTCGAATATAGCCCCTGTAAATGTGATTGTAGCTACCCACTTCACATCGTCGTAACATTAAATGCTTATAATTAAACGACATAAATGAACTGGTTCCATAATCCAATGGAATCAAAGCATACCTACCACTTCGTTTAAGGCATTCACCGCCACTTCTGTTTTACGAACTTTCGCCAGGTGCCACATCTGTCATTAAGGGAACATTGCAACGCACACCTGCGTTCAAGGCACTGCGGGAAAGTCAGCAAAACGCACATATGCGTCGGTGGCAGTGAATGCGTTAAACGTTTCCTCGCATAGAGTGCATTTCATTTGTCAATGTGCGGCTCTTGTTCCAAACACTCAACCATAGTCATACAATCTTGAGTTGCATTGACCTATAATAAACATATGGACGAACAGTGCCAATCAGAATATGTCAAAATATGTGGAGCAAACTGACATTAGAAAATACGTTCCCAATATGCTAATAACGCCTCTTTATAATATGTGTCAAGATAAATATTTTACAAAAAAGTTAACCTAACACTATAAGACTTATGTGTCAAATTTACTGAGCGTCAAACGGGTGCCCGAGTTGTTCGGGCACCTGTTTATATGGGCCATTTTTCTCCGGCTGATTTGGAATCCTTACTTCTAATACATCAATGTTGTGTTTTAATGTTTCAGGCTTCGAAGTAATATCGGTGATAGTCGTCTTGAACATGTTGATAGCGACGATGTCCAACACCTACCAGCGCGTGATAGACAACGTCGCGACTGAATGGACGTTTGGGAAGACCGAAGTAAACTCTCTAAAAATCACTACTTAGTATAAAACAAAGTCGCTTCGGTGTCTGTCTGTCCCTATGTATGCTTAGATCTTTAAAACTACGCAACGGATTTTGATTGAGTGATTTAAGAGGAAGGTTTTCGTATATAGTTTGTTATAGTTTAACGCTCAATTCCCGCGGGAACGCTACGTTATTATCGAATTCCGCACGGACGAA
Organism: Aethes cnicana; assembly: GCA_963971205.1. Lineage (NCBI taxonomy): Eukaryota > Metazoa > Arthropoda > Insecta > Lepidoptera > Tortricidae > Aethes > Aethes cnicana. Next base: position 23,206,433 of record OZ020272.1, on the reverse strand, counting down.
GTCGCGGGCAGAAGCTAGTATATCTATAAACCATTGTAATAGTACATTACAGACTAGGGTGGTGAATTCGTAAATGTCCCAGATCGCAGGTTTCTGTGGCCCGAACCGAAGGTAAGGGCCATAAATATGCGTTCTGGGGCTTTACGAATTACCGCCCGTGGTTTGTCAAAAGTTTTACGTCTTGCATTGGCCAAGAAGTGAGATTTTCTCTCCGCGTAGTGGGCGAAAAATCCCACTTTACGGCCAAGGGTGATGTAAAAAATATTACACACGGTGCTACCACGTGTCTAAATACTTAGCAGCAAAATGATTCCTTCGATTGCTATCTACGATCATCGTTAAAATGACGATTCTCTAATTGACAATCAAATAGGCTATTTAAATCGTAACTGGAATTGTTTATAGATCTTCTTGGAGCTGTGGATAAAGTGCGCTTCTGGGAATAGTATTGTACGAGTTATTTGCTCTGTCGCGAAAATTGGGAGACCACCTCTATTTGGGATATGGAAATCCTGTATCCCTATAGTTCGGACTAAGCACAGGCCAGTATCTTAGTCGAGTTATTTAGTACTTAGTCTGTACACCAAAAATTTAGTCGGGCAAGTCGGGAAGTAATGAATTCGAATCGACTCATTTTATTATATTTCTGGGCAGTAGCGATTAGTTTAGCTAGTAAATAACTCGCCACGCGACTCAAACACTGGCCTTAGTCCGGACTAGGCTTATGTATGGACTCGAATGAAGCCCTTGAGGATTGCGGCGTTAATGCAAGCCGGCCTTAATCGGTTCCTGATGGTTCCTGTAAGGTATCAAGAAGTGATACATTTTCCTGGCAGGTGTATTTGAACTACATATGGCAGACCACACTGCCGTCGCCGTATAACCTGGTGCCGACGACGGCGGGCCTGAGCGCCGCGGGCGAGTGGCTGCTCTCCAAGCTGCGCTGGCGCAAGGCCTCGAAGATTTACTGCTCTTGCTCGCACATTTGTTTCGATGTAAGATTTCTTAGCCTGAGTTGCGGACTGTCAGTTGTTTTCAATTTTTATGTAGCAAATTGGCCACGTATGTGCACTTTTACACGAAATTAATTTACCGGCGCATCCAGAGAAAAACCGCAACAAACTTAGCAGAAGGAGCCAATATTTAAGGAGTGTCATTAAATGGAAAAAAAATATATTTCGCCTTTACTTTGGAATCGCTTTTGAAATTGGACGTTCTTAGAAATTACGAGAGAAATTACGTGTCAGAAATTATACCTAGGATGCAGTTTTTAGTTTTACACATGTGACTTTATAACCTACTACTACTACTGCAGCCTATTTGCGTCCCACTGCTGGGCACAGGCCTCCTCTCATCACGAGAGGATTTGGGCTATAGTCCCCACGCGGGCCCAGTGCGGATTGGGGACTTCACACACATCTTTGAATTACTTCGCAGATGCGTGCAGGTTTCCTCACCATGGTTTCCTTCACCAAAAAGCGCAGTGGTCAATTCAAATTGAATTTCGCACATAAGTAAACTTAGAGGGCTGGAATCGAACCCCTGACCCTGTGCATGAGGTCGAACCACTAGGCCACCACACCTACAACCCTACTCCCCGCCTACTTTATTACCTACTTAATGATAAATTCAGTAGACCCATTTACACCTAACCTAACCTGGGGCCAGCGTCTTAACTCAGGTGTAGTTGCAGGAACTTAAGGCACCAAGCAGATAGTGTCCCTCGAAAGACAGCCAGTAACTCAAGTTGTGCTTTAAGAGGGTTTATCCTGAAAGTTGACAACGTCCCATATAGCTGTCAAATGTTTCCCTGTTTTCATTAATTTCTCAATATTATTGAATTAAAAAAGAAGTTATCATTCTATGGTTGAATGACGCGTCACATTTTATATTTGATGTTAGGCATTCAAATGATAAGATTACATTGAAATGCATGGAAAATGCGATGGAAAGTTTTCAAAAGATAATACTTCCATAATCCTTAAAATTTCGTTCCGTTTATAATTGTTGCAATCCATACTTAATGTTTTATTCAACCATAGAGCGATAATTTATGTTTTCATTCAGTAATATTCAGAAATTAACGAAAACAGCGAAATATTTGACAGCTAAATGCGACGTTGCCAACTTTCGGAGCAAACCCTCTTAACAACTAAACCAGGGTTAGGAGGATAGAGATAACCTCTGTCCCTCGCGATCAATCGCGGTCGCGCGCGTTCTTGTGGTGACAAATACTTATAGCTAAATTGTAATTTCAACTTGTTTAATTTTAGGATGCCGACGTCGAGGCGCCTCTACATAAGGACTATCCGGTGCTAATGTCCCTACTCGTGCAAAGGTACTTTAGGGACAAAGAGACCCTGCAACAAGGGGACGTGGACAACGAACTCGAGACCCTACGGAGGGACGTCACTGCGATCAAGGGTCTACTCGAGAAACAAGCGAATGATGAATCGAAATCACCGTGACAAGTTCGTCAATGGTAAATTATGTTATCTGTAAATTCGCGGCGACATTTCGCTCACAAATGAGTTACAATATGAAACAAAGCATATAGTTATTAAATGCGACGTCAACATAATTACATATTATATTTAATTTTAAAAAGAGGTGTCTAGAACAAACGTGATTACACCAATACAATGACAATAATATTAAGATTTAGGTATGGATTGTTCAAAATTCTACATTTGTTTCCATTCCACTCAATAATAATATGGTTAAGTTTCCAAGGACTTTAATAATTTCTAATAATATATATTGGATTACGAACATACAAATATACGTTACCTAAAAGATTTAAAACTTAATAAAACCTAAATTATCTTATATTTACTTTCTTTGTATATGCCTATCTACACATCCTCATTAACAAAGTACGATATTTCAACATTATTATGCTACAATAAATTTACAATATGAAAATGGTATTTATAAGCTCAAATTATGTGAAACAATTTAAAAGAAACATGCACGATACATCATATAATAACAATATCATATGGATAACTTGTGTCTAACTTTTATGAATTTAACCTTTTCAACGCCTATGACGGATATATCCGCACCTAAGGTTCTATGCCAACGACGGATTTATACGTCATGGCGTACAATGGATAAGGGAGTCAAATACTTTAGACGTTAATTACCCTCGTCGTGTTAGAGGCGGTTTCATCGTTTTTGTAATGATATGGCGTTGAAAAGGTTAAACGGCGACGACAGAAGGTTATCAATTCAAGGTTATATCGACATCTGTCTATTAACACTTCAATTCCGCGAGCGCACGATTCGTAATCGCTTTCCTGTACAAAACGAGAAAGCTCTGGTTTGGCCATGAGCGTATCTCAGCAGTGAATGCGTTAAGGTTTCTTTATTTCTGGCAAAACTTCAACTGACAAATTAGCTTGACCACAGCGCTTGCATTTGGCGAAATGCAAATACGATAAATATTTACATAAGGTGGAAATTGCAAAGTCAAGAGCTTTATTAGGCTATGCCCATTGGCTTACAATTAAGCATTGGGCATTTGCAATACAGCCTTTGTAACCGTTTTGACGAATGTAATAAAAAGGGGAGAATTATTGTTACATGTCATTAATGATACAATCTAGATAATTACATAGATACCTATACTCATACTTAAGCTGGGTTTTAAATCTTAACAAATGTATTGAAACCATTATTAAAATTCGCACAAAGAAATAAGCAAAAACTATTAAACAATATGAGAATTTCACTATATTGAAGCAAATACAGAACTAGCCCACCTACACAATACATTCGCAACTTTCACGTTTGTATAGTCGAGTTCATTAATATGTGTACACTTTTGGACCTTATTACAACGTGGTAAGGTGCATAAGTGTGTATATATTGGCGAACTCGACTGTACACTTTAAAACGAAGAAAAGATTTTATTTTTGTTTTTACAATGTACAATGTTTTCCTAAAGTAACCAATATGCATGCATTTGATAAACAATCACACATGATCTATTAATCACCATAGTTAAGATATGCCTTCGAAGGCTATGGCGTAGAGACTGTTGGTCAATTTGTCCTACACCTTACTCGATATTTGTACAGTCAAGGGCGAAGATGTGTACTCTGGCAAAGCGTCAAAATATCTATGAAGTTTCTGAATTTTAACAATGCCGACCATCCGACAAATATCGTATATATTAGGTCCTTACATATGAAATTGGCGTTTGGCGAACTGGCAACTTTGATTCAAAATATGTGGCGTTCGGCTAGGAATTCCAAATTCAAATTTATTTCAAATTTAAGACCATGTATTTCTGTGTTCGAATTACGAAATTTATTTGTTATCGCGTCATTTGTTTTTCTTTCACATCGTTCTGTTCACAATATGGAGAACTTAAAATATCGCTATATTTACGAATATGAGTTTCACCTCGGCACTAGTGCTGCAGAAACGGCTCGTAGGATTAACAATGCGTATGGGGAAGCTACTGCAAAAGAAAATACGGTACGTTATTGGTTCCAACGTTTCCGTTCTGGAAATTTTGACCTACAGAACAAGCCTCGTGGACGGCCGGAGACACAAGTTGATAACGAAGAATTAAAAGCAATTGTGGAAGCAGATCCATCGCAAACCACGTCAGAGTTAGCGGCAGGCTTCGGTGTGAGTGATAAAACCATTTTGATTCACTTGAAACAAATTGGAAAAGTGAAAAAACTTGAAAAATGGGTACCGCATGAATTGAGCGACGCAAACAAAGAAACACGCGTCGAGTGTTGCGTTTCACTTCTCAACCGGCACAATAATGAAGGCATTTTGAATCGTATCGTTACTTGTGATGAAAAATGGATCTTGTACGACAACCGGAAACGTTCTTCACAATGGTTGAACCCAGGTGAACCAGCCAAATTCTGCCCGAAACGAAAGTTGACTCAGAAAAAGGTACTGGTAAGTGTCTGGTGGACTAGTGCCGGTGTCATCCATTACAGTTTCTTAAGATCTGGGCAAACAATCACGGCTGATGTGTATTGTCAACAATTGCAAACGATGATGGAAAAGCTAGCCATTAAACAACCCAGACTGGTCAATCGATCTAGCCCACTGCTGCTTCAGGACAACGCTCGACCACATACGGCACGTTTGACGGCCGCAAAACTACGGGAGCTGCGACTGGAATGTCTTCGACACCCACCATACTCCCCGGACCTTGCTCCAACTGATTACCATTTTTTTCGGAATTTGGACAACTTCATGCAAGGAAAAAAATTCAATTCTCACGAGGCTGTCCAAACGGCCTTCAAAGATTTTATTGATTCTCGCTCACACACTTTTTTTAGTAAAGGAATCAATGAACTACCTTCGAGATGGCAAAAGTGCATAGATAGCCATGGTACATACTTTGACTAAATAAAAAAATAGTTTCATAAAAAAAAATCGTTTTCATTTCTGCCATATGAAACGCCAATTTCATATGTAAGGACCTAATAGATAATCTACTATATCAAGTCCCGCCACAATTCAGAAACGCTTCAATGTTTTTGGAAAATATTTAAAAAGCACCACCAACACTCTCAACGTGTGTTTGACGGCTGTCTCAGCACGCACATGCTTCCTATAGTAGACGAGCTGACCCTGCAGACTTCGTACCGCCTTAGAATTTATATGATATGAAAAATAGCTTACGTCCTATTCTCAGACCTATTGAACACACACTCCAAATTTCATAAGAATCGGTCGAGCCCTTTCAGAGGAACAAACACTGTGACACGAGAATGTTATATATTAGATTATCTCTACTTCATAATTTGTCACACTAACATGTAAGTGTCCCATGTTTTCCTGTTGTTGACATTGACAATATCCAGAAACGTCATACTTAGTGTCATGTGTCAAGATTTACCTCATATAATTTGTAGATTACATATTTACATTACATACTACGGCCACTTTGGCCGGTTATATTCGCCCTTGACAGTACTAACGGGCTATAACTTGTCTTAACACTTTCAGTGTTAGAGATAATCTACTATAGGAAGTCCCGCGCCTCCGCATTTCAAAACGCTCCAATTTATTTATTATTATTTAAAAAGCACAACTAACACTCTCAACGCATAGTTGACAGCTGTCTCAGCACGCACACATGCATTGAGTGTTAGTGATGCTTTTTAATTACTAGCGTTTTGAATGGGGACTATCGTTTCTTTGCTCACCAGTTGGCGCCACTGTAGACTAAGGTCCAGAGGTATAGCTGTCAAAGGCGACTCTATAAGATCGGCGCCGAAACTAAGTTTTCAATCTTGAATCTCATTAAGTTTATTAATTATAAATAACTATCATCATATCGAGCAGCTATGCCGCAATGTTGTGCAGCTCCGTTTTATTTGGAAAAAAGTTTTTTTTTTTCAAAGCGTTTACATTCATAGCCAAATAATCCATATTGGCGGTAATATCACGAAGGAGATCACTATTCAACAGGTAAATTAAAGAAATTATGATTTATATCACGAAGCCCGCCAAAACCAGTGAAAAGTGAATGTTATTAGACCTCACGCGACACTAGCGCCTCTAGTGGCAAATTCACACGCGATAGCCCCCATTGTTGAGGTGCGGGACTTCCTATAGTAGATTATCTCTAACACTGAAAGTGTTAAGACAAGTTATAGCCCGTTAGTACCTATATTAGATTATCTCTAGTTGGGTTCATTCCTTTAGAATTAGCGTCTGACCGTATGTTAGAGGTCGACTGTAACTTCACAAGACCTTAATTACTTCGACCCTGTTTCTATATCCACACCACAAAACGCCTGGTTTTGGCTACGGATGGTTATAGTATTTGACGGATACTCCATATCCTAAATGTCAAATTTTAACCACCCGTAGCTAAAACGAGGCGTTTTGCGGGTATGTACAGGGACCCGACGTTAGACCTTTAAATCGCGTAGCTTCATCAAAGCAACCTGAGGAAGAGCCACGGCAGGTCGGTCTTGTCTGCCCATCACATCCGCACGTGGAACTTGCCGGCTTTCGTCACGTACTTGACGCCCTTGAAGGGCTTGTATTTAGCGCCGTACATGTCCAGCCGGCTGACGCGGAGCCCGCTGACCGCCAGCTGCGGGATCGTGAAGTGGACGTTGATGCTGGGGTTGGCGCCCGAGGTGTCGGCGCCGGAGGCCACGGAGACCTGGAGCGCAGATCAAGTAATAGTTACTACATAAATCACTACTTTATACTTACTACGTAACAGATAAATCACGGCTTTCGACACATTTCACTGAACGTGACGTCGATAAATTACGTCGTACGAAAAGCAACTTTTCCCAAATATCGAAAGGCTGCCAGGCTGGCAGTCGGTGGTTGACAGGTTGCTATGCTCAAGTTGTTAAGGCTCAACATAAGCTCTTCATAATGTGAAGGGGCACATGGAGTTAAATTAAAAAAATAGCATAAATGGATAAATAACTGAACAAAAAAGAAAATAAAAGGTTGGTATGGGAAAGGAGTACTCACGCTTCCTCTTATGTTGGGCAGTTTCGGCAGCTCTATGCGGCCTATGTCCCATAACAGCACCTTGCTGACGGGATCGTACGAGTATTTCCCCTGGTTCGCGGTCAGCGAACAGTTTAGGACACATTTTGGCATGCATATCTCCAACGCGACATCTGCAATTACATTATGTAGTATTAACCTTTTCCACACCAATGACGCATATATCGCAATGACCTATATATACATATATGCGCCATGGCATACTACGAATAAGGAGGTTAAATACGTATGCGTAAGATCCATATTCGCTCTGCATATCCGCCACCCTTGGCGTGTGACTAACGGCGTTGAAAATTTTAATGTATAAAAGTTTCAAGCCGATATTAACGCATCAGCACAATTAGTTTCCAATTATTATTTTATTTTATAGGGTCTGCAAACGAAGTGTCACTTTGCCTGATGGTAAGCAATAAGCACCGCCTATAACCAACGGTAGCTACAATTACACCAATGCAATGCCGACTTTTAAAAGGGCAGAGAGAAAATAGGGGTGAAATACTTTCAGCCTGGGCTGGGCTCTGATACACTCACTCATCGTATGAAACGCAATAGCAGGCTATTACTTCACTTCGATATTGTATGAGAGTGTGGTAAAGGAACGGCGGATACTTCAAGAATAATAAAAAAACCATTAGTCAAAATACAACTTTTTGCAAATCTAACCTGCATTTTCTATACTCACTCTCTAAAGTCCTTCCCATGGTCTGTTTAGGTCCGACAGTCAGATCTAATCTCCCGTGGTCTCCGTTTGCGCGCAGCATCAGATTGTGCCGCACGTAAATGGGTATTGCTACTACACTCTGCGACCCGATGTGGTACGACATCAGTCGGAAATTTCCGTCCGGAGGAATGAAGGACAATATTCTTTCGGACTGAAAAACAAATTTTCCATTATATGTATAAAGTGTCAAAACGTACAAAGTCGAATTGAGATTTGAATAAAAAAAAATACAAGGTGCTTGAATTTTTTTTATGAATAGGAATAACATTCGTAATCCAGAGAAAAGTCATAATTTCCCCTGCCGCAGAATTATTTAAATTACTTTTTTACCCGTTCCCAATTTTTCGTGCATGTACGACAAATTTAGGCCTCTAATATGGTGCCAATTGCAATCATTCAACATAAGTAGATTATATTTCACGAATAATTTTAATAATAATTCTATGTATAATCGGAAGTATAGGAACAAATTCCACTTTCGCTTTTAAGGTTTTTAACGTCAACGACGCATACCGTCATATAGGCACCGCAGCCGCAGCGCCAACGCCAACGACCTTAATATGCGTCATGGAGTTCAACGGCTAAAGGAGTTAAATGCGTATGCGTAAGATTCATATTCGCTTTAGACTTTAGCTACCCTCGGCGGGTGAGTGACCGCTTTTGTACCTATTAGAGTTTTGACATGGCGTTAAAAAGGTTAAAAAGTTAATTAAAAAAAACAAAAAACCCGACTGCGTAAAAACTAAAAAGAAAAAAACAAGACTACTTAGTTCAGTAGTAGCTAGGATTATGTTAAGTAATTGATTGCTATTGAGGAATCTAAAGATGCCTACTATCGGGACCCATTATTTGTAACATTTTAACCTAGATTTTAAATGGGTCCCGACTGTAGGCATCTTTAGATTCCTCAATAGCAATCAATTACTTAACATAATCCTAGCTACTACTGAACTAAGTAGTCTTGTTTTTTTCTTTTTAGTTTTTACGCAGTCGGGTTTTTTGTTTTTTTTAATTAACTTTTTTATTTTATTATTTTTAGTTAGGGATTAAAAGACCGTAAATTCCGCAATCTTGTCATTTCATGGAGAGAGTTGCTATCGTGGGGATTATTAAGTAGCTTGCGATGATCTAAATTACTGATTATTAATCCCTCTAGAGACCTAACCCGGCTCAAAACGCTACATAAGCCTGAACCTATTAAAATTCTTCAAGTCAACCGATAGATGGCGCTACTGGTACTACATAAGAGTATTAGGTAGCTATTTTATTTATTTACGAGCGCTGAGTACTGACTAGTGTACCTAATTGGTACCTATAATCAATTAGGTTATATTTCACTGTATCACACACACTATTGACACTTTAAATGTAATAACGAAACTAAAAGTCTTCAAGTCAACGGATAGATGACGCTACTGGTACACTACATTGCACATGCGTACGTACTTGATTGAAGTTTGAGATTTATGAAAAACATTATTATTAAGTATTTTATAGTCGTCGTGACCTGCTTGAAGACTCGTTGGTCTAGATTATTTCCTGTGTTGCTAATTCGAACGGATGTACTACTGGGTGGATAGGTAGGTACCTACTTTAAGTGGTTAGTAAAGGAACTTTGAATCGTTATAAATCATAAACGGTTCTTTTGTCTGAAAAATGGTCAAAGAAACCTAATAATGATTTTTAAATACCTATTCAACGATACCTCACATGCCATAGTTGGTTGACTTTTATTTTTTTATTTTGTACAATATGGCGTCTGGTAGCCGCCATTTTGAATTTTGATAATTTTCATATCGTCAGTGACACTCGCGCAATTCAGACGAATCGATTGACGTATGATTCATTAAAATCGACCCACGCGTTTGATCTCTAGTGTGCCACAAAGGAACAAACATACATACATACATACATACATACATACATACATACATACATAGACAGGTAAACACATAACCCTCCTTTGCGGTGCGCAGTCGGGTAAAAATAGAGTAATGATACATTGATTGATTCTCACCTCCCACCGTTTGAACCTCACACAAGGGTGAAAGGATACATCGTCAAATAATCGTGGATTGACGAATGTGAGGGTCAAGTCTGGCATACCACTCAATTTGATGCAGCAGTCAATCTGGGAATAATAATTATCAACTTAATGACATTCATTTATATTACACTGGCTTACATTGTGTTTTTCGATTTTCTATTCTATTATAAGAATAAAAGAGTCTGTATGTTGTTAGAGTTAATCTCCAGAACTCCTTAACCGATTTGAATGCAGTTTTCAAAAGTATATATAGCATAATTCGGAGCTATGTATAAGCTATTTCATTAAAATCTGATGTCGGGAAGCAAACTTCTCGAGATTTTTATATTAACGCGGACTAAGTCGCAAGGCACAGTCTCGATATAAAAATAAATAAAATTATTTCTAATAGTTCGCATGGGCGGTATCCTTCAAATTTCCATAAAAACCCGAAAATTATAAAAAGAGATCTACTGGAAATGGTGCAAGAAATTTAAAACTCCATCCGCGTAGAATCCGATTATAGCGTTCTTCTGAGAACTTTGTCTTAAGGAATCCATCCTTTCCCGGGACTCAAACTATCTCCATATCAAATGTCATCTTGATTGCTCCAGCAGTTTAAGCATGAAGTGGTAACAAACAGAGAGACAGGCAGTGTTACTTTTTTCATTTCTAATATTAGTATGGATTATTAAAACGTTATGATGAAATTTAACCCAGCTGCAGGTCCCCTTAGAAGAATAATGATGATATTTTGTTTTAAAGTCCAAAGTTTTAAAGACACCAATGCAGCACCAGCAAACAAGAGAGGTTCTAACTGCGATGCGATTCAATGGCAATGGCATAATCAATATGTCATTTTTATATGAAACCACTTATAAGTACAGTGTAAAGCTGAATTACTTCGCACAAGCCAATATAAATTGTTAAATCAAAGAACTCTTTTTAAATCATTTTCATCTTGACTAACATCTTAAATATAAAACTTAGCATAGCAAAAAAGGAATAATGGGAATTAATTAATTTTACATTTGCATCTGCATTTTGTTCTCACTTTTTTTTTTCTAAAACATATTTGAATTGGTTTGTATTCTCACTGCAACAGTATTTACAAGTAATGGTTGTGGTCGACTCACATAGCCCTGTATCTCGGCGGACACGGTCGCACCACTCTTATCAATGATGGCGTCGACTTCCTCCACCACGTCGAAGTAGGCCTCGTTGTTGGCGTATTTGACGCCCGAGCGACGCCACGGCACGTTCGACAGCTGGCCAGACGGAAGTATTGACGAGACGCTACAAAATAACAATTGATTCAAGTAAAACACGTAAGATGCACATAACAAAAAAATAAAATAAAAATAAAAAAGCCCTTTTATTTCTGATTGAATTTTTATGATTTAAGTGAAAAAAAGAAATATAATTATTTCTTCACACCAGAACCCCCCTCGGTAAAGGCCTCTTCCAGATGTACATACAACAGCAGCAAAATTTTAAGCTGAAGCTATATAACGGATTTTACTGTTGTGTCAAATAAAATTAAGCTATCCAAGTAGACCAGGCAAGCATGCATACTTACTTAGATTTTCCTGTGACTGTGTTAGCAATTGTCCTTAAAATATTAGGCGGTTTGATCAGTTCCTTCAAGATATTACTTTCTGTTGCAAGTGGGAAACCATTATCCAACATTTCATCAAGAAGCTGGAAATGATAATTGTTATTGGAATTAAGATTTCTGTAGCTGTTCAATTTATACAAAACATTGCTATAAAAATTCCAATATATCATTTACCTCATAGACAACAACATAGTTTTCTTTAATTATCGTCTCCGTACAGTCAGAAAAGTAGTCCTGAAACATGAAATAGTAGATTGTATGACTAGGGAGCAAAAAGGTATATTTTACCGCGGGTGACGGATTGAATCCAGAGCGACGCGAAAGATTCCAGAATAGAATCCCGAGCGTAAGCGAGGGATTCTAGCGTGGAATCTTGAGCTAGCGAGGGATTCAAGCTTTGTCACCCAAGGCATAAATAAGTTTGCTACCGTGTTGTACACTCTGCTTTTCACCCCTCCTATGAGAAAATCATTAGATCATTCGTTCATTATTGTCTTTAAATTAAGTAAATCAAAAAAATAATACATTTAAAAACAAACAAGGTTAAAAAGAACGTGTGTTTCGCGCGCTTATCATAAATTCATAGGTAGAAGGCGAAAATGGCTTCCATATTGAAGAATCAGTAACTATATTGTATTTATATTCTGTCATGCTCGCACGCGTTGCGTTCATAATAATAGGTAAATTTAACAAATGTGAAATAAAGAACATTTTATGTCAATTTCGCACATACAAGTTTTTTAATACATTTGCGATAAAATGAAAAAAGGGCAGTGCAATTCATATTACGTACTTACATAATATTCCTTTGGAATTCTCAGAGGTGTTGATCCCAATACATTGCATCACCTAAATCACTTTTTGATTTCATTCATTTTCTACGAAATAATTCATAACACTACATAAGGTACGTTTCATTTCGGATATTAAGTGTAAAATAATACGGCAAGGAAATGAGCGCTCACGAAATTCGCGGGTTCGAGTTTTTTTTTTAATTCGATCACACGACGAGTTTACGAGGAATGCTACGGCATTGGCCTGCACCATTCAGCCAAATTGAAAATAAAAAATAGAAAATAATTTATCAAAAGTAAGTATATATCTATGAATTTATGGATTTTTAGTATGTGTAATAAAGTATTTATGTAAAATGCCGATATATAAAATTCTAAAAACGAAAAAGACGCGACTTTTGAATGCAACTCTTTGCAGTCTCCGCAGCTCCGTAAACGCACTGCTAAGACGTATTTTGCTCCCTGTTAGCGGGGCAGAAATGAAAAAAAATTAAAAAAAAGCGAAGAGGGAGCAAAATCGCATTTTGCTCCCTCTAAACGGGGAACAAAACACTTCTTTTCGAATAGGAGGGGTGAAAAATATTATTAATGTGACTGCTTACTACTGATGCATGGAAATCAAGTGACAAAAACCACCCAAAAGGATGATGTAGTTGCCAAAATACTCACCTGGAATGTGTCTACAACTCTATGTAAAAATTCAATGACAAACAATGGTGCAACTTCTTGCTTGCACACTGCAACTAGAGCTACTCCCCCTCGCTGAATCGAGATCAGATAATGGTGGGGTGCTGCCAGCACAGGTGGCACATCCTGGAACATACCAACACATCCTTTACATTCAATTGATGGACGGGACTTTTACATTCCAATTGGTTAACACTATACTTTTATTTTCTCAGAGATAACCAGTTTAGTTGAGTTACTCACAGAAAGGGCATAGGACATATGCATGTTGGAATGATTTTCACTCTATCTACTGAATGGAATATAATTTAACTTTATAATTGGATATGATAAGCATCTGTACTCACGTTAGGTGAAGCTCGTTGAGCTTCCAAATAATAATCGCACACAGATCTCGGTATAACGCTTCGCCAATGCTTCTCGAGGAACACATCCCTGAAATATTGTGAATCATGTATCAAATGTGATAAAGAGCAAGACGACGTATCACACATATAAATTGTTTTGTGATAAACAAAATGCTATTCGTGTAAACATAGTAAGCATAACGTATAATTTACGCGAAATCTTGCGGTTGCGAAACACACGACAAAGTTATGAAAAGTTAAGTAACATACCCTGAGGGATTAATGATAAATAAACTATGTATCATTATGAATGAATTAAGGAAAGTTTTGGCGAGAACTCCGACTCTATCATGAGATTTACCAAACGAAAACTGTGAAAATGCTACCAAGCTGGCATTCACCTCTCTCTTTGATAGGTTTGACAGGTGTCATAAACGTTCATGACAGGTGGATTGAAGAAATGTAATGGGTGCGTTCCGTATCGCGCTCAAAGCGCTCACAGCGTTCACAACGCTCATAAGTGTCCCGAATTGATTGTCACGCTCACGACCGTGTGAGCGCGTTTTTGATTCGGAATGATTATAAGCACGCTCACGGCGCCAACACTGGTAACTAACAATCTTTTTTTTTAAATTGGGAATCATGTCCTGTCAAATGTATAGTCAAATGTCACTTTGACGTTTGCGCTCACAGCGCCCATGCCCCGCAGCATGAGCACCGTGAGCGTCGATCGATGACGTCATTGATGACGTCATCAATTTCCTGAGCGTTGTGAGCACGCTCACAAAGTGTCCCGAAATGCGCTCAAAGCGAGGTGAGCGCGATTCGGAACGCACCCCTAGAATGCTCATTGTGGCCAAAAACCATTCATTCGAAATAAAGCCCGACCAAAAATTCGATATACCTGTCAATGAGGGCGCAACGGAAACTGAATCCGACGGAACAAAATGTATGAGAGCCTCTTGAAAGCGCTTCATTCGGGTGACGTCATCATTTGGAATTGGCTATGGGTGGAAAATGACAAAGTGCTTGATTCTTTTTTTATCGATACGGATAACCTTCCGTAATAAGAGAAAAAAATCCGAGAATTTTCCGTGGCGTAGATTTTGCGTAAAAAATTAAATTGCTTTTGCGTTATAATTATAACGATTAAAAGATTCGGGTTTTCCTTGGTCCAAGTAAGCACAGCACATGTTTCCGAAAAAAAAAAGTGTTGACATTTGACGTTGACAGTTCTCGCTTCCTTCGTGCGAACATACGTGTTTTAACAAATGATTTATTGATGACTGCTTTTTGCTTACTGGACTTTCGATTCTGCTTAGCCCCAACGACGACGTATGCTTTAAACACGTTATTACGAATGAAAAGCGAATGAAGCAAGAACTGTCACCGTCAATAGTGTCAACACTTTTTTTTAAGAAGTAGTGCTGCATACTTGGACCATGGAAACACCTTTATTTCAATCGTCGTAACTCAAAATCATTTTTTTTTTCTCTTGATACGGAAGGTTATTCCTATCCATAAAAAAGGAATTCCGACTCGGAATACCGAACGCTTAGCGCAGACGGACGGTTTTTTCATTAGGATTTTTCCCGCCAGTATGTAGAGGTCCGCTTTCGTGGTAACGTGTTTTGGCCGATGATGACAAATTGATAGCTCTCGCTCTTTTAATAGTTCTAAATAAGAATAAATAACATATATGTACACACATTATAAAATTTTCGGGTTCACCTATTTAACAAACGTGTAAAACAGACCATTAAATACACGTCTACACTGAACATCGTTGGCGCGATTCGGACTCTCCTGATCTGAAAAATTCCGACCAGTGGTTCTCATACAAAATGTATGGGAACGGCGCGTTCGGTTCGGAGGGACGGCATAAAACTTAATGACGTTATCCGCCGAACGCGCCGTCCCCATACATTTTGTATGAGAACCACTGGTCGGAATTTTTCAGATCAGGAGAGTCCGAATCGCGCCAACGATGTTCAGTGTAGACGTGTATTTAATGGTCTGTTTTACACGTTTGTTAAATAGGTGAACCCGAAAATTTTATAATTTGTGTACATATATGTTATTTATTCTTATTTAGAACTATTAAAAGAGCGAGAGCTATCAATTTGTCATCATCGGCCAAACACGTTACCACGAAAGCGGACCTCTGTTCTTCGATCAGTCAGTCTATTGTGAACTGATTTCGTTGATTATTTTTTTAATCGAGAGGTGATACCTCCGGATTGGTCCCATTTTACTTTGGTTCAGTTCTGATTTTCTCATGATAGGATCCATGAGAAAATGTAGGATCTCCTCAACATTTTTTAGCACGTATATGATTATGGCATCAATTTCAAAGACTACAGGGGCTATATTCGAAGTCTTAAAATAGGGATCTCCCTGTTCCCTATAGGATCGCTCACGCGTCGCGTGAACTTTAAACAGCCTACATTTTAACTGCTCACCCTGCAAAATGTCGGCCCTGCACTGCAAGTCTTTACACGGCACGATTTGGCAGTGGCCCTGCAAAGTCGGTGTTAATTAACCCTTCGTCTCTGGCTATTTAAAAAAAGGGTGAATTCGCGTCTTCACTGATAGAGGCGTGAAGAGTACTAATAAAAAGAACACAAAAAGCATGTCAAAATTTTGGTCAGGATCCTTATCAAACGCAGACGAAGGGTTAAGTGAACCGACCCAAGGCTATGACATGCATGACAATCTTATAGCGAACAGTGTATTCGAATATAAACGTAGATTCAAATTCAACAATTTATTCAGCAAATTGGCCACAGAGGGGTACTTTTACACGTGTGTCAAGTAGAAATTATTATAACCACTGTAGAACTACATAGGATCACCGACATAGCCCGAAGAACACTTGCCTCCCAATAGATGGAAAGGCGACTTGATGAAAGTCGCGGGAGGCCGATGGATGCGCCTGGCACAGGAATGATCTCTCTCTGCCAACCCCAACGGGAAACAGGCGTGACTTTAATTTATTTCAGACAGGCAGCAATTTGCTTAATTTAGACGCATCAGCGAATTTCATATTTAGATAAAGTTTTATCAGTCAGCTGAGACACATCCATCGCGGGTCAAAGTTCACCGATCATTCCTACTCTGATCGAGCTGGCCGGAACAATAGGGCAGACCCAGTGTCTCAACTCAGGTCATTTCAATACTGAAATTACACACAACTCAACAAGTGTTAACCAGTTTATAAATAGCCTAAATAAACTATGATTTAGACGCATCAGCGAATTGCTGCCTGTCTAAAATAAATTAAACTCACGCCTATTTCCCGTTGGGGTAGGCAGAGAGAAACGGAACTCCAACTGCTTCTATCCAATTTCAATTTTCCAATTTCAATTTCAATTTCAAACAAGCTCGGCATTACATTAGGTCTATTGGTTTTAATGTACACTGAGTTTGCCAATATACACACACTTGCGCCTTAAGCAGTTTCTTTTTAATTTAATATTAGCAAGTTGCAGAAATTTTACCACGATCTCACCTGTTGGTAAGTAACGATGTGGTCGAAGGTGATATATGCTTACTTAGATAGTACCTGTTCACTCGAGACTTGAAAAGATCCAAGTTATAATAACTAAGTTGTAATACGGTCTAAAAGTGTACACATATAATTAACTGGACTGTACTAATGAATATCCTTATAGGTGCTATTCCAAGACCCCGATCGATCGCTGGACTTGGAATAGCTCCTTAAAGAATATACAAATTATACAACCCATAGTAATATAATTACTGCGAAAGAAGATCTGTCTGTCTGTATGCTACCTCTTCTCGTTTTAGCCGCTGGTCCAATTTGCATGAAATTTGGTATCCAGATAGTTCGTGTCCTGGGGAAGGACATGGGCAGTAGCAGAAAATATGCGATTTTCTGGGATAAAAAGTATTTTATCTCAGAAAATTGCATATTTACCGCGGTAACTACACGGACCGTACAAACGAATTCGCGAGCAGAAGCATGTAGTAAAATAAATTAAGTGATTACAGATTTATTGTTATCTACAGAAGGCTGTTGCAGATGAGAATACAATACCCAAAAGTAGGTAACTGACAATGGTAGGAAGGAGGGTCATCATGGTTGGTAGATAGGACCATGATTGCAGTGTGACCACATTTGAACACAGGATAGTACTGTTGATGAGACCTGATTTATTGAGCTGCTGTCTATGAATATTGTATTTAATTAAAATACTTAACGCATTCACTGCCACCGACGCATATGTGCGTTTTGCTGACTTTCCCACAGTGCCTTGAACGCACATGTGCGTTGCAATGTTCCCTTAATGACAGATGTGGCACCTGACGAAAGTTCTTAAAACAGAAGTGGCAGTGAATGCCTTAAACAGCATTTACACATTCATAAAATAAGTTTAGTAATTTCCATTCCTAGCTTATACAATTTTTATTGTATTGTTTTAATCACTTAATAAGGTCATCCATAACAAAAATGTAATTTAATAGATTAATTTATTACAGATTTATTTAATGAATTAAAATAGATTTTGTCTCAAAAAGCCAAATTGGTGGATTATAAGAAATCTATAACTAGCTCAAGTGGGTCAAAGTCCCGGTATTAAGGTAAGTAATGACTTTAAATTGAAAATTTACATAACAATACCACCAGAACACCCGATTATTTTCAACCACTGAACCACCAAACCAAACATTCAATTGGCTCACCTATAAAACAAACAAATTCACATAAAAAAATAACTAATACTTATTTACTGCTACTGTTGCAGCAGTACATTTTTGGATTCAAATTCGCACATTAAACAGCTTATAATTCGCAATGAAAAATAATAATATGGAGTTGACCTGCTTCAAATGTCAACAGTCTTCAAAGTTACAAATTAAAGCAGACAAAGTTGGACTCAAGCTAACATTAAAGCAGGAATGTGATGACTGAAGGAATACCATTCATATTTAATTTTTATTTTCTGTCTGTCACAGGGAAGCAGGCATCAAGAAAGATTGTTAGAACTGTACTTATGAGTTTTGAATTGGATAGTACTGGAGGCATGTTTATGGCATTGGCAGGGATCTTGAGGGGTGGTCTACGATGCACAGAAGTCGAAATTAAGGTCTCATGGGCAGAGGGGCTGGGCTTCAGTCATACCCGGGTGCAAAAATCCTTTACTTTCGCTCACCACTCAAGATCTGTACTGGGGCCTGAATCTCATACAAGATTTGGCACCACATACATGCAAAAATCCATGAAAAAAGCTGCTGTAAAATTCACTAATCAACTTGATAGTCCAATCTAACCTAACTTGTTCTATACACTTTATAGATTGTCCTGCCTGATATGTCAAGTAAAGTCTTTGTATCAGGACAAAGAAGTGCCAGGAGCTCACCGTGGTTGTTATAATTGGGCTAGCTACCACTGATGTAGTTTAAAATCTAAGGTAAAGCACTTGAACACCTTAACCACAAATAAAATTTCAATAGCCATCTGTTTTGAGTGAGATATCATTACAAAGAGCTGAAATTATATGATCTGGAAACATGTCTTATTTTATAAGCATACCACTGATTGTGAAGAGGTTAAAGAAATAGAATGGTGATTGCTCAATATTACTGGCCATGTTAATAAAAACACTAAAACTGTATAAGGTTAAGTGAATGAAATAAAATGATAAGAAAATCTGAATGCATGGTATTATTATCAATAAGAAAAATAGAAATATCATAATCATCTGAAATACTGGCCATGTTAATAAAAACACTAATACTCTATAAGGTTAAGTGAATGAAATAAAATGATAAGAAAATCTGAATGCATGGTATTATTCTCGATAAGAAAAATAGAAATATCATAATCATCAGAAAACCCGACGTCAGCTGAAAGACATCCACAGTTGCACACAGGCCTATGCCAAGGACGACTGAGTAGAAATAAAATGAAACAAAAAAAGGATTTTCTTACTTTTTTATTGAGTCCAGCCCTTACACTTAACAATTAACGGTTGGATTTAGCCACACGCTCAAGCTCGTCCTTCTTCTTGATGGCATAGGAGTTGGAGGAGCCCTTGGCGGCGTTGATGAGCTCGTCGGCCACGCACTCGGCGATGGTCTTGATGTTCCTGAAGGCAGCCTCGCGCGCGCCCGTGCACAGCAGCCAGATCGCCTGGTTGACGCGGCGCAGCGGCGACACGTCCACGGCCTGCCGGCGCACCGTCCCCGCGCGACCGATCCTGGTCGAGTCCTCGCGCGGCCCCGAGTTGATGATCGCCGTCACCAACACCTGCAGTGGGTTCTCACCCGTCAGCAGGTGGATGATCTCGAATGCGTGCTTCACGATCCTCACGGCCATCAGCTTCTTGCCGTTGTTGCGACCGTGCATCATCAGGGAGTTCGTCAAACGCTCCACGATCGGGCACTGAGCTTTGCGGAAACGCTTGTGAGCGTACCTACCAGCGGAGTGTGGTAAATACTTGGCGTACTTCTCCTTCACGGAGATGTAATCTTGCAGGGACATATCCGAAACCTGGACGTCGTAGCAGCTCCATCTTCCGAAAAGCTTGATTTCGGGAATATCGGCGGCTTGCGGCAGGGGCGCGTTATCCACGACCACGCTGCCTTGGTCCACGCTGTCATCAGCCCATGTAACTTCGGCCATGGTTCTTGCTGGCTGTTAACAAACAATAACTACATTAATTCCTCACGAAACATACAATAATAAATCAATAACAATTAGTTCTACTTCGAAAATACTTACTTTTAGGCTAACAAATAGCGACTATAACCTCGCGTTGTCAATGGAACACGATAAAAAGGAAGTGGATTGGAAATGTGAAGTTGGCATTACACTTTGGTGTTGCCACTTAAAACAAATAACAAAATGATGAAAATTTCGATTTTACTAAAATATATTTTGCTTCCAATAATTTATCGTTATGATAAAACCTACCAAAGAAAAGTTAATTTGAAATATAACATAGTTTCTATTTAAATAAAAAATGCATACTTAAAAAAAAACATGATGAATATAGTCATGATTCAAATCTTAATTTCCTATAGTGATATATAATGTAAAAAAATCATATGAAATGAAACTATCACAAAAAATCACAATAATTGTCATAAAATAAATAAAAGCAAAAAAATATTTGAAACTTGTTTGACACCTCTGTTTGGCACAAAGTAAATTGGTACCACTCCAACTTCACTCCAAGGTCTGCTGTTCCGGGTCACGTGACACCAATACGTCAAAGTCGAGTTGCCACTTTATTGCAATAAAAAAAAAATAAGGAAATATTTCGTGCCGTTTAATGCAAAATAAATTATTTGCTCATTACAGTTGTCATTTACTCGTTTAAGCACACAAAATAGATCAAGTTAAAAACGAATGAATGTAATAATTTAATGTAACACTCACAGGATACATGGGAGTCGGGGATTATTTTAATACACTACTTGCAACACACAGCAGTGCGAATGACGTTCCAGTGTCACCTACACTACTACATAATACCGGATTGGCAAGTACATTATTCAAATAGCATCATGGTACCACGGGTACATTCTTGACTTTAGTCGATATTGAATTCCCTTATCTTTTTCTTCGATAGGCTGCAGACGTAAGTTTTACTGTGCGATAAAATTAACCAAAGGTTGTTTGTCGTGAACTTTGGTTTTTCTAGTTTATTAAAAACATATTTAAACTTAATTTTATTTATCATTTAGGTTAGAAACAGGTGTACAAAGTTCGTTCACTATGGCTGCTTTGAAGAAAACAAAAAGTATTAAACTTTTCACACTTCTTGGGACAAAATATTGTCCGCTAGTTACCGCTAGGAGGCACTTGAACCTCCAGGAGTATCACAGCAAGGATTTGTTAAGGAAGTATCAAATATCTATCCAAGACTTCCGCATTCTCGACAGCAAACTCGACGCTAAACCGCTAGGCGACTTCAGAGCTAACGAGTACGTGGTCAAGGCTCAAATTTTGGCTGGAGGGAGGGGTAAAGGTCATTTTGATAATGGCTTCAAGGGAGGAGTTCACTTAACTAAGAATCCAAAGGAAATTTTAGGATTAGCAAAGAACATGATAGGTCATAAGTTAATCACTAAACAAACACCCAAAGAAGGTATTATGGTTGAAAAAGTCATGGTGGCAGAAAGTGTTAACATTAAGCGTGAAACATATTTAAGTATAATAATGGATCGTAGTTTCAATGGAGCCGCATTGGTAGCATCTCCTGCTGGTGGCATGGATATTGAGGCAGTGGCTGAAAAGACACCTCATCTGGTGAAGACAGTACCTATTGACATATATGAGGGTATTACTGATGCAGCAGCCAATGAAGTCGCAGAGTTCTTAGAGTTCAAAGGTGACCTTAAGAAGAAATGTGCTGAGGAAATCAAAAAGATGTGGCAGTTGTTTTTAAAGGTAATGTTGCCTTCAATATGGTATTGGTGGGTTCTAAAAGTAACAAATATATAATTTTATTTCATAAAATATAAAATTGCATATATTTCAGGTTGATGCTACCCAGCTGGAAATAAATCCTCTTGTGGAAACTGATGATGGGCGTGTTGTGGCTGTTGATGCAAAAATCAATTTTGATGACAATGCACAGTTTCGGCAGCAGGAGATCTTTGCTCTGGATGATGTATCAGAATCAGATCCAAGAGAGGTAGAAGCCAAATAGTTATAACTTAATAGATTATGGTATTGTTGATAAAATCTTAGCTGTAATTAGTCATTGTCTATTAACAGGCAAAAACGAATTTTAATCTTGTGTTGTAATATGTTTTTCTCATATGTGAGCAATACAGTGATGACAGTTCGTCATGTTTGAACTGTAAATGCTATCAGCTATTTATTTACATAACCTGTTAATGTTCGATAACAATGTCTATTGTTTATCCAATTTTTATACTTTGTATTTAGAATTTTCCTTTATGGAGTCATAAAGTATATTGAATTTGCATTGCCTTGAAGAAGTATTGAGATAAAGATAGCAGAGTTATTGAATGTTAGCTATGATAGTATTTTCTTATCAGATTGAAAAGTAAATGAATACTTCTTATCAATAAGCATGATCCAATAACATATCACAACAATGGAAACAACCTTAAATGAAGATCTCAGTCATCATCTATTTGTAACTATTTTTTCACCATGTCTTATGTAAGACAAGTAGTATGATCCAAAGATGATGATAAATACATATAATACTTAATAGAAACTGACTGACTGACTGAGCCGATATTACTGGTTGTAGAGAGCTGAAATTTGGCATGCAGGTTCCTTAGGGAACATAGAGGAGCACTACGAGAGGATTTCCCGAAATTCCCACGGGATGTTACATTTTAATACTTCTGCGCATACGAAGTTGCGGGGAAAAGCTTGTTTCAGCATATGATACGATTGACCTCATGTTAATCTAGTTTGTAAATATCATATTATGGATTGTGTTACAGAAAGAAGCAGCAGCGCTGAACCTTACCTACATTGACATGGATGGCAGCATTGGCTGCATGGTCAATGGGGCTGGCCTGGCCATGGCCACCATGGACCTGATAGCACTGAGCGGGGGCCAGCCAGCTAACTTCTTGGATCTGGGTGGCGGTGTGGGTCAATCTCAAGTTGCGGCAGCTCTCAGAATATTGGAATCTGACCCCAAAGTGAAAGCTATATTTGTCAATGTTATTGCAGGTGAGGGATTCTAAGTACCAATAAATATGTAACAGCATTTTAACAGAATATTTACTAATATCAATAGATGGTAATTTGTCCACAAGCTTTTTTATGATTCATAACTTGCCAGTTTAATGAAAGACGTACACCTCAAAATTGAGCTTCATAAGCTGATATTCTATGGACATTCTTTGGACCAGTTGAAACACAGAATTTGATGAATAAATATGTGATTCCTTTCAGGCATTGTAAACTGCGCTAACATTGCTAATGGAATAGTGGCAGCTTGTAAGGAGAACCCGCTAAAACACCCCATGGTTATTAGACTCGAGGGGACCAACTCTGTAATGGGAAGAAAGATTCTTGAAGAGTCTGGACTACCAATACTTATGATAAATGATGCTGATGAAGCCGCCCAAATGGCAGTGAAATTATCAAAAAAGTAATAATGTTTGGAGTTAGAAATGTACAGGTTTCAATGAGTTACCGGTATCATTAGCTTTTTTGTAGAAATTATATTTATACTAATAAAACTTTAAAATTGAAGACTGAGAAAATGCTAACACTAAAGTGACATGACAAGTTTTGAAAGTTTATCTTGTGATTGTAGTCACAATGTCGTCTTCCGAATTATTTTGCCGTTGCTTTTGTATATATTTATTAGTTGTAAGAATCTTGTAAATAGAATCCATGTTATAGAAAAATATTGTTTTATTTAACCGCTTTATAATTGACAGGCTTTCACGCTCGACTTCATCTGCTTTTAATTTCACATTAAACCTCCACCCTCGTATTCACATAAGAAATCGATTTTGAATGAGTTGCCAACCCTGAAGCTAAGATGCCTGTGCGCCAGTGATTTCGACGGCTGTCTTACCGAAACACCATAGTGCGAGCTATTTGGAGGCAGGTTAGCGAATAAGACTGTTGTAGCTATCCGGACGGACCATGCAGCAGGTCATACCAACAGCAAAAATCTTTGTCAATGTTCTACAGAGGTGGACCAGTAGCCAAGTAGGCCGTCAAAGAGTTATTCTGAGCTACGTCACTACTTATGCTGCTGACAACAAACAAAAAATAAAAAATCGTATGTATGGAAACATAAATTTATTTAAACAATACAATTAAAGCTAAACTTTATTTATAGTAAACTCAAAGTGTTATAACTGTTAACTATCAAGATACGTTACTTACACTTGCTCGCTTGCAGTTTATCAATTTGAAATCGCATTACTGTTGCAAGACTGAGCTTATTTTGCGGTCCCAACCAAACCAATATTATTTGTATTTCACAGTTAATTTCTCTTTCAATCAGTCCGTGTTAAATGCGATACTCTCTCATCTCTAGGAACGCTAAATGATATAAAAAATGATCATTATCAATTGGTTATATACTTATGGTTACCTGGTGGGTGCAAGTTAGATGGTTACCATATGGTACATAATAAATTCAACCGATATCCGTAATATAAAAAAATGTCTAAAAATAATATAACAATGAGAATACCATTACACAAACAAATCAAGTAAATAAGAAACCAAGTTAAGAGGTCTAATCCCGAAAGTTCGAGGAGTTTTATCGCAAATAATTGTCAAATTAGTTCCCAAGTCTATCCCTTGGGGGCGATTTGCCAATAGTCGCCACGCTCGGTAGGCGGGTTGGCGACCGCAGTTTTGAGGTGGTAGTGTTCGGAGGACGCTGCTGCCCATCCTCCGGTATATCCCTTAGTCGCCTCTTACGACACCCACGGGAAGAGAGGGGGTGGTGCAATTCTAGGCCGGCACCACAAGGCGTGAAACAACACGCGTAATTCAACTACAAAGCGATTATGTTTTTCGTTCAGATTTATTGAGAAATTAATGAAAACAGCGACATATTTGACAGTTATTTGCGACGTTTCCAACTTTCGGAATAAAATAAACCCTTTTTAATTGTGGCAATTGGTGCCAGACCAATATAGTTTATTAAATCTGAATACATTTTATTTTAATACATAATGTCATCCAAATGCCTTGTAACCAATTTGCACCCATCAGCGCGCAATATTTGTCAATTTCCCCCAGTGTTGCGCCGTATTCTCGCGTTCCGTTGCCCTTAGACCGGCAAAATCGCTTAGTAAATTTCTGTTGTAAAAAAAACTGACGAAAACCGAAAGATAGCTGGGAGGCACTCAGTGCATTTTGTATTATACCTCGCACATTGCCAGAATTTGATCAGAACTTCTAACAATGTGCGGGGTCGAATACAAAAATATTTGTACCAAGAGCCTTCCGGAGAGTCAGAATTTTTCTGTAAGAAAATTTCTTATGATTTGCGGTCGGTGTTATCCGCGTGGAGTGTATCCGGGCGTGTTCAGGCGCGGAACAGGTTGATCCGCCGGCCCTGCGGCGACTCCGTGGTGTTGACGGTCATGTTGGCTTGGATCTCGTTGAAGGTCGGCAGGTGGGCGAGCTTGCCGCGCGCCGCGACCGACGCCCGCCCGCCGAGCATGCGCTGCGCCACGCGAACGATGTCGTCCGCCGTTACTTTCTCTGAAAAAAAAACGCGTATGATGTCAAGTAGGTACAGTCCACTGGCACTTTATAATGTACAAGGACACCGGCAACATTCCATATAAACAGAACCTAAAATACGGGCAAAAATATTAAGGTGTACAAATAAGTGTCAGTGATTGTCCGTTCCGACCTGCTGTTCAACTATGGAATTTACTACCCGTTCGCCGCGGGCGGTATGAGGTAACTTTCTTGGTGCGGGGCGGT
The DNA here is from genome assembly GCA_963971205.1 of Aethes cnicana. Classification (NCBI taxonomy): domain Eukaryota; kingdom Metazoa; phylum Arthropoda; class Insecta; order Lepidoptera; family Tortricidae; genus Aethes; species Aethes cnicana. The sequence goes on along the minus strand of OZ020272.1, from coordinate 23,180,277 downwards.
ACGTGTCGCTACTGGTACGATAGTACCTATTATGCGACACGTGGTACAAATGTGTTGTGTTTATAGAACACTTAGCAGCCTTGGTCTGTTAAATATCTGACACACATTGAAGGAGCTACTGAACAAAGGCCCTGACCAGGAACACCATTTTGTACAGGTCTAATAAAAATAAACCATTGTCATCTCACAACTGAAGTTACAGTTTAATGTCTTCAATGTACTAGCTTTTGCCCGTAACTCCGCCCGCATGTTTTATAGTAGGTACTTAAAGTCGACTGACCGATCTCGTTGATAAAGAACGCCGGCGGCTTCCTCTTGCCGGTGGCGAGCACCTGGCGGCCCACGTCCTCGAACACCACCGGCCTCGCCTCCAGGTTCATCAGCAGCATCGACTGCAGCTGGGTCTTGGCTCGCTGGGGAAAAATAATACAAATATAAAAACTATGAATATAAGATACAGAGCCTTAGATGTTCCTCGATAAAATATCATCACGTTTCATCCCCATTCGTTTGTGCACTTTATTCCGTGACACACTGTAGTTCGTGATCAAAGTCATCACTCACCCGGAGCTCGGTGTCGCCGACCTTGCCCGCCATATTGGCCAGGTCCTTGGCTATCACCAGCGTGGTGTCGTACATGCGATTGGGCGGAGTACATGCACAACAGACGGTCGTCGCGTGGCATACGCGGTGTCTAGACTCACCCGGAGCTCGGTGTCGCCGACCTTGCCCGCCATATTGGCCAGGTCCTTGGCTATCACCAGCGTGGTGTCGTACATGCGATTGGGCGGAGTACATGCACAACAGACGGTCGTCGCGTGGCATACGCGGTGTCCAGACTCTCCCGGAGCTCGCTGTCGCCGACCTTGCCCGCCATATTGGCCAGCTTCCTGGCCATCACGAGCGTAGTGTCGTAGATGCGATTGGGCGGAGTACATGCACAACAGACGGTCGTCGCGAAGCATACGCGGTGTCTAGACTCACCCGGAGCTCGGTGTCGCCGACCTTGCCCGCCATATTGGCCAGGTCCTTGGCTATCACCAGCGTGGTGTCGTACATGCGATTGGGCGGAGTACATGCACAACAGACGGTCGTCGCGTGGCATACGCGGTGTCCAGACTCACCCGGAGCTCGCTGTCGCCGACCTTGCCCGCCATATTGGCCAGCTCCCTGGCTATCACGAGCGTGGTGTCGTAGATGCGATTGGGCGGAGTACATGCACAGCAGACGGTCGTCGCGTGGCATACGCGGTGTCCAGACTCACCCGGAGCTCGGTGTCGCCGACCTTGCCCGCCATATTGGCCAGCTCCCTAGCCATCACGAGCGTGGTGTCGTAGATGCGATTGGGCGGAGTACATGCACAACAGACGGTCGTCGCGTGGCATACGCGGTGTCCAGACTCACCCGGAGCTCGGTGTCGCCGACCTTGCCCGCCATATTGGCCAGCTCCCTGGCTATCACGAGCGTGGTGTCGTACATGCGATTGGGCGGAGTACATGCACAACAGACGGTCGTCGCGTGGCATACGCGGTGTCCAGACTCACCCGGAGCTCGCTGTCGCCGACCTTGCCCGCCATATTGGCCAGCTCCCTGGCTATCAAGAGCGTGGTGTCGTAGATGCGATTGGGCGGAGTACATGCACAACAGACGGTCGTCGCGAAGCATACGCGGTGTCTAGACTCACCCGGAGCTCGGTGTCGCCGACCTTGCCCGCCATATTGGCCAGGTCCTTGGCTATCACCAGCGTGGTGTCGTACATGCGATTGGGCGGAGTACATGCACAACAGACGGTCGTCGCGTGGCATACGCGGTGTCCAGACTCACCCGGAGCTCGCTGTCGCCGACCTTGCCCGCCATATTGGCCAGCTCCCTGGCTATCAAGAGCGTGGTGTCGTAGATGCGATTGGGCGGAGTACATGCACAGCAGACGGTCGTCGCGTGGCATACGCGGTGTCCAGACTCACCCGGAGCTCGGTGTCGCCGACCTTGCCCGCCATATTGGCCAGCTCCCTAGCCATCACGAGCGTGGTGTCGTAGATGCGATTGGGCGGAGTACATGCACAACAGACGGTCGTCGCGTGGCATACGCGGTGTCCAGACTCACCCGGAGCTCGGTGTCGCCGACCTTGCCCGCCATATTGGCCAGCTCCCTGGCTATCACGAGCGTGGTGTCGTACATGCGATTGGGCGGAGTACATGCACAACAGACGGTCGTCGCGTGGCATACGCGGTGTCCAGACTCACCCGGAGCTCGGTGTCGCCGACCTTGCCCGCCATATTGGCCAGCTCCCTGGCTATCACGAGCGTGGTGTCGTACATGCGATTGGGCGGAGTACATGCACAACAGACGGTCGTCGCGTGGCATACGCGGTGTCCAGACTCACCCGGAGCTCGCTGTCGCCGACCTTGCCCGCCATATTGGCCAGCTCCCTGGCTATCACGAGCGTGGTGTCGTAGATGCGATTTGGTGGCGACGCCGAATGTACGCAAAACAGGCCGGTGTCGCCATAGGCATGGTTATACGCCGTCGCGTTGAACATCCAGTGGTATCTGTGGACGTGAGACGCTTCAAAATACCGGTTTAATGTAACTGTGAGTACTGTAGGACCTAGTACTGATTGTGTAATCGATATTCTAGTTGAATGCACACGCCAACTCAGTCAAGGGTAGGGGTTGTCGTAATAAAAACTACTTCGATATTTTTCTACTATTGAAGTCTTCTGATCTTGAGCGCAATCTTCTAATAGATTACGGTCGCCGCCTCCGCACGCTCGCTTACGCCCTAATCGTGATATGAGTCGGCCGACTGTAAGTAATATTTTAGGGCTATGGCCTAGTGACCACCTGTACGGCAACCACCTCCGCCTTAAAAGTATATATCACAAAGCAGCCTCGCCGTGTTCAAGCGTTGGAGACCGTATTCCAGACTACCCTTCGAGACCGATAACGTATTTTTGGCCTCTGGTCCCGCAAATGTCTAAAGTCCACTCAATACTTTAACTAAATTCATTATAATTTTAAGACCATTATTTAACACACCTTCCTTAGAAGCCATATCGCTGTCTGTTAAATTATTCAAGTTAACACAGTTATTGATAGTTTCGCATGGAAGCGTCGACCAATATAAAGCTAGTTGCACACCTGTTGAGCACGTTGGTGTAAAGGCGCGTGTACATGCCCTTGCCGGGCCCGCCGGCGGAGAACGAGCCGCCGCCGCCCATCATCATGTTGAGCACGCACGTCGCCACGAAGTCCGGGTCGCCGTGCGAACAGCCTGACGATGATAGAGGATGAATTCATTCATTTGCCGCTAGAGAGGAAGCCGTGGTGGCCTAGTGGTTCGACCACCGCCTCTCATGTAGAGGGTCGATTCCGGCTCGCTAAGTTTACTTATGTGCGAAATTCAATTTCAATTTACCACTGAGCTTTTCGGTGAAGGAAAACATCGCGAGGAAACCTGTACGCATCTGCGAAGTAATTCAAAGATGAGTTGTATAATCCACATAGTAATCCCATCCATATAGTAAGAGCCTAAGAGGATACTAATTGAATGTAAATTAAAAAAAATAGTGCTCACTTTCTAAACCGATAACGACGTGGGAAAGTTCGGGTAAATCAGATCCAGGGTACAGAGGGATTTCACATTCCTCCTGCAAAAGAAAAGAGAAGACATTAAAGTGTACAAAAAGCTACCTACAGTTCAAAATAAATATAGGGTCTACTTTTTGTACATTCTTACCTGTTCCATTCCACCTGTATACTGCGCTATAGACCGATCGACTTTTGGTGTGAATGAATCACTATCTGCTGTATGCCATGTCGGCTTCATCTCCACAAAATACTTCTGGACGAATTCAACGAATGGCTCATGGTCAACCTAGAAATAAACTAGAATTATAAAGCTGCAAAACAATATTACGAGTACAAAATGTAAACTCAATAGGGTATTGCACGATTTTTTAATTTGGTTTAAAATGATCCTTATGTCGCATTGAATTACAAGATTTTTTATTTCGATGTTCTGAATGGGATAATAATAATACCTTAAAAAGTACTTTTAAATTTTCATTTTCAGTTTTCGCGCTGAAAAGCTAGCCACAATGTTAGCTTGGTCTGTGACGTCACTGGGATAGTAAATAAGTACATAGTAACCAAACAAGGCAAGTCGAAACGGTTACTTGTAACGCTTTGTCTATAGTAGAAGTGACGTCACTGCAGCTAACAATATGGCACCTACCGTTTTGAGACAGATTAAAAACAAAATTTTATAAATGTAATTATATAGTACATTATTGCAGAGGCCGCCAAGTAGCGCATTGCCGGACGAGTCAGTTAGAAGGCTGAGCGAAGCGAAGCCTTCTATTATTACGAGTCCGGCAATCGCAATTGCGGCTGAGGTATATATAATGCTTTTCTCAAACAGCGAGTAAATACGTAAGGTCAGTCGGGGCAAGTGCGCCAGGATGGGGTAAGTGCGCCTAACATAAATATATCGAAACCTATAAATATTACTCAACTAGTAGTTGGCTGTTTACAAGGCATAGGTGCGAAATAAATTTAGGCGCACTTACCCCACATCAGTATTTACTACTTCCATGATCGTGGATGATTTGGACCTCCATGGATTTGTCAGTTTAGGGGCAAGTGCGCCAGGATGGGGTAAGTGCGCCTAACAAATATATCGAAACCTATAAATATTACTCAACTAGTAGTTGGCTGTTTACAAGGCATAGGTGCGAAATAAATTTAGGCGCACTTACCCCACATCAGTATTTACTACTTCCATGATCGTGGATGATTTGGCCATGGAAATTGTACTTATTACTAGTGCTCCTGGTCGTGACCGTGTTTCGTGTACCCGTAGCCGAATCTCCGTTGCCGTGTTACTCGGCAACGGAGATCCGCTCCGTTTGCTCCGTGTGATTCGGCTACGTGTAATTAAGATACGTAGCTACGTGTACACGGAGATACGTATCTTATTTATACGTAGATCCGATCCAGTCGTGTTCAACAACCGAGCGGAGCGGAGCCGAAGCCGAGCGGAGCCGAAGCCGAGATTCGCGGGAACGTAGCCGAATCCAGAAACGGATACGTATCTTTGACGTGACCGTGTAGTACGGGATCTTAGCACCGCCGGTGCTAAGGCTACGTAGCTACGGTTCCGCGTGTAACACGTATATCAAAAGCACTACTTATTACCTCCATGGATTTGTCAGTTTCTCTACAGAGGTGTCTCAAATAGCAAGCGAATTAAAAAAAAACACACAATTCAATTCAATTCAATTCAATCATTTATTTAGCAAATTGGCCACATAGGGGCAATTTTACACGTCAGAAAAGAATTTACTAGCGCTTCCTAGACCCATTGCTTGAGAAGAAGCGCCGCAACAAACTCAAGCAGAAGGCCTTTTTTCAAAATTTACACATAGTTATAACATTTACATTACATGTATAAAATATACATATCGGTACGTACTACAATTACATTGAAGGGATGTATAGTCCCTAACTTAAACTTAAATCTAAGATCTTAGAGATGTATAGTCTCCAAGGGTCCAGAAAAAAAAAAATATAATAAATATAAATTCCATAGATGTCGACAGTCTCAAAATGTCAATAAATAATATAAACACACGACAATAATGTTTTTGCTGGCCAAGGCCGGCAATGGACAGCCTCGCGTCTTCTTTTTTTGAAAGTAACACGAACATTTCCGAGCATGTTTGAGAAAAAAATATTTTTCTCAAACATGCTCGGAAACACCTATTTGAGACACCTCTGTAGAGAAACTGACAAATCCATGGAGGTAATAAGTACAACTTCCATGGCCAAATCATCCACGATCATGGAAGTAGTAAATACTGATGTGGGGTAAGTGCGCCTAAATTTATTTCGCCCCTATGCTTTGTAAACAGCCAACTACTAGTTGAGTAATATTTATAGGTTTCGATATATTCATGTTAGGCGCACTTACCCCATCATGGCGCACTTGCCCCGACTGACCTTACGTATTTCCTCGCTGTTTGAGAAAAGCATTATATATACCTCGGCCGCAATTGCGATTGCCGGACTCGTACTAATAGAAGGCTTCGCTTCGCTCAGCCTTCTAACTGACTCGTCCAGCAATGCGCTACTTGGCGGCCTCTGCAATAATGTACTATATGCATTTTTATGATTAAAGTCGAAGTTTTGGGTAGCATTTTTATATAATCTATCATAAATCAGTACTTCCCGATTTTTCCTTGAATGGTGTATACCTATTGATTACACTTTTATGCTTCATAAACATGTAACTGGATACAATTGAGTTTAAGTTAAGAGTTAAGATACTTTACCCCAACAGCGGCAACCACCATCCTATTGGGAGTGTAGTGATTTCTCAGATAATTTAATATGATACCACGGTCTATCTTGTTCACTTGCTCTTGGGGACATATCTTTGGGAGCCCAAGAGTATTTCCCCTGTATGCAGCCTGCAAAAATAATAAAAATATATTTTTTTATTAGGTATTTAAAATGTAATTGTTTAAGGACGATGGATTACCGAATGTATCATGTCCATGAGGATGGTTTCCTGTTCCGGTCGCATGGCAATTGTTTCCAACTCAAAGGCCACAGCCTGTCTTGCGGCTTCGATTTCTTCCGTGGAGAGACGTGGTCTCAAAGTCACTTCAGCTAGCACCTGTAACAAAATAATACCAATATGTTACCACTGTATTCTATACCAGCTTATACCCGCGACTTCGTCAGCAAGGGAATCAAGGGATTTCATACTAAACTTCAAACCCCTTATTACCCTCTGAAGGGATGACTTCCGGGATAAAAAAGAAAACATTTTATGAAAGAGTAGGTAAGTTTGTGAATAGAAATAAATCAAAGTAGCAAAATAAGTGAAAAGACGTGTCTCTTCTGTTATAAGTATGTATTTTTCTGAAAGAGCCCAAACATCCATATTAATATTATAAATGCGAAAGTAACTCTGTTCGTCTGTCTGTCTGTTACCTCTTCACGCTTCAACCGCTGGAGGAGTCCCGGAAAAGGACATAGGCTACTTTTTATCCCGGAAAAACACATAGTTCCCGCGGGAACGCGATAACCGAATTCCACGCGGGCGAATTCGCGGGCAGAAGCTAGTATAGTTATAAACCAGTCTATTACCTGAGTGACAGCCTCCAATCCCCGCGAATCAGCGCTCGTGGCGTAGACCGTCGTGTCTCGCGACCCTTGGCAGTCACAGATGCCTCCGTGTCTCTCCAACTCTCGGAGCATCTGGTCTCGTGTTGCGAATTTATGAGTGGCCTGGAAAGATATATAATGGATATTCTAAGCCTCACATACTTAGAAACATATGCTCGCAACTACTGTGTGACGAATGTCTTAATTCTAATCACTACATAGTATAAACTACAAAGTCGCTTCGCTGTCTATCTGTCCCTATGTATGCTTATATCTTTAAAACTAGGCAACGAATTTTGACGCGGTTTTTTTTAATAGATAGAGTGGTTCTTGAGTAAGGTTTAAGTATATTATTTTGTTATCGTTTTCTGTAATTTATTTCTGTAAAAGTCCGCGATGGTATAGGTCTACCTTCTAACTATACCCGTTATAATTATTAAAAAAATGGTCCCATGTAACGCGTTAATTGGAAACTATTTAGAGGGATACAGTATTAATCCTTGTCATTTAAAATACGATAGTTACCTTAAGCATTGAATGCTCTTTATGATTGCCCTTTACACCATGCAATTTAAATGAAAATCTTGGGAGTTATCGAAAAAATAAATTCAGGACGTGCTTAGATGACCGGCAGCGGCATTGGCCATCCGTTTGCGATGCTGATTACGAACGATTTCAATAAGTACAAGTGACGCATATAATCGAGTCCCGGGGACGGACACAGGCTACTCTTAGGGTTAGTCTATTCAAGTCAATAGTAGTCAGACATACATTGCTGGTTTCGAGAAAGTCTATCACTGACTAAATCAAAATTTATCCCGGAAAAACGCTTTATAACCGAATTCCACGCGGACGAAGTCTGTAGTACCTATGATTATGATTAATTATAAACAACTTACACCAAAGCTCAATTTTTCCAAAAAATGGCAGATACCATTTGGGTAAGCCACTTCATACCGAGGGCCCGAGTCAATAACAACTGAAACAGAACAAGTTTTTGCAATTACTGAAAAATGACAGAGAACACATCAAACTATGTATTATTCATTGATCACCATAAGTGAGTTGCATGTTCGAATTCATAATAATACTTACCACCAGCAGTGCAAAACTGGCCAAACTTCTTTTCTGATGCAACCCGCAGTCCGTTGCTGAGGGTGGTTACCTCTGTAACACAATCTTCAGCCTTGACAGTGGAGTACGTGACCGGGGGCAGATTTGGCATTGCCTCAGAGAGTGGTGGAAGGGGCGTAACATTAATCTTGGATAAAGCTTGTGCCGATTTATCAACATCTTGACTGAAATTTCTACCACCTAATTTCATCAGCCTGTAAGAAATAAAATTGATTTATTGTGAAATTCTTTACTTCAAGCATTACTACCATAGCATAGCTACTGTGTAGTCAAAACCCACTCACCAAGTACCAGTATAAGTTTAGCAGTATAATACAACTGTCTATACTATAAGTGACCTAAATTAATGTAAGAAATGTGACTTGACTACTAAGAATTGTTCTATCAATATATGCAGCTTACACTGTATGCTAAAGTTTACAAGATTTACAAGCAATATCTATTATTTATATACTAATATTAAGTCTGTAAAAGAAGTCGCGTCTGAAACGTGAAAATTAAAAGAAACTATCAAGTCGAGGGGACTATACATATAAACGTTACTGAACACAAAATAACGATTAAAAAAAAAAAACTGCATGGTTGTATGTATGTGCTCGTATGTCCAGATTTAACTCGAAAACTACTGGACGGATTGCAACAAAATTTGGTATGGCGGTAGTTTATAACACTGGTCAACATATAGGCTACTTGTTATCTCAGAAAAATGCATAGTTCCCGCGGGAATGCTATTAAGGAATTCCATGAGGACAATGTCGCGGGCAGAAGCTAGTTAATGATAAGATTGATAAGTAAAATAATAATAAACTAAATAATGTAATAAGAGAGTTGGATCCGGCACAAGTCATTCAAAGGGTTAAGAAGTATTACAAATATTCCACACAACTTCTAATTAGTATTCTAAATAGTCAATTTATTAGATTTTAATTAAATACACTAACTTCTGCCAGCGTTTTGATGCACATGGAATTCAGCAAGTGTCCCCGCGCATACTATGCCTTTAACCAGATAAGAAATAACCTATATGTTGACCCATGTTAAAAAACCCATGTTATAATCTATACCCAAACCAAATTTTGTGGAAATCTAACTAGTAGTTATTGAGTTAAAGTAGGACAAACATACAGACAATATTGTTTATTAAGCTCCATCGAATTCAAATTACGTAGTATAGCAGTACTATAGACAAGTACTATGAGATAAACAGCTCCAACAAAACAGGACATAACTAATTCATGATTTTCATTTCACACTAATGTGGCCTGCCTGATGGCTTTTTGTCACCAACCCTTTAGGGCAACCTTTAGGGAGCCATTATGCTACATAACATATTTATTTTTTCTGCATAATCTACTATTGATATAGAATATTATTCCTATCCATAAAAAAATCAAGCATTGTCATTTTTCATTAATACCCAATTGCTTTAAGGTTACCTTAAAAAGCCGTGTTGGCCTAGTGGTACGACCTACCGCCTCTCATGCCGAGGGTCGGGGGTTCAATTCCGGCTCACACCTCTGAGTTTAGTTACGTGCGATATTCAATTTGAATTTACCATGAGCTTTTCGGTGAAGGAAAACATCGTGAGGAAACCTGCACGCATCTACGAAGTAATTCAAAGATGTGTGTGAAGTCCCCAATCCGCACTGGGCTCGCGTGGGGACTATAGCCCAAACCCTCTCATGATGAGGGGAGGCCTGTGCCCAGCAGTGGGACGCAAATAGGCTGTAATAGTAGTACCATAAAAAGGTCATTACATTCCTGCAGTTGGTAAGGATATAATAATTACAAAAGCATACATTCAAATTGTATTGGAAGGAAATATCAGTTAGGTCTACACTTCACTATAGGTCTCGTCATACTTATTATAATTATTGTATCCCGATGATTGATTCAGCTAGTATCAGTTTCGATCAACACAAGTAACATGAAAGCGATGCAAATTGTGCAGATAAGAGGTGGAATAAGAGACTTAATAGAAAAAAATCCAAGTGATGCAATATGCATTTTTTGATGAAAATTGTAACTATTCATACACCATAGTTATGCACAAGTATGTTAATGTGTGATTACGTGAGACTATGATAGGAAAAACCCTTTCATGATATACTTTTAATACAAAACAATCACTTACCCATTTTTCATAGAAAATAACCTAGAAATTAGCACTTTAACGTCGGCTACGTGAGACATGATTCTTGACCTTTGTAGGCTTTGATATAATCACACTAAGTTAAATTCAGCAGTAGAAATGCAATAAATTCAGATAATAATAATGGAAATTATAAGTCTTGTATTCTCAAAATACTTCAACATAGCCTTATCATTTTTGACAGTTCTAAAGAGTAAAAAAAGGCTGTCCAGAGACAAACTTGGAACTTCAGAGTTGCTTCAGAGCAACCATAGTAAAGATAATATAATAAGTATATCTTCCGGTTTTTCAGCAGATTTCAGATTTCTTTCAATTATTATACCAAAAAATCATTTTTTTGGGTTTATTTCCGGTAACGGTATGAAACTCAAGTTATACCTTTACAATATCACTCACAGTATGGAGATCAATCGAAATAGAGGGTTTGTTCCAGGACTTCCAAGTTAATTAAGTACTTAATTGAACCGCTGACACCTTGGCACACCATCATTTGCAAGAGATTTGCAAGGATGTGCCTACCTACATTTTGGGGATCAATAATTAAAGATGCAGTTTAGGGAAAAGGATTCAAACCTGAAATGACACATTCATCATTTCTAAGATGTCGAAATTTTGAATCCAACAGGATTGTAGATCGGTTTCCCCTAAACTACGTCCTCCTCTACTTTATGAGACGTTCTTCTAACACCGTTTACTCCATGATTTTTTGTAGTAAAATGTACCCTGTCATTTCATAAGCTTTATTCATATAATAAGTATGTATGTACACAATTTTCACGAATTATATCTTGATCAATGAGGGTCACCGCGAGTGAATCCGCCGCTTGAGGCGCTATCCTGCGAGGTGCAATTTTGCCAATTTAGCACACTGCGCTAAATTGGCAACACAGGTCTCCGGAACACACCGCCTCTTGCGGATCTTTCACTCGCGGTAGCCCTCATTACGACGTTGTATGCTAGTAAAATTAATAATTTTTTCAGTAAACTGGTGCTCCGAATATATCGTTTCTTCAATTTCTCGCGAGCGCGAAGGGATTAGAAAAATGATGATAGCTGGTAAAATCAGCCCCATGTACTGAAAAATGAAAAAGAAAAACTATTTTTAATACAGGTGCTCAAAAAGTTAACATTCCGATACCTATTTAACGTGCCAAAAGTTTGTCATTTCCAGAACGAGCGCTTTTTTTACAGCTAGTGAGCGTGCCTTAAAGTTGTTTTTTTACGAACTAGTGCGTACAATTTTTTGAGCTTCATCCTGTTCGTTTATTTCTTTATTCCGCAAATGTATTAAAAATGTCGTTTGATACACGTGCTAATTTGTCATTGTCATGTCATGGCCCCCAAAATATACCTACTAAGTATTTGAGATTAATAGTCGGAGAGATTTCTAAATCGACAATTGACATTTGACAGTTGATTGCTTATAATGCTGAGCACGTGCCGAGGCTTTAGGAACATTGTATTTCGCAATAAGCGATTGTCCATACCAATCTACAAATCTCTCCAACTATAGTAACTGCTAGTACTAAAAAGCGACCCTTTCTATTGTTACGCCAGTGCCATCTAGTACCAAACTAAGGCAGCATACCGACATCAACCAATCTGTCAATGTCGCGACTGACTGATCAATGCCCAGCCATCCCAAACCGCTGATGATACAAGTTTGAAATTTGGAGACAACATTGTATGTTGTAGGCGTCGTTTAAGGTGGTTTAAGAAAGGATTTTTCGAAATTCGTACAGCAAGGGTAAAAATAGGGGTTCATTCGTTGTATGCAAGTCCGTTATATTTTATGTTACAAATAAAAAAACAACATTATGATTTAGGTGCGTTATTAGACTCAAATAAACACGCGCAGATAATAATACGATCAGCATTTTTAGAACTTTTGTCTTTAAGGGGGTGAAAGTTTGTATGGATGAACATTCATCTTTGAAGTTAAAAGACCGAAATACACTCAACAGCAATGAATATGGAAAATGCTGTATACAAATTCATTGCTGTTGAGTGTATTATGATTTAGATATTCGATTACAAATAATTAAGGACGTGTTTCAGCATTTTTTAGAAATTTTTATCTTTAAGGGAGTAAAATAGGGGATGAAAGTTTGTATGTACGAACCGTCTTTTCTGAAGTTAAACGCATTTGAACTACGTTATATATGCCACCACCGTGAATTTTTTCAGCCATATAAAAACCACCATTACACCACTTAGCTGCCAGGGGCGGAGAGCACTTTAAAGTCATCGAGTTATAGGTACTAATATAGAGTGGATATTCTCACTTGCTCTCCGAATCGAAATCTGCATTGCAGTGAGTTTCACGTTTCTTAATTTACATTTCCCGTTGATTTAGCTAACAGCTTAGACTGTAGCAAAATATAAGCAGACTTACCACAGAACATACAATATTTTCTGTGATCCTACCGATCACGTACCATGATCTCCAGGCCTGGTAAATAAACTTATTGGACGCCTTATCGTGGGAATACGGGCCTGTAAAGTAATTTAACGATTATTTTATGCAAAACTAGCTTTTGCCCGCGACATTGTCCGCGTGGAATTCGATTATACTCCGAACTATGCGTTTTTCCCGGATAAAAAGTAGAAAAGGAAAAAACTATTTTCTTCCCCGGGAATCGATCTATCTCCATATCAAATTTCATCTAAATTGGTCCAGCGGTTAGAGCGTGAACCGGTAGACATACAGAGTTACTTACGTCTTTATACATATTGGTATGGATGGATACTTCATTAAATTCATAGCGCACCAAGAACCAAACCACGTTCCAAGTATAGAAAAAATGGCGATTGAGATTCGAACAATAGAAAAAAAGCGCGATTGGTTTGGACTGGGGAAACCAAGTGACAAATGCAACGGCAGATCTCCAGATTAAGGGTCACAGTTATTACCTACCGTTATTGGGCACATTGGTTCAAACCGTCTATGGGCCGGTTCCTATATCCACGTAACGCCTCGTTTTGCCTACGGACGGTTAAAATTTGACAGATTCTCTATGGAACAAATGTCAAAAATCAACCGTCCGTAGGCAAAACGAGGCGTTTCGTGGATATAGGAACCGGGCCTTAGTCAACTAAACTGAGTTCATTTCCCAATACGAATTAGATCATAAGATTACTATGATGCTCTTTTTAGGCACGGTTCTTATATCCACAAAACGCCTAGTTTTGCTTATGGGCGGTTAAAATTTGAAACTTGTTCTAGATTGAGATTCGTCAAGCATTCGTATAGCCGTGTTTGTATGGGTTGACGGCCCCGAAGCCTAAGCGATTGCCGTTTTGCTAATTTATTAGCCCAGGAACCGCGCTTGGGACTGACTACGAATGGCACGAAATGAAAGAGGTATTTCGAAATTACCTGCAAAATAACATCTGTCCGATGCTAGCTGGTGTTCGGCGCTAAATTTCTTAAACGCTTCATAAATCTCCGGATTGTGTTTATAGCCCTGTAACAACGGTAATATTAGAGGCCTCGTTTGATTCGTCTTGAAGGGTAGATGACGGATTTACAAAGAAAAGTACAGTCAGCAATAAAAGCGTGTCCCAAAAATTTTATAAAAAAATAATAATTGCTTAGAGACACTGCTGCTCGTCTGAGAAGATAAGTTACGGCACAAATAAAGATCTCATTCTCATTCATTCTCATTCTCACAATTTGATATTTCAGACGCTCAGTATCGCTATATGTACCGTTTCGAATAGAGCCCCTGATAATCATATTACCGGATAAGTAGGTATAGATAGAAAATGTTATCTTATTTAGGAATATGGACGAACCATAAATATCTCCCTTACAGTTCCCTTAATTATTTCCTTAAAGCTATATAAGCTGTAGATTTGTGAAGTTAAATACATTTAAGTAAAAATTAAAAGCTCTTACGTTGAAATGAAAAACACTTAAAGTATAAAGTAGACGTGTCGCGTAGTCGTCTATTAATCTTACTCTTGAACTTGTGACGTATTCAATTGAGGTCTGGAAGAAAAATATTGGCGTACAACAAAAATTTAAAGAAAAAAGCGTTCAAACGTAAAAAAAATTCAAGACCATTCTACACAGATGGTTTTCTCGTGATAATATTTTTGCAGGCAGTGTAAAGGAGTTAGAGAACATTTTAGTGACAGTTATGCAGAAGGTTTACGTTGACTATCATTGTGAGGATGGCTAGTAAGGCGAAGATGCCGAGCCAGGAGCCGACCCCGCGGCCTGGTTGCAGCAGAGGGCGCCGCCCGCCCAGCGTCAGCCGCCACGCAGTGTACCTGCGGACACATCATTTCACCAGCTTAGCCATTGGCAGACATCGAATTTTATGCGGCAAAACTTTCATCTATAACTACGGACTTCCTTCCAATATCAAAATCGATAACTGCTTCATCTTTTCTGTAAATAGGGATATTGGATTTCCCAATTATTTTACAGAACCGAATAGACTGCCTGTTCAAGAATAAGTAGGTATTTTAAATTTAATGCAAATAATGTACGGTAAATTTGTAGATACGTTACGTATGCAATCCAAGGAGGATAGGTAATGGAACTGGAACGAAATTTGGATTGAAGGTTTAAATTAAGGCAAAGACTAAATAAGTTAGTAACTTTCTTTTGACTACTTCGAAAAAGAGAAAGACGCCGGGAAAGAAAAAAAATACAAATACGAGGGGTGATCCAAAAGTAATGATAACTGAATACTTATTGAATCGGATTAAAATAAATAGGTACCTATGCCGTTACTGCCCATAAAGACTCCTTAGTAAATTAAAAACAAAAAAAATTGTATCTGTCAGAGAGTTGCAGCTGTTTTTTCACGAGCAGTCGGAACAATAACGCAAAAATGGAGAAAACTGAGGTGAGAGCGGTTATGAAATACTTCTGTTTGAAAAAAATGTGTACTAAAGATATATACGCTGAATTAATGGGAACACTGGGCGAGTCTGCTCCACCGTATTCCACAGTGGCACGGCGGTGAAAGGAGTTTAACTTGGGAAGAACATCCAATCAAGATGAACATCGCGAAGGCCGTCCATCTGACGCCCTTACTGGAGAAAACGTCGAAAAAATTCATGATCTCGTTTTAACAGATAGAAGGATGACTATCAGGCATCTAGTTGAGCTCACAGGCATCTCGTATGGCAGCATTCAAAGAATCTTAACTGATGAACTACACATGAAAAAAGTCTCCGCTCGTTGGGTACCTAGAATGTTAACGGCTGAACAAAAGAAAATACGATGTGAGATTTCGAAGTCTAATCTTGACAAATATCAAACTGATCCCGAAACATTTTTGCGTCGGTTTGTAACCATGGACGAGTCTTGGATCCACCATTTCGATCCTGAGACCAAACAGCAATCCATGACCCGGAAGCGAGCGTCTTACCCTACACCGAAGAAATTCAAGGTAGCAAGCTCCGCTGGTAAGGTCATGGCTTCAGTGTTTTGGGACGCTGAGGGAGTCATAATGATCGAATACCTGGAAAAGGGAACCACTAAATACGGGCTCCTACTACGCTGACCAAATACGCAGATTGAGAGAGGCATTCAAAGAAAAGCGGCGGGGTAAACTTCGAGCTGGCATCCTGTTTCACCAGGACAAGGCACCGCCCCACAAGGCCGGCGTTGCGATGGCTGCCATCCGTGATTCAGGGTTCGAATTATATTCGCCTGCGCGCGCTATGTATTCGCCAGACCTAGCCCCCAGCGACTTTTATCTCTTTCCACGGCTGAAGGAAGATCTTAGAGGCAACAAATTTTTAAATGATGGCGAGGTAATAGCCGCTGTGGAAGCATTTTTGGAGGGTCAAGAAAATAAATTCGTGGTCTGGAGAAACGATGGTCTAAGTGTGTGACTTGGAAGGAGATTACGTAGAAAAATAAATTATTTTATTAAACATTTTATGTGTCTTTCATACTGATTATCATTACTTTTGGATCACCCCTCGTACATACCTACCTACTTATTGACTGATTTTATTTTACTCACTTCATATCCCAGAAGTTTACGATCAATATAAACAACGGCGCGAGAGGGAATCCCGTAACAAATACAATTGCTAAGGCGAACTGTGAAGCTGAAACAATGATTGAATTTTATAAAACTAGCAGTCTTCAACGATATAACCCGCGTAAATCAGTAGCTTCCATTTTTTCCCATCTCCGTAGGAATTTCGGAAAAGCCCTCTCTACAGTGCTCCCCTCCCCAAGGAACCTAACATGCCAAATTTCAGCATCCTACAAACAGTGGGCTACGAAGCGCACGGAGTATTTTGTATGGGAAGCATCGGTACCGATGTTGTCATCCTCATCGATCAGTCAGTATCGGTGGATTTTTAGGGCCCTCGTCCACTGCGACTTTTGATAGCGATATGCTACCGCGCTACTCATGTCGCAATCCTTTTGTTACATCATGAAAGAGTAAAAAGGATAGCGATATGAGTAGCGCGGCAGCATCGCTACAAAACTTCGATGTGGGCGAGGACCCTTATATTTATTGATCGAGTGATTACTCCTTTAAGACCCATTCCAGAGAATCGATAGGATGACTCAGCTTATCGGTAAACAAAAGCATTGTGAGGAAATCTGCACGCACTTATGCTATCCGCACTGGGCTCGTATAGGGACTATATAGCCCAAACCCTCTCGTGATGAAAGGCCTGTGCCCAGCAGTGGGACGCAGATAGGCTGATATGGTGTTACGCCATCTTGACGAAATGTATTAAAATCAAAGAAAAATAAGGTAAACCAAGAATGACAACCTTCAATCTTCATACTCGTACAAGTCAGCGTAGGTATACGCCCCCGAAATATGTATTAAATGCGATTTTAGATATCGCTGCCTAGGTAGCCTAGCCTGTATAAAATAAACACAGGAACTCCACGAGCAACATCCAGGCGCTTCAAATTATGATAGACTACGTATGGAAAATTGCAGCGGCTCCTGGATTTTGCTCATAATACAGGAGCTTCTCCGATGTACGCCGCAATGTAAAGAGGTTGTCATTGCAGTCTATTAATTTACTTGTTTCTGATTAAGAGGGTTTACTCCGAAAGTTGGCAACGTCGCAAATACCTGTCAAATATTTCGCTGTTTTCATTAATTTCTGAATATTACTGAATGAAAACATGAATTATCGCTCTATGGTTGAATAAAACATTAAGTATGGATTGCAACAATTATCATAGGAACACGAAATTTTTAGGATTATGGAAGTACTATCTTTTGTAAACTTTCCATCGCATTTTCCATGCATTTTAATGTAATCTTATAATTTGAACGCCTAACCAACAAATATAAAACGAGACGCGTCATTCAACCATAGAATGATAACTTGTCTTTTAATTCAGTAATATTGAGAAATTAATAAATTCAGCGAAACATATGACAGCTATATGCGACGTCGCCAGCTTTCGGGATAAACCCTCTTAAAGTGCTTACCTAAGCTAGTAAACTTGCTCATCACGAAGTCGTCCCTTATCGGCGTGAGCCTGTATTCGCGCTCCCAGCAAGGTATTTCGGCATTCGGCACCGAACCTTGGTTGTTGTCGGTCCTTAAACTATAATTTTGACAGCAAATGTATTACCTACTATGGTGGGTTGATTCAAACCATCCGCTAAAGTTAACGTTAACGTTAAATATTTTACTATGGGACGAAAAGACGTTTCTGTATGGAATGACAGCTCGGCGGCCATATTTAACGACCAGGAGTCCGTCAACTGTGCTTGAATCAACTGACACTAAGGTTTAGTGTCAGCAGCTTCCATGCATTTTAATGTAATCTTATCATTTGAATGCCTCACCAACAAATAGGTATAAAACGAGACGCGTCATTCAACCATAGAATGATATCTTCCTTTTTAATTCAGCAATATTAAGAAATTAATAAAAAAACCGGCCAAGTGCGTGTCGGGCCACGCGCAAAGTATAGGGTTCCGAAGTTGACGATGCCCACAGTACCTTTCTAAGACTTATTAGCATCTAGCTAGCCTGTGGTATGAATGACGTGCCCGCCCGACGCCCCTGCTGCTCGAGAAAAATCATCATCATAAGTTGGTCGACTATTACTCGAAAGTTTGTACAGCCTACTTAGCTGTGATAGTTTTCCTTTCAACTACGTTATGCGTTTGTGAAATATTAAGCTTTAAAGTGCTATTTTTTGTTAGGGTCACGTGTCCCCCCCCCCCCCCCCTGCCAGCGAAATGGTGGTATTTGGAAGGCTGAAAAAAATCACGGTTGTGGCATATACAACCGTGATTTTTTTCAGCCTTCCAAATACCACCATTTCGCTGGCAGGGGGGGGGGACACGTGACCCTAACAAAAAATAGCACTTTAAAGCTTAATATTTCACAAACGCATCACTTAATCAAAACATGGTTTTAACAAACTTACAATATTTTTTCAAGACCTATTCAACGATATGCCGCACCATGGGGTACGCCAGAAAAAATAATTACATCCCCACTTTACGAGTAGGGGAGGTACCCTATAAAAAAAAATATTTCAACATTTTATTGTACCACTTTGTCAGCGTAACTAATATGCATATTCATGCCAAATTACAGCTTTCTAGAACTAAGCATCTTCGAGCAATAGTGCGGACAGACGGACGGACGGACGGACGGACGGACATGGCGAAACTATAAGGGTTCCTTGTGGACTTCGGAACCCTAAAAACAGCGAAACATTTGCCAGCTGTATGCGACGTTGCCAACTTTCGGGATAAACCCTCTTAACTTTAAATCTAACTACTTAATGTTCGGTTTCAACGCCATGACGCTTTGACTGTAGGGATATGGACGTTCCATACCCCTATGTAACGTTTCGAATAGAGCATTTAAGTACAAAGAGAAATGGTAATCACCAATTTTAGATTTAAATAGAACTAGGTTATGGAGGGTTGAAGTAAAGGAGCGCAATCTTATATGACGAAACAGTTGAAAACGTGTCCAGCGGATTTGATAAGCAACAAAACAAAACACACTCTCCTCACAACCGTTTTCGCCTCAGCAGCGCCATCTGAAGGCGCTACTGCAGACTATCCGCCTAGGTGGCTTGACTTGAACGACCGCAGCGCCCCCAACATACCCGATTTGATTTCCACTTGTGGAACTATAAAGATTGCGCTCCCTACCAAGATACATTCCACACTCCATAGTACTCACAAGCACAGATTGTAAAGGGCAAGCACAGCTTTATATGCAAACTCTTTTAAACATAAAGTGATTATTATTAGCAGCGCCAGCTCGTCCAGACAGCCGGTTGGGTTGCACTGCATCAGTGCGATTCCATCGTACTGGAACCAGGATTCAGTGCTCGCTGGGTGTCTATATATCTTACCCTGAAAAACCATGCGAAATTTGTAAATGCTGAAGTAAGTAACTCATGACTGTAAATAGGTTACCCGCAAAAATCTTTCAGATGAAAGGTATGGAGATAGTTTAGAAGCCTAGGATAGTAAGGATAGAAGGACAGGATAGTTTTTATTACGAAAATCATTCTAAGATGGTATGAGACTTCAGGCAAAAAAGAGAAATCTTAAATTGAAACATTTATATTTTGAGATATCCTATAAGGAAACTGCAGCACAATTTCGTACTAGTAGTACAGCCTATTTGCGTCCCACTACTGGGCTCAGTCCTCCTCTAATCACGAGAGGGTTTGGGCTATAATCCCCACACGGGCCCAATGCGCATTGGGGACTTCACATTTTACACACATCTTTGAATTACTACGCAAATGCGTGCAGGTTTCCTCACGATGTTTACACAAATACATGAGAACTTCCCCAATTATAACAAACTAGCTTTTCCCCGCAACTTCGTATGCGCAGAAATATTAAAATGAAAAATCCCGTTTTTTTCCCGTTCCCGTGGGAATTTCGGGAAATCCTTTCTTAGTGGATGCCTCCGTCATAACATCTGCATGCCAAATTTCAGTCCGATCCGTCCAGTGGTTTGGGCTGTGCGTTGATTGATCACTATGTCAGTCAGTCAGTCACCTTTGAGTTTTATATATTTAGATGTAATGTAATGTAAAATATGACTCACTTTGATAAAGGCTAAGTAAAGGAACGCCGTGAAGGTGAATAAAAAAGTGAGCCCAAAGAGCTTCTTTACAAGGGCACTTTCATAGGAGCCCAGAGTTTCATGATTCTCATAATTGGTTAACGTGTATGATGCGCGAAAACAAACCTGAAAATGTATTAGTAAGAAAACTTGGTTTTTGCAATTGTGAAGTACATATAAGATGCCATAAAACAAGAGTTTGATTTTACGAATCGAACTGAAATTTAAGGCCTTATTACTTGTTTAGTTGCTAATAGTCCCTCGGTTTTTAGCAGAGATTTTAAATTTAAAATGTTATTAGGTACAGTGTCGGATTTTATCGAGTCTAACTTTTTAAAGTACTTAATAGAGATATGGGAAATCCCATGTCTATTTTAGTACCGAATATAACTGATCAATCTAGTCGTTTTTCTATCTAAATGTATGAAGCCAGATAGCTTTTATGATCTATCACTACGCGACGTGATGTTTATCCGGATGTTCTATACCTACTCGTACTCGAGAGAGTTCTGACCTTTTCCAATATAATCATTAAGACAGCATTTACAGCCGAGAAAATAGCCATAGTTTTATAATGCCTGGAATAATCGGCTTCGTTTTCATTCTCCTCCGGCATGCA
This sequence comes from Aethes cnicana, assembly GCA_963971205.1. NCBI lineage: Eukaryota > Metazoa > Arthropoda > Insecta > Lepidoptera > Tortricidae > Aethes > Aethes cnicana. The sequence goes on along the minus strand of OZ020272.1, from coordinate 23,159,122 downwards.
GTGACGTACAATACTAAATAAACGGTTTTGAAATATGATCAATACCAGGCCAAACGTCATCCAAGAAACCATCTGAAATTATAAATTGTTTTAACTGAATACTGAAAATGTTTAAATAGACAACACACAAGGTGAATAAATTTCTCTTCAGCCCAGCACGTTAATAATTATTTCTCCCACACGTGGCTAGAGTAAGAACGTATTTAGCAAGATGATGCAGAGGCAGACGCTCTGGTGTAGATTGCGGGAATGGGGACTATCGTTTCTTTGCTCACCAGTTGGCGCCACTGTTGACTAAGGTCCAGAGCTATAGCTGTCAAAGGCGACTTTACAAGATAGGCGCCGAAACAAGTTTTAAATGTTGAATGTCATTAAGTTTATTAATTATAAATTAACTATCATCATATCGAGTAGCTATGCCGCAATGTTGTGCAGTTCCGTTTTACGTTTCAAAGCGTTCATACGTTCATCGCCAAATAAGTAGGTTTATCATGAAACAAAACAAATATTTGCGATAATTTCCCGAAGGAGATCACTTTTCAACAGGTAAATTAAAGAAATTATAATTTATGTCATTCGTGTCATAAAAACCAGTGAAAAGTGAATGTTATTGGACCTCGCGCGACACTAGCGCCTCTAGTGGCAAAATCACAAGCGATAGCTCCCATTCCTTTTATTCAAGAGGTAGAAGACCGTTCTGAGTGGGCAACTTTGGAGACGATCTAACTACAGCAGGTTTTTTCGGCTGAATGGATGATGATAATGATAACCAAGTCACCAAGTATATAGATGCATACTAGCTTTTGCCCGCAACTTCACCAGCGTGGAATTCGGTTATTACGTTCCCGCGAGATCTGTGCATTTTTTTCGGGATAAAAAGTAGCCTATGCGCTTTCCCGGGACTCGAACTAGGTATTTCCATTCCACATTTCATTTAAATCGGTGCAGCGGCTGAAGCGTGCTTAGGTAACAGACAGACAGAGTTACTTTCGCATTAATAATCTTTTCGCAACCATAATAGTATGGATATGGATTTTGAATATTTTTTATTGGCTAAGTACTACGGAACACTTACACAAACAACGTAGATCAATATATTTATTGCGGTTTGAGTCATCGGTTTTGCTAACCTCCGCAAAATATTTCCCTTTTCTTTTCTTTCATCTTCACGCATTTTTCTTTTTTCTGTACCAATATATCCAGGACTAAAAATGACACTATTTACAAATATTCTATACTATTAAACGAGATATAGGTAAGTTCGTTTTGAAAACTTTTTGGACCCTGGAGGGAAACTGCCTTAAATTCTTTAGCTAGCTAATAGTACCTACATTGAGATGCAATTGAGAAAAGAACTGGGGACGAGTGAAAATGACAATTTCGCACGTGTATCAAACAACATTTTTAATGCATTTGCGAAAAAAAAGAATAAAGAAATAAATGAACAGGATGAAGCTCAAAAAACTTTACGCACTAGTTCGTAAAAAACAACTTTAGGCACGCTCACTAGCTGTCAAAAAACAAAAAGCGCTCGTTCGGAAATGACAGACTTTTGGCACGTTAAACAGGTATCGAAATGTTAACTTTTTGAGAAACTGTATTAAAAAGACTCAATACTGCAAATTGCAATCAAAGATTTAGCAAAAATTGCAAGTCTCATCCGGGAATCGAACCTCCTAATACAACCTAGACAGGATTATTAATCAGGACAAAATTTTCTATAAAACATTTCGTCTTTGAAATAAAATAGTGTAAGCTAATATTAATTAATTCTATTATCATTTCAATACTAATGATACGTTAGATTTTTTTACCTATCAAAATATTGAACTAGTATTCAAATTGAATAGGGTTAGTGTACCAATGAATTAACAGTGCTAGTGAATAAAAAACCGGCCAAGTGCGTGTCGGGCCACGCGCAAATTATAGGGTTCCGAAGTTGACGATGCCCACAGTACTGTAGAGTTGGTATAGCCCTCGCTATACTAACTCGTTAGGAGCGTAGTTTTGTAAACGTTCTAGAATAACTGATTATTTGAATATTAAAAAAGAAAGCGATTCTAGAACGTATAGTATTGGTCTGAAGCTCGTTGTAGCAACGCGCACATGTAAACATAGGCCCCATTTTAAAACGAATATAAAAGTGATAATTATACTTCCTCTTATTTATTTAACTTCAAGGAGTACCTCGCACTACCATCTGACGATCCCCCAGTTTCTTGTCACATGGTGGAGGTGCGAAATTCTTTTCATCCATACTAAAATTCCTCGTTGGAGTCGCAATGTGTTTCAGAATACAGAAGAGGAGCGAGAGAAAAAGATGGCAGCCAAGATGGGACAAAATCGCTGCATGATGCGCGATACTAAACATGAAGAAGTATTGTGGGCGCGATGTCCATTTCCACATCGTGCAATTCACAACCAGAAGATATTACGATGACAAATAATTGAGCGTGAAGTTTATTTTTGAAAATCATTATTTTATCATTTAGTCCCATCTTAATCGAGAAATCATGACAGCCATCAAATTTTCATAAATATCTATTCTTATAGTATTTTTATCACTTTAAAGAAATTGAGGGCCTTTGTAAGATCCATACATATTTCGGAGAATATAATAATATAATATAATGGCTCTTTTACGGCCTAAGAAATTTAACTTAAAAATAACAATATTATTCTTCATTTTCTTCATGATGCTGCGAGGAGCTGGTTGGGTCAGGTCTGGTGTTTCTTCGAGACTTCCTGATGAAGTCACTGTTGGCCGAGGGAATCGGCGCAGCAAATCACACCACCCTGACCCAACCAGCTCCTCGCAGCATCATGAAGAAAATGAAGAATAATATTGTTATTTTTAAGTTAAATTTCTTAGGCCGTAAAAGAGCCATTCGTAGTTAGATGGTAACAGTTACATGCTAATGGTAAAAGTAAGTATAAACAAAGAGAATCGTATGCCTCATTATTCAAATCAAATGATAAGGCATACGAAAAGAAGCCCTTAAGGCAACCTCATTTCTTTTTCATAGTCTCTAAATCATGACGCATGAGAACGAGATGTGTCAGCCCTTCTGGCCTATTTATATTTAGCCTTATTGTTAGTCATTCTGACTAAATAAATCAGCCCTTCTGGCCAATTGACATTCTGTCATACCTATTATCTTTTACTCATGCCAAATGATTAGAAACAGTGAATCAAGAACTTTTCTTAGGATGGATTGATTCAAACTTTCTGAATAGAGATAATTTTAAATATTTTGTGATGGAACTAAAATATTATTTCCGTATTTCTGTATAGAATGTCAAGTCGGTAGCCATATTTGATGACCGTAAGTTTATCAACAGTGATTGAATCAATCCAGAACCAATTAATGTTATGCGATCATAAAATAAAAGAGATCGAATAACATAGCCCATCCGGCTTAGATAGATCATTACAGGGATTTTTTTTAGCTGGGTTTTTGTAATCCCTAAGCAATTATCTGATCCCACTATAAGACTGTCAGGGAATGATGGTTGTTACTCTGAGAAAGGAGGTGATGATATAAGTAATCCCAGCTAGGTAGGGTCGTAGCAGCTTTTTCTCTATCTTTTCTCCCCTTTTCGGAGAGGGAGGAGAGATGTAGAGTTGGTATAGCCCTCGCTATACTAACTCGTTAGGAGCGTAGTTTTGTAAACGTTCTAGAATAACTGATTATTTGAATATTAAAAAAGAAAGCGATTCTAGAACGTATAGTATTGGTCTGAAGCTCGTTGTAGCAACGCGCACATGTAAACATAGGCCCCATTTTAAAACGAATATAAAAGTGATAATTATACTTCCTCTTATTTATTTAACTTCAAGGAGTACCTCGCACTACCATCTGACGATCCCCCAGTTTCTTGTCACAGTACCTTTCTAAGACTTATTAGCATCTAGCTAGCCTGTGGTGTGACGTGCCCGCCCGACTCCCCTGCTGCTCGAGAAAAATCATCATTATAAGTTGGTCGACTATTACTCGTAAGTTTGTACAGCCTACTTAGCTCTGATAGTTTTCCTTTCAACTACGTTATATATGCCACAACCGTGATTTTTTTCAGCCATCCAAATACCACCATTTAGCTGGCAGGGGGGGGGGGGGGACACGTGACTCTAACAAAAAATAGCACTTTAAAGCTTAATATTTCACAAACGCATCACTTAATCAAAAAATGGTTTGAACAAACCCACAATATTTTTTCGAGACCTATTCAACGATATGCCGCACCATGGGGTATGCAAGAAAAAAAAATTACATCCCCACTTTACGAGTAGGGGAGGTACCCTATAAAAAAATATATTTCAAAATTTTATTGTACCACTTTGTCAGCATAACTAATATGCATATTCATGCCAAATTACAGCTCTCTAGACCTAAGCATCTCCGAGCAATAGTGCGGACAGACGGACGGACATGGCGAAACTATAAGGGTTCCTTGTGGACTTCGGAACCCTAAAAAAATGAGAAATAATTCGAAAAATAAGGATTCTGTATTTTTTTACTAGCTCAGGTATTTTTTTATGGTAGCATATCATGGTAGCTTAACTTCAACCCACATGCATTATTTTCAAAATCGCGGTGATTTAAACAGGGCGTGACGTGTCGCAGACGTGTTAAAACTATATGCATATATATAATATAAAGGTGGGTTGTCAAAAATATCGATAAAGCTCATGTCAGCCGCAAGCTACAGCGATCGATCAACCCACCCGTGCATTGACAACCCACCTTAAGGAGATTGTACTTATAAAATTCTCGTGTCACGCAGTGTTTGTAACCAAACTCCTCCGAAACGGCTCGAGCGATCCTTATGAAATTTGGAGTGTATGTTCAGTAGGTCTGAGAATAGGATGTACCTAAGCTATTTTTCATACCCTAAAAAAATATTCTAAGGCGGTACGAAGTCCGCGGGGTCAGCTAGTATTTATATAATAATAAGTCAATAAGTATATACCTACTGTACTTAGTCTATGAAACTGCTATTCATAGAATATTATGTTTGTATATTGAGTGTTTAGGATGTTTTTCTTCTATTTACTTACATGTATTTCTTTTCAAACTGTTTTAAAGCAATGTTATATAACTGGATAGCAAAAACGGCCAAAAGCAGTAAATGAACACCGGTGTTCATTCACTAGAACACCTGTGTAAAGCCGGGGTGGAGAACTAGTCGTCTGCAATGTTGTAGCAATTTTGAAGTTTGAACACACATACCTCTTAGAATCATTGAACAGATCAATGTTTGATTCCCACATCCATGACCAGTAATACTCCCTTCGTCTCCAAAATAATACAAAGAACACAGCTGCAAAAAAAAAAAGAAAAAAAATAATGCCCGTGTTACATTAGGTACACGAAACAATTTAAACATTACAGTTATAAAACTGGTAACATAGTGGTAATTAAAAATATTGCCACTGAAGCATTCTATCTTTCTTGATGGAAGCTTTATTTTTCCTATCCTATGTAGCTAAAAAATAACGCTTTATAGCGTAAAATACTTTTTGATAAGAGCAACTATAACATTTTTCTTTATCTTACCCCAAATAGTGATGTAAGGAGTGATACGGAATATTGTGTTTTGGTCCAGTATGAAGTGATACTTAATTGCCTCGCAGCACGTTTTTAGCTTGCGAAACGGACAAGCTAGGAAATCTCGACATTGTGGGCAAAAGTAGTATTCTCCAATTACATTGCATGTATAGTTGCTGAAATAAATTTAAACTGATGATAGCATGAGCCACTTGGTTTGCGAACTCCATCGGTACTTACTTTTCTTGTAGGTACCTACGAAACTGAGCCACTTGCCATCAAAGTTTATCTTGCACCATGTTTGGATTGTCTCTAAACATTTCGATGAAAAGTGGCCCACAGAAGGTTCATTGTCCAGTTGTCTTGGAGATCGTAATGCCTAGTGGCATTTACAATGAGCCCGCAGATCTAAGTACTCAGTGCTCGTTAAGTAAGTACAAATATAATACAAATAATATCAAATAAATACATATTACCTACTTCTCAAATATGGCATAATTACAATTCGAGTTTGTAAGTAAGTAACACTTTATTGTACAGAATAAAAACACACAAAAACAATTAACAACAACCATAGACGTAAATAATATAGACCCGGTCTAACGTACGCGTAATATGTCCCCACTTCCACGGTGTCCAATCCAAAGTTCTGTCACCGAGCGTGCGTGACAATAAGCGTTTTTAAAAAACTTTTTTCGAACCTGTTTTTCAGAATCTAAAAACTCGTCTCGTTGTTGAAAAAATGTGACCCAGCTTTAGTGTCACGATATAAGTTTAACTTTGGATTGGACACCAATGAAGTGGGGAAACATGACATGTATCTACGTTAGGCCGGGTCCATAGGAAGTATTATTTATGTCTATGACAACAACACAACACACACACAAACAAACACAACAATAAAACAACAATTATTAACAATTAACAATAACACACAACAACACAACACAACACACAACAACAACAAAAAATGTAATAGGAAGTAGTAGGAATTTGGGTCTTCCCAATCCCTAGACGGGTGATTCCACAACTTCCACGAGGGTTTCAACCGCTATCAGTAAGTACCTTCTCATTATTGCATGCAACGTTAGGTATTGTCCAATTTCAAGAAGTATTAGATGGCATTTATAACGGGTCAAGCAAAACGTTGTGATTGTGACGATATTTTACCCGCAGAATCAGCTATTGATTGTAAGCATGTTTTTTTTTCATGTTGGTAAAAAAAGAAAATTTGTATGGCCCAGTATGAGATTGAGGGTGTGAGCGATACCATATTGTTTTTTACCAACTCGAAAAAAAAGCAACCAAAAAACATGCTTAGAATCGATAGCAGATGCTGTGGGTAAAATATCGTCACAACGTTTTGCTTGACCCAAAATATTGACCGTTTGGTAATTACGTTCTCAAAAACGGCTCTAACGATTTCGAATAAATTTCGTATGTAGGGGTTTTCGAGGGTAACAAATCGATCTAGCTAGTCTCATATCTGCTTTAATTATTTTTTAGCTTTTTTCACCCGACTAAAGCTTAGTGAGCTGTCGGCAGACCTCAACCAAGATGGAGCGACGCCCTCGTGAAGGTCGTGGGAAACCAGTGGAAGCAAGTAGCACAGGACCGGTCTGAGTGGCGAGCCTTGAGGGAGGCCTATGTCCAGCAGTGGACGTGTTTCGGCTGAAATGATGATGATGAAATTGATGAATAGCTTAGTCGCCCAGGTACCTAATTGCTGTTAATTAGAATAATAGTACATTACACACCTAGGGCGGTCAAGTAAAGAAAGTCTCAGATCGCGGGTAATTGAGGCCCGAGCCGGAGGCGAGGGCTATAATCTAGCGGTCTGAGGATTTCTTTACGATCGCCCGTGGTTAGTATACGATTTTACGTCACCACCTGGCCGTGAAGAGGGATTTTTCGTAGCGCCCAAGGGCGGCAAATCCCGCTTTTCGGCCTGGTGTGACGTAATAGTAGATTGTTAACCGAGGGCTGAAAGGCACCCATTTCTGACGAGTCAGTTTGGCGCTCGAACGCCAGTGAGAGCGCTAAATAGTACGAGTCAGAAATAAATGGGTTCCTATCACCCGAGCGTAAACACTCTACTTTTCGTTTCGAATATGAGGAAAGTAAAGAAAATAATGTGCGCTACTTACCTACTAAAAAAATACATATTCTAAATCTGCGGTATCACATTTTAAATAGCTGTACAGTTCATTTCATTTCTCGATCATTATAAATAGTCATATTTGCTCTAATATATGTAACTATATTTAGTTCACAACACACATTACCTAAAGACTAATCACATATTGTGAAGTAAGTTTGGTTTGCCGCCATTTTGTTCATTTGACAAAATCCGTCTGCGCATGTCAAGTCGGAGCGCCCGGGTATTAAGGCAGTGTTCCGAATCGCGCTCAGAGCGCGCACTGCACCTTGCATCATGCAAATTGATCATTGACAAGATCGAGAAGATAAATAGATGGATATATAAAACATTTATTTATAACAAACAGAAAAACACATTTGAATATAAATTATTTGTCAAATTAAGTAAGTTTTCATATTAAATATAACCATTTTCGTTATAAGAAATGAAAATAATATAGTAAGTACATAATGATTTCTTGGCTGTATTCGTTGTTCCATTGCCGAATTTTTCGCCAAATATTTTGTCAACAAAAAAAAACAATTTCCCCAAGATTCTCTGTTTGAAACTGAGCGAGAGACAATATAATATAAATAAACCGACTTGATATTGATATTTAGGCATTTAGAATTGTCATAAAATATGAATTATTTGTCAAGTTAAGTAAGTTCTCATTTTATATACCTATTTTTTTTATTAGAAATGAAAAATAATATTATAATTAATGATTTCTTGGCTGTATTCGTTGTTCCTTTGCCCGTTTTTTTTGCCAACTATATTGCCAAAAAAAACTCAATTCCCCAAGATTGTTTCATTTGAAACTGAGCGAGAGACATGCATTCGTCCTGTTTTGACGTATGACTTTGTATATGAGTTTAAAAGAGACGGAGATATGAATGTCAAATCCTCCAATTACTTTACGACCCTAGGGTCGCCATGCATCACTTTCAACCCGCTACGCAGATGAACAATGATAAACTTTCAGAGTATGAGAAATGAAAAGTATTCTTTTGTAATTTTTCATTTTAGGCTACAGCTGAAATCAGCGTTGTGGCTCATGCTGAGCTGTCCATCCCTTTCGACTGGTTGTTATTTTTGCTGCTTCTTTTTTATAAAGTGTATTTCTTTTATTTTTACGCCGAATAAACCATTCTTATTCTTATTCTTACCTTATACCTACAGGTATTTATATGCCAACACAGATTTCTAAAATAGTTCTGACGATACTAGTAAAAAGGGAGAAATGAATTTTACTTACTAATCCCTAAAATCAGTTGTATTACACAATTCGGTTATCAAAGCCCTGGCACCGATGGCGGCGGGAACAATGAAAGAGGCGTTATAGAAACCGTAGAAAGCGAAGAAGAAACCCAGCTGAAAAACCATTATACTACTTACAATTGTAATCTATTTTATAAAAGTAATCATAGTAGAAATTAAAGATAGTCCAACCCGATCACCAAAATATTCGTGGATTAAGTTTAGTGGTAGAAATTTTATGATACTTCTTAATCCAAGGCTCTTGTAATATAGAATCTGGAAAACAAAAGTTTTATTCACACGGCCAAGTAGTACATATTGATATTTTGAACTTAAATTGAGAACTAAGTATTTAATATTGAGACACAAATGTATGAAATAATTCTCGTAGTTTTAATTTGCGGTTATGTAAAATGCCTATATTTAATGAGTAAAAAACCGACTTCAAACGTTCACTATAAGATTGTCATAGCTTTGGTTTTGTTTCAGTTCACTTGACACTGACTTTACAGGCTGTCGGAGTTTGAAGTCGGTTTAACTTTTATATAAAAAACCTACAAACTCCGACAGACTACAAAGTCGTGGTCAATGTCAAGTTCACTATAAGATTGTCATAAACTTTAGGTCGGTTCACTTGACACCGACTTTGTAGGCTGTCGGAGTTTGAAGTCGGTTTTTATTTCTATATTAAAAAAATGTTTTTCGGCTTAAGAGGGATTATCCCGAAAGTTGGCAACGGCGCATATATCTGTCAAATGTTTCGCTGTTTTTATTAATTTCTCAATATTGCTGAATCAAAAAGGAAGATATCATTCTATGGTTGAATGACGCGTCTCGTTTTATATTTGTTGGTTAGGCATTCAAATGATAAGATTACATTAAAATGCATGGAAACTGCGATGGAAAGTTTTCAAAAGATATTACTTCCATAGTACTAAAAACCTCGTGTTCCTATGATAACTGTTGCAATCCATACTTAATGTTTTATTCAACCATAGAGCGATAATTCATGTTTTCATTCAGTGATATTCAGAAATTAATGAAAACAGCAAAATGTTTGACAGCTATTTGCGTCGTTGCCAACTTTCGGAGTAAACCCTCTTAACACTTTCCAAACATGGGTAAGTTGGGACGTAAGTCTCACTGTAGTCTTTGAAATTGAATAATCATACACGTGCTAACAAATTTTGAGGAGTTCCCTCATTTTTTCTTGGATCCCATCATCAGAACTGAACCAATTTAAAATGGAAAAAATAATAATCCGAAATCGGTTCACAGTTCTTTGACGAAAATATGCGTGGTCATAGATAAAAAATAAAAAGTATAATAATTACGCGTCGACGACTTTAGAACGTCCTCCATTCTTTGTCGTCGGTTGAAAATACGACAAACTTATATTTAGCCATGATGACATATATTTTTTTTACATAAACACAATCGATACGTGGTCAAAAAGATTTACTGACCTGCCGAGCATTGTAAGTCTGAGGCGTCTGTTGGGGAGCCAGGATGTAAGGTCCGTCGTGTAAAGGAAATGCGTCCAAAACTATTCTATTCCTCAGCAAGCTGAAAACACCATATTAAATTTATCCTTCTTTATTCATGCAAGGTTAACAATTTCAAAAATGAAAACTATAAGTTACGTAAACCTGTGTAATCCCACGTAATTTTCATGATTTCCAAAAGGTAACGTGAGGAGGAGTCTGTGCACAATCAAGCTCCGTTCAAGGGTGGAGTAGTTCAGCGGATTACAATATTGTTTCCTAAAAATTAAAAAATATCCTACAAAGTGTTAGGTTTCAAAACATGAGTATGTAGGTACGTACCTACTTAGATATTGCTAATGCCTTTCATACACACCTTACTGTTTTGATCCATTCTTTTTCATTTTTATTTTCCCAAAACGCAACCCGGTGAAATATAAGCGACATCCATCTTTTACTATAAAATTCAACATGTTTGTCTTTGAAAGGTCTCAATATACCGAACTTCGGCCCGTATTCTTCGACAACAGCCTCTGGAGCGTGCACTTTAATGAAAATCAACCGTGTATGCAAATTCATCTTAAAGCAACGAGAGATAACCGAAATTAGGTATAACACTGTACCCTATTCCAACAAACCCGAGAGGTGAAAAATGAGATACACACTACGCCTGGTTCTAGCTCCATTTCAAGCCCAAGTCTGACTGCATTGAGTAAAAAATTGATTTTGATTAGTTCAGTGTCGTCATCGCCGTCATCTCGCACCACCAGTACTATGTCCACGCGCCGAACGCCATCTCTGAAATACCCTGTGTGACCGGGGCTCTGAAAACCATGCAAATAAACTATTCTGAACAGCAATCAAAGTATATAAAACTCTTCCGTGAATGACTGAGCAACTGTCACATAACGAACAGCCGAGCTGGTCTACTGGTCGTAGAAAGCTATTTTTTTTTAGGTTCTTTGGAAAGTGTAAGGAGAGGGAACGGGAAATAATGGAACCTATGCGGTTACACCGCGGGAGATGGCTGGTAATAATTAAAATACCAGTCTAAAGCCCTTGCCAATGGGAACACCGTGACACGCTATAACAAGTGGAACCGAATCTGCACACTAATATAAGATAGTATACAAATACGTGCGCGTGTCTGCGTGAACCTGTTTAGGGTTCAGGCGGACGGAGCACGCGCGACCCGCGCGATCTTCTTACTCGTATTGTAAAGTTATGTAAGCACTTTTTACGCGCTGCGAGCGATGATCATGACCAGTATGTAAAATGTACTCTATGATCATGACAGTGCACGTTCCCAGCGCACGTTCGCCACGGGCGGTGTGAGGTAACCTATCGAGTGCGCGGGGTAAGCGTCGCTTCTGGTACGTAGTATCTATTAGATATACTGTGACCGTGATGTATACGCATCGACAGATCCTTTAAAGGTGTAGATAACCAGATAACTAACGCAATGACACAATTTTTGGAAATAAATAAATAAATGATTATACATACATACAGACAGGTTTACACAACTTAGAAGGCGCGTGAATAAAGCAAAAATAGACTCTGCATCACAGGCTTAAGAACTTTGCCGCGCCCTTCTAAGTTGTGATGTGCTGTACCTACATATACTAGAAAAACATAACCCCCTTCTGACGCGCGTAAAAAAATGGTGAAATTATTAACACCGCACCTGACATTTCGATTTTGTCATGGAAACTATATATAGAAACACGCAATGCAAATATAAAAACGTCTAACAAAACAACTTTTAGATAAATTAATACAAAATAAGACTTGACGTAATCAATATCCTTAAGATATCCTTCAATATCACGGAAGCTTAGCACGGAAGGGAAGGCCACAGACCCCACAGATAGGATAAGAAAATGTAATTTATTATTAAAGAGTATGGTAAACATTAAACACGTATGCTATACTATGCGTTTCAAGAATCAATGATAACTACCTATAGGGGAAAGCAGGTAGGCTTCATACACTGGGAGCATTCGTACAGTGGTCATATCTCGATAGTATCCAACATGCTGTATCTTTCGTATTTATATGCGAGACTGTCGCTCATACGCATGAGCACACCCGCCGCCCGCAAGACGCCATATAAATGGAGCCGAATCTGCACATTAATATAAGATAGTGTTCAAATACGTGCGCGTGTCTGCATGAATCTGTCTAGGATTGTCTGGACGACGGAACGAGCACGCGCAAGCTACCTGCTTGTATTGTGTAAACTTTGTTTATTTGTGTTTTCGATACCCGAAAGTAATTAATTTTTGGTACTTTTTTAAACCGCGGCTGCCTCTGATAAGTTTTACTCGAAATTGTGAAAGTACTTTGATATAGTTTGTAAATAGATGCACCTTTAGGATTTCACCACCATTTAAAAAAAAAATTTTATATTCTGATCGTTTTGGTTAGAATGAATTGTACGAATGCACCCCATATATGATGAAAAATCTAAATCAAGGGAATTAGAAGAAGAAAAGGAAAAAGAATTACAAAACTAGGTCGGTGAGATTAGCCAAAAAGATTAAAAAACGAATAGTGTATGAGGTTCATCCAAGATAAGCCTTGGATGAACATTACGTAAGCCCGTGTGGGATGCACTCGTACAATTTCCACTTTTCGGAAAAACTGTTATAGCTCCGCGAATTTTCTTCGTGTCATGACTGAAATACATTTACTATATACTTACCTATAGCCAGATAAGTTTACTATTAGAAAGAAGAAGAATGAAAAATGTTAATTTGGTAAGTACATAAATGTTATTACTTAAGTACAAACTCAAATAAACTTAAACTTAGAACATTCATAAACGCTATATTTATGTCCAAAACGGCCTCACTCGGCATGCGTTGCGGTTCAGTGAGAGTGGGAATGGAGTGCGACGGTGCTTACGATTAATTAACATTCGTCTCATTTTGAATTAGTGATTAGCTTCTTTTTACAGGTCCGCGGCTTAGAGCTAAGAAGTGTACGAATGCTACCTGTTTTCCCCTAGTTGCTGGCAATAGCTAGTTTTCCACAGAATGTATAACGGATATAAAAAATTTGAGGATGATTGTCATATTTTGACTAGCTTCAGACAGAATAGACAGAAGTCAAGTATTTCTATTGAGGTTTCTAATGGGTTTTTAAAGTTATATTTACGGTGGAAATCATTGGAGTTTTATATGAGTTTTACCTACCGTATCTGAAAACAACGCAGTGGTCACAATATTATAGTAGTCTATTATATTTCTAAGAAAATCAACAAAGAACAGAATTTTGAATCGAATGGAGAAAACCAAAAGGGTAATATTATTTGGGTCTAGTTCAGTACCTATATTTCATTAATATTTTGGTATCGCTGTTCATCCCTGGTTTTGCAGGAGCCAGAGGAAAAATCTTCTTTCCATAAATTACGTCTATTTTCTTGGGAATTTAAAAACAAAGGCACTTTAACTGAAGAGGAAGATCAAGCTAGTGGAGAGCCCAAGCCGGTAAGGGGATGACCAATGTACAGTCAGCAGCAGAGGTAGATATAAGCTGTCCAGGTGTTCAAAATGACCTACACACGCCCTTAACGTCTTAAGAATAAGGTCGTGTGTAGGTCATTTTGAACACCTGGACACTTTATCTACTTCTGCTGCTGACTGTATCCACACCACACCACAACAGCGTATTATTTACGTTCCACTGCAGGGCAATCAATGCCATCGTCATCGACCGATTTTTATGAAATTTGGAGTGTATGTTCAGTAGGTCTGAGAATAGGACGTAAGCTACTTTTCATACCCGAAAAAAAAATCTAAGGCGGTACGAAGTCCGCGGGGTCAGCTATCTCTCATATATAAAATTCTCGTGTCACAGTGTTTGTAACCAAACTCCTCTAAAACGGTGCGACCGATTTTTATGAAATTTGGAGTGTATGTTTAGTACTTACGTCTGAGAATAGGACGTAAGCTATTTTTCATACCAGAAAAAAAAACTAAGGCGGTACAAAGTCCGCGGGGTCAGCTGTCTAATCTAATATATAAAATTCTCGTGTCACAGTGTTTGTAACCAAACTCCTCCGAAACGGCTGGACCGATTCTTATGAAATTTGGAGTATATGTTCAGTAGGTCTGAGAATAGAACGTAATCTTTTTTTCATACGTAAAAATTTTTTAAGGCGGTACGAAGTCCGCGGGGTCAGCTAGTAGGATATAAAAATGCCACAGGTGGGTACATTAACTTTTAACTCACGATTTTACCGTTCCCGTAGGAATTTTGGGAAATACTCTCACATGCTCTCCTACATCCCTCAAAGACTACATGCCAAATTTCAGCTTCCTATGACCAGCAGTTTCGGCTTTCTGCGACAAAAACAAAATTCACATGCAAACTAGCATGAAATAAGAAACCTTTCATGTTATTTAAAAGTAGGTAAGATAATTTATTTGTTAAGACCAGAGGTTAAGAATAAACAAGCGCAATAGCAGTGCTGGCACTGCTGTGTTCCGGTAGGGGGTTGGTGAAATGTCTGGCACAGAGGCATTCCATCTTAGGCCTCAGGGTAGGCAACGCATTCGAGATCTCATGGTTTCTTAATGGGGGAGCATAGGATTTTAGCGTCCATGGGCCGCAGTGGCCACTTACCATCAGGTGGGCTGTGCGCTCGTTTGCCTATACCATTGGTAAAAAAAACATGGACTTACCTACTTAGTAATTACCTTAAGCATCAAAAGGAGGGTAGATACAATACATATTCTTTTCGTTTAGGAAGATTACTCTCAAGACTTGTTCAGAGACCGGGTCAGACGCATTGATATAGTGCTGGTGGCTGAGAACGACAGAAAAGCAGCTTCGGAGGAGGCCAGAAGTTATTTCCTACAGAGCGTACTTAAAGCAGGATTGGAATTGGAAATAGAGCCTGGCGTCGTAAGTGCCTCGCGTCGCGTAACTATATGAGGCTAACCATGCTTTCATCACACTTGCTCGAAAACGGTGTCATTACAGGCAGGCAAAGCGGTCTCTAAGGCCCAGATTATGACCACGGGCTTTCGACATTTCTTATGAGCCCACGGGCCGTAATGTATTAGTTTTCAATTGTTTTCTTCGAAATAATACAAATTAAAAAAGTAAAACTACTTAAATGGCGGCACCATTGTTAGTAGCCAGTACGAATTGAAATTGGCTATGGGTGAAAAATGACAATGTGCTCGATTATTTTTTTATGGATAGGAATAACCTTCCGTATCAAGAGAAAAAAATCTCAGAATTTTCCGTGCCGTTGATTCTGCGTAAAAAATAAAATTGGTTTTGCGTTATGACGGACATGACGGTTGAAATAAAGGTGTTTCCTTGGTCCAAGTATGCAGCACTACTTCTTGAAAAAAAGTGTTGACACTATTGACATTATTGATTTTTTAACACAAAATCAATTTCTTTTTTTTACGCGAAATCTACAGCACGGAAAATTGGCTTGGTGGTCAAATGAGCCCACAGACACTCATCCCGCGGGCTCAATTGCCCACTTTGTTTTTTTTTCGTAGATGACTCGACCCTCACTTATCGGACAGGCACAAGTTTACAGGTCGTTCTAGTGAATCTTTCATGAATTTTCTTCGCAAGTGTGATGAAAAACATTGTGTGTATCACGGGCGGTATAGGAATTGCAGTCTCGAGCCCTTTTAAAGACCTCAACCTTCGGTTTCGGGCTTATAAATGCTCTCGACTACAATTCCTCGTTTACCGCCCTTAATGCACAATGTACTATTTTGCACACCAGCGGGCGCTACTGACGATGGAGACGATTGGAGGGATGTACCTCCACCGTCAGTATCAAACCGCGGAAAATGGCAGCCATTGCTGCTTTGGTCGGCATCAACGCCGCGTTCCTAGCGAATGTTTCACTCTGAGTGGACGCCTTAAGTAATGATTATTATTAATAATAATATTATGAGCGATTGATTATTAAAGATACTTTTTTTGCAGTTTCAAAAGCATCGTCATTTATTGTTTATAAAAATTCACGCCCCTGACAACATTCTTGCTGAATTTCACGATATAGTAGGATCAAAAAAGCGTTTCAGAGATACCCACATTCGCTATATTCCATCGGTAAAGGAACAAGAATGGATAACGCTAGTCAGGTATTTTTTTTTTCAAAAATCATGATGCCTGTGCAGATGCTGTGCAGTTTTGTTTGGGGTCGAAGGATGTTTACGATTTTATTTTACCTTTTTTTTGGATATATCTCTCTCAGGCAATTAAATATTTTTTTTCTTCAGAAAACAATATAAGGAACCGTTAAAGCTTTCTAACGCTGAGAGAAGTCTGATTGTGTACAGAATTTTGCTACAACTGCCATTTGGAGAATACGAAAACTATATCGGTATCAATAGGTAAATGTGACCTTTGATGCCATTTATTTTTAAAAATAAATAATGACCGAGAATAAGTCGCTCTGAAATTTTTATAATAGAGACTACAAGCACGTCCAACTGGGGCTTAATTTGACTTTGTAAAATTACATAATATATTGCTAAAAAGAGCCATCGCCTCACCATCACCATCGTGAATCATTACAAATATTGTCGAATACGTCCCAGTATTTTATGTAAGTAAAACTTTCACACCTGCCAATTTAGCATCTGAACCCCAACTGTCCACTACTGATGAGTTCATAAAATTTGTCCAGCCCAAATTTGACGTGAAGGAAGGATTTAAACAAACACACCTTCACATTTATAATATTAAACTGGTATTAAACATACCTATGTATGGATTTAATGAGATTGATTACAGATTAATTTATGACCTAATTCGTATTTTACAGATTAATCAATAATCACGTGTTTTCTCATGTTTATACGTTACATGATGGACCGTATTTTCTGTCGCCTGATGAGAACCTATCAAGAATTAACGCTAGACAGGTCTGTACTGAAAATTACTTTAATAGGTACTTAAAAATTTCCACCTACATCGATGACACACGACTTACGACATCAGAAAAACCTATAATTTCAAACTTAATAACGATTTCCTTAAAAAAAGATAATCGGTTCATTTATTGCCGAGCTACGGCAACTGGAACGGAGACAGACACACACGTTAAACTTATAAATCTTCAGAGTACCATATAAAGTACGTTTCGTCTGTACTATCCGTCGTTTCACACCGATCGAAACGACGAATGGTTAGCGTATGTCAATATCGTTTAGGTACGATTTAAGTAGGTAATAACAATAACTTGGTCGAAGACGATATCGGAGATTGCAACAAACCCGCGCAATCGGTGCAATCCGACGTAAGTATCTGCAGTTCTTTGCGTTTAACGATTTGATTTCTTCTTTTCGTCTTTGTTTGCACATCGATCGCACCGACTAATTAAATTACGTATTCAGTCTTAGTCCATTTAAGTTTTTCAAGTTCCTATGAGCACTCTCAAGTGTCTTTATAAATATGTCATTATAGTAGAGTCAATAGGTTATGACCTTGATTGCTACGGATTAACTTTTTAAACCAATTTAAACAAAATAGAAAAAACCATATTCGATTTTTGGAATTTCTTGTAAATTAAAAAGTAGCTAGTAGATAAATGCAAATATAACCCTTAAAAACTTTTCAAAATAAAATCCTTCCGGTCAGTTTCAAACAAATATAGGCCCAGTTCTTATTTGCTTCTGGGGGAACCGTGTCAGTTACGCAATAGATAGCTTAGATTTTACCCCAGTTTTACGAAACCCCGTTGTTCGCATTGCGGACTAATGGACGGGGGACTACAACGGGTTCGGACAACTGAATAGAACATAGCTTCGATCGATGTTATTGTATGTGTATAAAGGTACTCGGACCCATCAGGCAGGAGCAGACATAAATGGCCACTCGCTTATGTTGCTACCTATATACGAGTATACCTATCAAGAAAACTCATTTTTATTTTCATTGTTCACACTTAACACTAGTTTTTAATTTTACCACTAAAGCATGTTTAGGTACTTACGTAATAATGAATGGTACCTTTAAAACAAAATAACTACAGCTATATTCGAAGTCTATTTATTATTTATTTATATTCGAAGTCTTGAACAGTGATCTCCCTGTTTCAGCATATAGGATCGCTCACACGCGTCAAGTTGAACTTTAAATCTAGCCGAAAGTTCACAAGACGCGTGAGCGATCCTATAGTGAAAAGGGAAATCCCTATTTTAAGACTTCGAATATAGCCCCAGTACACTTTAACTCGAAGTTACTCTTAGCCAAAATGGATTTTTTCTAATGTGCCCGTTTTGTTTCAGATTTTGTTCTACAATTGGTTGGGTTTTAAATACATGTTTAGTAAACGGCCTATACACTTGATCCGAGAATATTTCGGCGAAAAGGTGAGAGTTATCGAATTCCACGCGGACGAAGTCGCGGACAGAAGCTACAGTATATATACTTATAATAAAGTCTGTTGAAAAAGTCGCGTCAGTAACTTGAAAATAAAAATAAAACTATCAAGTAAATATATAAACGATACTGAACAAAAAAAAAAGATTTTTAGATAAATTTTCTGTACATTATTTATGTAGGTATGTATGTCAGGATTTACTCGAAAACTACTAGTCGGATTGCAACCAAATTTGATATAGGGGTAGTTTTTATCCCGGCAGAACCTATTATTAATAAAACAAATACTCTTAGTTAAGGTATCCTGTTACCAAAGAATATGAAAACTAAAGTAAATTCATATTCTTTGGTTGTTACTATAAGTATTTCGTTTAAATTTTATTTCAGGTTGGATTTTATTTTGCTTTTTATGAACATTTCAACCGTGCAACGATGGTAGCTGCGCTTGTGGGGTGTACGTTTTTTTTAATGCAAAGTTTTATTACGATTGATGATCCCATAAGGTGAGTAATTTAAAAGTAATTCTCATATAATTCAATAAAAAAAGTTAGTTAAGTACCCAGAAACAAAAAAAAACTAAAAAAACGAAAACAAGACTTAGTAGTTCTAATCCGCTAAGAACGTAGCGCCTAACGATTCCTACAGTGTCGGGCCCTTATTACGAAGATGTTGCCTCTACATTTTGAATGGGTCCGTATTCTTAGCAGCTTCTAACTAGTCTTGTTTTCATATTTTTTAGTTTATTAAGCAGTCTGGTTTTTTTGTTTTTAAAGCATTCACTGCCACCAACGCGCGTTGATGTGGCACCTGGCGAAAGTTCGTAAAAAGAAGTGGCATTTAATGCGTTAATTATATTTTTTATTTTACACTTTTTAGTTTATGTTATAAGTTATAATACAGTTCATAAGTACAGAGTTGGATATTTAAGCGAATATCGTTTGTTAACCAACTTTAAATCGTTGTAAAACCTAAACGGTTGTCTAAAATAAAAATGGTGTTAGAAGCCTAATAATAAAAAAACCAGCTAAGAAGCGAGTTAAACTCGCGTGTAGAAGGTTCCTACCCTTGATTATTTTCAATGACGTCATTTTCAAACCGTTTCACCGCATAAACTCTTTTATATGATATATTTCAAATACCATGAACTTCTTAATATTTTTTCTGTAATCTATAGGTCAATAACTATCCTCCGTATTTTTTCCAAAATTTTAGGTCCAGTAGTTTCGGAGAAATGGGGGGTGGGTGGTCATTTTTCGCCTATTTTCTTAAATAACTCTAAAAGTATTGAAAGAAATGAAAAAAATACATTTGAGATCCTCATACTAAGTATCTACTTTCATTTGATATGTCACACGATATAGTTTGAAAAACCTCATTAATATTTTTTCAAATTTAGCTCCCAAAAATAGGGTCTATGTTTAAAATTCATTTATTTTCGTTACCGGCCCGTCTTTGGGTTACAAACAAAACATATACGTACCAGATTTCAACTTAATCGGTTCAGTAGTTTCGGAGAAAATCGACTGTGACACACGGACGGACAGACACACGAGTGATCCTATAAGGGTTCCGTTTTTACCTCTTGAGGTTCGGAACCCTAAAAATTACAAAGTAAATTATTTCAACATGCAAGTGGAAAAAGTGCCATTGCTTTTTTTTTGTTGGATATTTCACGAGTCCTCAGTTACCTATAGTTAATTACTAGCTTCTGCCCGCGACTTCGTCCGCATGGCATTCGGTTATGGCGTTCCCGCGGTAACTAAGCGCTCGTATTAAAAACTAGGTCGTAATCAACATCGCAGACGGATGGCCAAACGCGACCGCTTCGGGTCAGCTAAGTAGGTACCTACCGCCATCTGAAACTAACATCGTCGTAAATATTTCATCTAATTCACAGAAAACTATAGAAAATTATATACTAAAACCTTCCTCAGGAACCACTCTATCTATTAGTGAAAACTGCATCAAAATCCGTCCAGTGGTTTTTGAGTTTAACGCGGACAGACAGACAGACGCGGCGGGGGACTTTGTTTTATATGTAGTGATAGTGATGATGTTGTCCCGAGTCTAAGGCAAGGGTCAAGTCAACACATCAATAAAAATAATTAAGAGGGTTGGTATTGGTATTGATGTGTTGACTTGACCCTTTTGGAGTAAATTTACTCCGAAAGTTGGCAACGGCGCAAATAGCTGTCAAATATTTTGCTGTTTTCATTTATTTCTGAATATTACTGAATAAAAACATGAATTATCGCTCTATGGTTGAACAAAACATTAAGTATGGATTGCAACAGTTATCACAGGAACACGAAATTTTTAGTATTATGGATGTAACATCTTTTGAAAACTTTCCATCGCAGTTTTCATGCATTTTAATGTAATCTTATCATTTTATCATTTGAATGCCTAACCAACAAAAATATAAAACGAGACGCGTCATTCAACCATAGAATGATATCTTCCTTTTTTAATTCAGCAATATTGGGAAATTAATAAAAACAGCGAAACATTTCATGCGACGTTGCCAACTTTCGGGGGACACGACCAACTTTTGTAACGCTAAACAGATCTATAAGAAACGGAGAGTAGGTATTAAAATAATGAATACTACATATTTCAGAAACGACGTCTGCGGTAACTCCAATGGCAGTTACATATGCCCGAAATGCTATGCCTTCGAAGTTTGCCCGTTCAGAAAGCTCACAAATTATTGCTTCATAGCAAATGTGCATTTAATTTTTGATAGTCCATTGACAATATATTACGCTTGGTTCCTCGTGATCTGGGGTAAGCAGACAGACGAATGTCTAAGTAAAAAACTAAAAATGCATGGCAGAGTAAAAAATAACAGTTTTTAATTAGGGTGTGGCCTCATGGGTTCCTACTTTATCGCTGAGCGGCGAGCCTTAGGGGAGGCCTGTCTATAGAATTTTTAGTAGTACTACATACAGAATGGCCTCAGAATCACCCGCCTGAATCTAGCCAGCGCGCAACTCGCGCCGAACTCGCCCTTACCGTCATATGTTTCATCCGGAGATGGAGAGTGAATCATTACCCCGCGTAGTGGAACACACACATTTACAACTGTACAGACCTCGCACGCACACAGACGTCCTCGCACGTAAACATTGACACTTCATTCGAATTGTGTTCGAAATCGTGCTTTTATATGCCGTGTTCGCCGTGTGCTTGCGGCTCAAATTACGAATTAGAGTGTATAATAATATAGTATAAATTGTTAATCAGCTAAACCTCGAAAAATCTAATATCTCGGTGTAATGGGTGCCTTTCATCCCTTGGTTAACAATCTACTATTTACCGTCAACCTGGGCGGTCTATTCGGTTCTGCAAATCACTCGGTTTTACTATAGCACAAGTTCCACTGCTAGCGGCCTGTTCATGTCAAACCGTCATCACGAGTACAAGAACTTAGAAGGCGCGTGGTTTAAGCAATAACTCGATTTTTGCAAAGATATAAAACCCGTCTGCAAACAAACTTGATTTCATATATATCTAATATATAAAATTCTCGTGTCACAGTGTTTGTAACCAAACTCCTCCGAAACGGCTCGAGCGATTCTTATGAAATTTGGTGTTTATGTCCAGTAGGGCTGAGAATAGGACGTAATAGTAGATTGTATGACTAGGGAGCAAAATGGTATATTTTACCGCGGGTGACGGATTGAATCCAGAGCGACGCGAAAGATTCCAGAATAGAATCCCGAGCGTAAGCGAGGGATTCTAGCGTGGAATCTTGAGCTAGCGAAGGATTCAAGCTTTGTCACCCAAGGCATAAATAAGTTTGCTACCGTGTTGTACACTCTGCTTTTCACCCCTCCTATGAGATAATCATAAGATCATTCGTTCATCATTGTCATTAAATGAAGTAAAACAAAAAAATAATATATTTAGAAACAAACAAGGTTAAAAAGAAGTGTGTTACGCGCTCCTATCATAAATTCATAGGCAGAAGGCGAAAATGGCTTCCATATTGAAGAATCTCTAACTACTTCATTGTATTTATATTCTGTCGTGCTCGCATGCGTTGCGTTCATAATAATAGGTAAATTTTAACAAATGTGAAAAAAATACATTTTATTACAATTTCGCTCATGTATCAAACAAAGTTTTTTAATACATTTGCGATAAAATGAAAAAAGGGCAGTGCAATTTACATTACGTACTTACATAATATTCCTTTTCTCAAACATGCTCGGAAATGTTCGTGTTACTTTTAAAAAAAGAAGACGCGAGGCTGTCCATTGCCGGCCTTGGCCAGCAAAAACATTATTGTCGTGTGTGTTTTTGTTCGCTTAATTAATTCGCTTGCTATTTGAGACACCTCTGTAGAGAAACTGACAAAACCATGGAGGTAATAAGTACAACTTCCATGGCCAAATCATCCACGATCATGTAAGTAGTAAATACTGATGTGGGGTAAGTGCGCCTAAATTTATTTCGCCCCTATGCCTTGTAAACAGCGAACTACTATAGTACGGTCCAAACGAACGTTCCGGTGAGGCCATAAATCATAAGGCCGGCCCCGCCCCTTTTACTACCTGCTTGTAGGGATGCGTGTCGCAACCTTCGCAGATTATCGATGGTGTTACATATTTATAATAATAATTAGTTATGTTAGTTTTGAACTTATTGTTAGGAAAAAAAACACAAATACAGATTATAGTAACATTATTATATTAAAGCGAAACAGATAACTAAATTATAATTAATAATAATTAGTTATCTATTAAGTACTCATTTAATAGCTCACATTAAATAATTAGGTCATTCCTTAATTACCGTAATTCTACAATAATACTTAAACCTGTACTGTATGTATAATATACTGTATCATCGAGCAAGCGTAATTCATCGACAAGCAATATCGACTTTAGCTACATCCTTGTTGACAGCTCGGTTTATTACCCCACCGGAACGATCGTTTGGGCCGTACTATAGTTGAGTAATATTTATAGGTTTCGATATATTTATGTTAGGCGCACTTACCCCATCCTGGCGCACTTGCCCCGACTGGCCTTACGTATTTCCTCGCTGTTTGAGAAAAGCATTATATATACCTCGGCCGCAATTGCGATTGCCGGACTCCTACTAATAGAAGGCTTCGCTTCGCTCAGCCTTCTAACTGACTCGTCCGGCAATGCGCTACTTGGCAGCCTCTGCAATAATGTACTATTGGAATTCTCAGAGGTGTTGATCCCAATACATTGCATCACCTAAATCACTTTTTGATTTCATTCATTCTCTACGAAATAATTCATAACACTACATAAAGTACGTTTTATTTTGGAAATTAAGTGTAAAATAATACGGCAAGGAAATGAGCGCTCACGAAATTCGCGGGTTCGAGTTTTTTTTTAATTTGATCACACGACGAGTTTGCGAGGAATGCTACGGCATTGGCCTGCACCATTCAGCCAAATTGAAAATAAAAGATAATAGAAAATAATTTATCAAAAGTAAGTATATATTTATGAATTTATGGATTTTTAGTATGTGCATTAAAGTATTTATGTAAAACGCCGATATATAAAATTCTAAATACGAAAAAGATACGACTTTTGAATACAACTTTTTACAGTCTCCGAAGCTCCTTGAACGCACTGCTAAAATGAATTTTGCTCCCTGTTAGCGGGGCAGAAATGAAAAAAATTAAAAAAAAAGCGAAGAGGGAGCAAAATCGCATTTTGCTCCCTCTAAACGGGCAACAAAACACTTCTTTTCGAATAGGAGGGGTGAAAAGCTATTTTTCATACCCATCTATCATCCGTGGGGTCAGCTATAGCTATAACTATAGTTATATATAATTTTGTGACCCATTCATTCAACCTTTCATTTTGATACCCCACTCGATAGGCTTTGACAAAAAAATACATTTTGTGGAAACGTTTAAAATAATATGCCTCCACAAGTCAGCCGTTTTGTTTTTTTGTAATTTTGATATACACAGTGTCACTCTCACGATTAAGACGAATCTATCAACACCTCGCAAGCTTAAATCCATCCGGCCATTTAGGCTACACAACGTGCCAAATAAATATACATACATACATACACTCGAAAAACATAACCGTCCTTCCGGGGCAGTCGGGACGGATACGGAGGGGAGGATACACGATCTATGAAAAGAGGTACATTTGAAATTAACGTTTACCATTTTCATTTGAAGCGTTTTATTTCAACTTCTCGTGGAAAAGCAAAGAAAAGTTTTTAACATGGCTGTGGGAAGTTGACACTAACAAATTCAAGCATACATTCAGGTATATAGATATTCAGCTTTTTTTTCACTTTGTAAATTATGTAAATCTATGTGTCGTTAACATCATCATCGAGTTTTACATCTGGCAATCGAGTTAAATGAAATGGTTTCTTTTAGACCCGAATTTACAATGTCTTCCAAAACAAAAAAAGAATGCTTACGGACGGGGCTAATTCATAACTTCGACTCCCGGAGAAGTATTTCTGTAGTGTATGCCACGGCAGCTTTTTCATTTACAATGTTGGTAAGATCTACCTATTATCCATACTATACTAGAGATCTTCTACTATCTAAAGTCCCGCGCATTCAGATTTCAAAACGCTTCAATGTATTTAAAAAGCACCACCAACACTCTCAACACATGTGTGCGTGCTGAGACACCCATCAACTATGTGTTGAGAGTGTAGGAGGTGCTTTTTAAATAATAATAAAAAATTGAAGCGTTTTGAAATGTGAAGGCGCGGGACTTTAGATAGTAGAAGATCTCTATGTGCTTTCCAATCCATCCCGTACTGATATTTTAAATGCGAAAGAAACTGTCTGTCTATCGCTGTTACCTCTGCATGCTTTAACCTCTTTAAATAATTTTTTATATGGAGACAGATAGTTGGAGTCCCGGGATACAATAGGCTACTTTTTATCCCAGAAAAACGCATAGTTCCCGCGGAAACGCGATAACGCATTCGAGATCCTATGGTTTCCTAATGGGGGTTCATGATTTCGGTGTCCATGGCCCGCAGTGACCACTTACCATCAGGTGAGCTGTGCGCTCGTTTGCCTAGACCAATAATGATATAAAAAAACGGAATTCCAAGCGGGCGAAGTTAGAATTAATTATAAATGCGAAAGTAACTCTTGTCGGTCTGTTTGTTACCTCTTCACACTTAAGCCGCAGCACCGGTTTAACTTAAATTTGATACGTATTTAAGTTCGAGTCCCGGGAAAGGACAAAGGAAAGACCCCAGAAAAACACATAGTTTCCGTGGAAACGCTATAAGCTAGTATTTTAATGATTATTATAATAATACTACGTTAATCTTTATTAAGTACTTACCATGGAAAATCAAGTAGAGTAGGTAGTATATTTTACCTTCATTTCAGGATTTCTACATTCACATGCGGCTAGCGTTAACATTGATGTATCTTATTGATCAAAAGTATCCTTTCTTTTCCATCTATGTAATTAGGCAGGTGCCGCAGTTTAATGAATATGTAAGTATTAAAAGTTGGGTTCTGAAATGATTTTAATTATTAGTCGACCAGAAAATCGGCCATTTTGTAAATGTTATCCAATTTTACAACTTCGAAAGACTGCACAATTTCTCTCTAGACATATTTTATTTTTTAACCCAATTCTAAAAAAGAAGGAGGCTCTCAATTCGTCTGTTTTTTTACGTACAGGCGTACGTGTAGCCGAAAAAAACGACTTCAAACTCCGACAGCCTACAATGTCGGTGTCAAAGTGAACCGACTGAAGCTGATGACAATCTTGTAGTGAACTCGATACCGACTTTCTCGCAGTGTCTCGTGATGCGCAGAGAAGAGAAATTATACAAAAAAATAAGTTTTTTCAAAAATTTAATTTCTGGGACACGCTTTTATTGCCGACTGTACTTTTCTTTGTAAATCCTTCATCTACCCTTCAAGACGAATCAAACGAGCCCAAATTCGATGGGTTTATGTAGTTTTCATCATCGTCAGCTCATCAGATCAGCTCCACGTCATCATAATATTGCATTGTCACGCGATTTACATATTCGTGCAAAATTTAAGCTCAATCGGAAATCGGAAAGTGGGTCAAACACTTGCAAGATTCCATTACATATTACATACAGGTCGACCTAATAAAAGCGTGTTAATAACTGCTTTTGGTTCACACTACCGTAGCTACCCCATGTTCCTACTCCGATACTTCATGCCTAATATTTACCTATTTATATGGATCTAGCAGCAAAATCCATACTCCATACCATTCCATACTAATATAAATACCTATTAAAAAATGTGATTATTTGTCCTTCCTCCACCTAAAAAATGAACCAATTTTGATGATATTTGGTACCTATAGACTGACTATATGACTGGAAATTCTGGAATGAAGAAGAATAGTTTTCATCCCGATATTAAAGTTATATCAATACCCAGAATTACCCTGAGTTAAGATTTAAAGAGTTTTTTTTTCAGTTTATTTTATGGCCTTTACGTTGTATCACCAAATTGGGAAATCACAGAACTTACGTTGATTATTATAGAGCATTTACATTGAAATACGTCTTGATAACCTTTATGGGTGCATTCGCAATGTTATTTTACTTCGCCTGGGTCAGAGTGAGTATTAAATAAATCTATTTATATAGAAAACAAGGAACTGACCTATGACTGACTGATCGATCGGCGTATGGCTCTGATCAACAAAATCTGGTCGAAGAAAGCTGCAATTTGGCATGCAGTGTCCCCGGGGTGTATAGGGAGAGGGTGGCACTAAGGATTTCCCGAAATTCCTACGGGAACGATAAAAAATAGGACCTACGCGGGTTATAGCGTAGGACGCGGCTATTAAGTTTTTTGTTAATAATATAGTCTATCATGGAAATGTGGGCGCTTACGATGGGCCACATAAGAAGGCTCAAAGTCGCCCAGAGGGCAATGGTTCTCCATTGCCCTCTGGGCTATATTCGGGGTTTCTCTGCGTGATAGAATCATGAATGAGGACGTCCGCAGTAGAACTATATAGGTAGAGAGTCACCGACATAGCCTTTTGTGATTGCGAACCTTAAGTGGCAGTGGGCGCGGCACATTTTTCACACGACTGATGGCCGATGGGGCCAGAAGGTTCTCGAGTGACGTATGCAGTCCGGAGACGAGCTGTCGGTACTGTAGGCCTCCAACAAGATGGAGTGACGACCTTGTAAAGGTCGCAGGAACGCGGTGGATGGTGGATGCGAGTAGCACAGGACCGGCCTGAGTGGCGCGCCTTGGGGGAGGCCTATGTTCAGCAGTGGACGTCTTTCGGCTGAAATTATGACCATGGAAAAATAAGGTAAACCTACCTACCTGGATATTGCACGAAAGACACACTTTTCCGATGCACAGATCGATTCACGAAAGCTGGCACGAATGAATTAAATGAGTGAATGTTAATATCTATGTGTGCGTCACAAATTAGTTAAACAGGTTGAATCAATAAGTAGAAAACAACCGTGTTTTGGGACAACCCTGTCATATAGCCGCTAAATTTACAGAATATTAAGGCATTGACCTATAATAACATATGGACGAACAGTACCTAACAGAATATGTCAAAATATATGGAGCAAACTGACATTAGAAAATACGTTCCAATATGCTAATAACGGCTCTTTCTAATATGCGTCAAGACAAATATTTTATACAAAAGTAAATCTAACACTAAGACTTAAGTGTCAATTTTACTGAGCGCCAAACGGGTGCCCGAGTTGTTCGGGCACCCGTTTTGACGGGCCATTTTTCTACGGCTGATTGGGAATCCTTACTTATAACTTATAATAGATCAATGTATGTCTTGTTTATGATATCGACACTCACACAGTGACAAGAGACATTACTTTCGTACCATTCATGCTAGCTTTCGTGAAGCGATCTGTGCGCCGCAATGTAGTTAAGTAAGAATACTGGCAGTCTAATATTAAGTCATGGTATAGCACGATACAGCTTAACGCATTCACTGCCACCGATGCATATGTGCGTTTTGCTGACTTTCCCGCAGTGCCTTGAACGCACATGTGCGTTGCAATGTTCCCTTAATGACAGATGTGGCACCTGGCGAAAGTTCGTAAAACAGAAGTGGCAGTGAATGCCTTAAAGCGCGCGGCGAAGCACTTAAGTCGTTGACGCAGAGTCTATTACTTCTATGTTGTGTAATAGAATAGTTTAGCGGACAGAAGGTAATTTAAAAAACATTGATGTTTTAGGGGCGATACTACTTGGCTCCCATCAAAACCGGCTCGGAGACGGACTACATCGTGTACAACGTGTACAAGTACGGGAACTGCAGCCCGTTCACCAACTGCGTCGACGACGTGGTATTGGTGCTCTTCGGCGTCATTTTCGCTAGATTCGTATTAGTTCGATTGATGGGGTAAATAAACTTCACTCCTTTATCCATACCAACATTAGTACTATAGCTTGCCGGAGCCGGACCCTCCCTGGGGGTAAGAGACGGTCGGGCGGCAGGGGATCACGTGATATGATGACGTCATACAGAACAGCTTAATTTATCTTAAGCTATAGGGCTTAGGGGACCTATCATGCTTGACATCAAACTCTCCCCATCTCTTTCATCCTTTCGTTTGACTAAGTTCGATTTGACAGAAAAGAATTGTCAAGTACATATCATAATGAATCCATCTTTCTTTTTAATTCAATCATAGTCAGAAAATTTATTAGGTATTATGTGCATGCCAAGGTAATTATCGTTTGATATTCGTAGTTATTTTACACTGATTAGTTATTCTAAGTTTGTATTATACGAAATATAGCTATTTGTATAAAAATATCAGTGATTGACACCTAAAAACAATTAGTGCAACAAATAGTTTCCGTAACATTTATACGTAACGTGTCTAAGAATGGGATGAGTCAGATGCTGATTGGTTAATCCCCGCGGTATCAACCAATCAGCAATTATCGGTATTTCCCGCGCTTTTAAAAAATTCGACTTCTGCGCAGGTACATCGGTAAGCTTTTTAAGTTGTGCATTCCTGTAATCATAGAGTAGAGATAGAGATAGAGTAGAGCATGTAGGTAGGCATGCGAGTCGGTCATACGTAGCTTTTGTTGCTGATTTTTTTCTACGACCAGTAGGTATGTTTTGAGCTTCCCCAACCGTCTGTCGCACCTCAAGGATGGTGTCGGGACAAAGTTGACGGCCTATATTCTCACTAAGGGCGAGGCGAGGAGGCGTTCAACTATTTTCTCGGTCAAGAAAAGAACGTAAAAAGATAAAGATCCTGTATCAACAAAAGAGACACATATATTTATAGTTGATCGCTTGGTTGACTGTTCAAACTGCCGGGGCGATCACGTTGAACCCACTAGGACAAAATCAGTTTGCAGGCCCAAGTATTAAAACAGAGACTTGGAGCAATGACCCACTGTGATAATACTAGAACAAAATATTTATTGACACCTGGTACGTTTATATTTTATATTACACGCCCTATGTCATGTCTACATTGTCGGTCAGTCTGTGGATATATTTCGCATTGTCGTAGAACAGCTTAAAGTGAACGGGGAGTGGTATCTTCGGTCTTCTGTCACGAAACGTCACAGCAGTGACACGAGCCAACGGGAAGAGGTTAGTTTAACTTTGTTCCTAGTAGTATAATTTGTCATAATTTTAGGTCTTTGGGCTAATACATTCTCTTTTTTTACAGCATTGCAAGATAGTGAAGTGACTGACTATCTTCAACAGTCCAATTTCGAAGACTATGAGGACGATTCTTTCGGAGGCGATGATATAGAAGATGACCACTTTCCACGTAGAACTAGACTGGCGAAATTGATAACGACAGCAGTATCAGCTCAGCATCAGAGCCTGCGAGCCCAACACCAGTCTCGCAATGTGGTCGAGAAAAACGAATTATTGTAACTTTGATGAAGCTGAAGGCTTTTTTGTTGATCTCTGCTAGTATTAAGTGTTAAAATACTAACTTTTTATAAGATTCACATATTTTTTTTAATACTGTTTGTTTTAGATTATATGTGACAAGCCAATGTGATAAATAAAGAACAAAATATTTTGATGTCTTTTCTTTTTGTCTGGCAAGCCTAAATCAATATTAGAACACGCCTAAATCAATATTAGAACACCCCTAAAACACCTGTATACGTTGAGGTTAACCAGATACTATAAATTTTTGGTCTGGCCGTTAAGTACTTTATTAATTAGTTATAATATTAGGACATGGGTCTTCGTCGGAAGTACCCCCTTTGAAACTGGACCGTAGGAGGATAAACCATGTGTCTCTTACTGAATACATGTGTCTCTTTTCTTAGTCAGGTTTTATACCTTTTGTCTTACTTTAGCGAGAAAATAGTCAATAGCT
The DNA here is from genome assembly GCA_963971205.1 of Aethes cnicana. Taxonomy (NCBI): domain Eukaryota; kingdom Metazoa; phylum Arthropoda; class Insecta; order Lepidoptera; family Tortricidae; genus Aethes; species Aethes cnicana. The sequence continues at coordinate 23,127,953 of OZ020272.1, read as the reverse complement.
TGTTCGGCCGTGGGACTAGTGTCTTATAATAAAAGTTTAGCTACTGTTTTCATTGTTTAAAGTGCTGTTACATTGCGTAGCGCATAAAATAGGTAGTCATAAATAGGGATGACGACAACTTTTTTTTCATTAGTCTATCAGGAAGATTGAAAAGTATTGGACACGTATTTTTTCTTTTTTCACGTAATCAAACTTATACAGAGATATATTGAGTTGAAAATTCGCGTGACGTCACGGTTAGGTACGATTTATACCTAACGGTGACGTAGTTAGCCCCCACTCTCCAACTTTAATGCGTTTTAACTTAGTCATTCTTTGTTAATTTCATAAAACCAAAAATACGTGTCTAATCTTTTTTTATTACCTGACTGACGGACTAATTAGAATTTCGATTTCTTGACCCTGTCGTCATCTCTATTATAACTTAACGTAAATTTCTCAACTCTCAGCTGTAAACAGTCATAAATCATTATTTAATTAACATTTTCTGTTTTATAGACTTCTATTCATTATCAAAACTGATTATAAACCAGGATATTTTGGAAAAAGGTACTCGCGTAGTATTCCATCTTGGGAAAGAGAATATAGACTACTACCGGTCACGGAAGAACATTTGATGGTGTGTTACAGTAACATATGTAAGATCTTAGCCGTATCATGTTTTTAAACTATTCATAAACAAGAGCAGAACGAAAATAAAACTGTAATGTTTATTTATTTCAGTGTTACAGTTTGGTTTGATTATTCTTGTGGGAGCCGTATTTCCTTTGGCTCCTTTAATAATTGTAATTTCTAATTTATTCCACACGAGGTAAGTATCTCGTCGTGTAGGTATAATATCATTCTATCCTATACTATTAAACGAGCAATATTTGTATATATATACAAGAAGCGAAGACTTCAGGATCCCAAGTCTATGGCAAAAGCTAGTGAATAATAAGTACCTGGGGAAAACGGCTCTAACGATTTCCATGAAATTTGAAATATAGGGGCTTACCCCGTATATGGTCTCCTATTTGGGAAAATTCGTTTTTAGCTATTTTCACCCGAGCAAAGCTCAGTCGCCCAGGAACTTATTATTCACTAGCTTCTGCCATATTGGGATCCTGAAGTCTTCGCAGCCATGCGATCCCCTCTGCCACTACTTTTTCCATGTAAGAACTGTCAACCGGACTTGAGTTCACAAACATTTTGCCACTGTTATATACATGAAAGTATATCTATTCTTATCATACAACATGCCATGCCTCAATCGCCCCTTTAATTCTGGCAGCAAACCTTTCAATGCACAACGTCACCGATGGTATTTAAGATCTGTAGTCTATAGCCTCCGCTCGCGACGAACAGCTCACCTTAGTGTCCATGGGCCCACGAACTGACTGCGAATGGCCACCGCTCGACTGGTTTCCAGGTGCGAAGGTCGGAGGTTACTCCTCTGCAGCCGTCGCCCTCTGCTCCAGGAGGACGTGGGGACTGGAATCTGGTCTGACATCGTGAACGTATTGGCCTATGGGAGCACCTTGGCCAATGTGAGTGTATACGTTACTTTTTTATTACTATATACAGACTTATTAGACACAGAGGCTACATGCTAAGTCTCAAAATAGGGATCTCTCTGTTCCCTGTAGGATCGCTCACGCGTCGCGTGAACTTTAAGCAGCTAGATTTAAAGTTCAACTTGACGCGTGAGCGATCCTATAGTGAACAGGGAGATCCCTATTTAATTAAGACTTCGAATATAGCCCCAGATATGTAGGTAGTGTTTAGTTTCCCATTGGAAGATCTCAATCACTAATTTCCTACTATTTCTCAATAATGGCTCGGTGGGAAATAGACACGATTGACGAATAATATGTTTCCTTTTTACATTTTAGTGTACCTACTTACAACTCTAAATCATCATCATCACTCTCAATAAAATAGACACGAGGTGAATTATTTTGGTACTTAGACAAAGCCATAAAAAAATATAATAACAAGTTTATAATTTTGATTTTCGTCGCATTTTTAAACTCCAACGCAAAAATGAAAGGGTGACGTGTTATTTATAAGTTTGAACGATTTCGATTGAAGTAGCTTTCTTTGTTTGAGATGTTAATCTATAGGGTTCTTAAGTAGTTGAATAAAATCGATTCAGCGGCTTCAAAATAGGGTATTACGCCATTTTTAGAAATGTGGTGAATCACAAGATTTTTTATTTCGATTTCCTGATTGGGATAAATACCTTAAAAAGTACTTTTAAATTTTCAGTTTTAGTTTTCGCGCTAAAAAGCTAGCCGCCATGTTAGCTTGGTCTGTGGCGTCACTAGGATAGTAAATAAGTACATAGGCTAGGCAAGTCAAAACTGTATTTGTAACGCTTTGTTTACAGTAGGAGTGACGTCATAGCAGCTAACAACATGGCGCATACTATTTTGGGACTGATTAAAAAACAACATTTTATAAATGTAATTAAAAAAATATTAATGCATTTTTATGATGAAGAGTCGATGTTTTGGGTAGTATTTTTTAAATAATATATCATAAATCAGTACTTCCCGATTTTTCCTTGAATGGTGTATAATACCCTATTCTCTGATTCTCTGTCGGGGAATTAATAAAGTTTTAAAGGGTATATAGCAGGATAGTCTGAAAAATTGCCCCCAAGCTTTGAATATGAAATTAGAGTTAAACGATGCCTTTTAAGGATATAACCCTCTACAGCTCCCAAGGAGGTCACGGCCCCCAATTAAGTGCCTAATTTTTTCTTCAATATTATCCAACGGACGGATTTCAAATTTAGCACAAATTTTTTAGTGACAAAATAGCAATTTAAAAAAAAATGGACACCTATTGTCATATATTTTTATGAAAAAAATAATTACACACCCTGAATAACGAACGAGTCAAGGTACCATCACCATTTTTTTCTCAAATATGTATCAACATTTAGTCTACATAATATCCAAGTTTCATTTGCCTAGCTCGGGTGTAACACTGCGAAATAAATATAAATGTACCCTTTATTAGGTGCTACTTACAGGGTAACGCCTAATGCAATTAAAATACATATAAACCACCATCGAGCGCCACTTGGTCGAAAAGAAAGAACCAATATAAATTTAAGAACTTTGTACCTAATAGATATAAGTAAATAAATTATGTAAGAAAGGCTAGATCTATACAAAATTATGAACGCAACTCCTTAACTCAAAAAATCTTTAAAGTTAAGATTAGAAGTTAAGTTTATGTAAAAAAAAACAGAAAATTTTATTGAAATAAACAGTTTAAATAATTTTTTTTTTTTAAAAACTCTGCCCATGGGCTGGCGGCAACTGCAGGCCGCGTTCGAATAAAAAAAACGAACACAAAATGCGTTACAATTTTAAATGCCCCGACCCTATGCATGAGAGGTGGTAGGTCAAACAACTAGGCTGCTACGGCATAAATTAACGTTTAAAAAAAACCTGCCAAGTGCGAGTCGGACTCGCCCACGAAGGGTTCTGCACCATTATTTATAAATACGACAAAAAAATCACGTTTGTTGTATGGGAGCCCCCTTAAATAGTTATTTTACTCTGTTTTTAGTTCATATTTGTTGTTATGGCGGCAACAGAAATACCTACTTACATCATCTGTGAAAATTTCAACTGTCTAACTACATCACGGTTCATGATATACACTGGCAGACGGACAGAAGCACGGACATGGGAGTCTCAGTAATAGGGTCCCGTTTTACCCTTTGGGTACGGAACCCTAAAACAGAGTAAAATCATTGTTTGAACTTGCATTTGGCGTATAATTATTAAACCTACAAGAAAAAGCAAGCTCTTATTTAGAGAATGAGTGGAGAGAACCGTTGCACAAGCGTAGCGTTGTATAAATAAATAAAATAAAAATAAATAAATATCTTGGGACATTTCACACAAATTGACCTAGCCCCAAACTAAGCAAAGCTTGTACTATGGATGCTAGACAACGATATAAATACTTATATAGAGAAATACATACATAATTATATATATTTTTTTAAAGTAATTTTAAGAATTTTAGTTATTTATAAGTAGTTGTAATTCTTGTTTAGTATATTACAAATATATAATAAGTATCTTTAAAAATATATATATACATGGTGGGTCAGAAAATATGGCAAATAATTAACCCACAGTATCGGCTATCGATTCTAAGTATATTGTATAGGTCTTTAATTTTTTTTGAGTAGGTAAAAAAATAAATTTTGTATAGGATTCAGGCGTCGTCGCTCACACAACCAATCCCATATACATTTTTTTTTACCAACTCCAAAAAAATTAAAGACCTTTACAATATACTTAGAATCCATAGCCGATACGGTGGGTTAATTATTTGCCATATTTTTTGACCCACCGTGTATAAATACTAAACATCCATCCATGACTCGGGAACAAACATTCGCGCTCATCACGCAAAGTGCGGGATTCGAACCCGCAACCGCCGGAACAGTAAGCAGGATCACTACCAACTGAGCCAAACCTGTCGTATCGATGAATTATGTAGCTATTCCATCATATTATTAACTAGCCGTTTGCCCGCGACTTCGTCCCGCGTGGACTTTGCATACCCGATGATACTATACAGATAGGTAGTTATATTATAGTTATAGAAGTATTGAAAGAGCTGGTTTGACCCATTAAAAATCCGTTCCCGTTAACATATCGTGATGAAAAGTATCCTATGTTATACCCAGGGTCTATAGTTTCATCCAAATCGGTCCAGTTGTTGAGACGTGAAGGAAGGACAAACAAACAAACACACTTTTACATTTATAATATTAGTAGGGAAGTAAGGGTTATATGGTATATGTTACTTGCTTTCCGCCTTCACTGCGTATTTGATCGGGATAAAGAAAGTTTACTAAACCAAGTAGGTATCGTGGATGTGTTAACTTTTATTCGAACAATACGTTTCCAATTAATCTTGCTCTAGCAGACATTTTGGCTCTTTTAAAATAGATTTAGGTAACGGATTTGTGTTCATATGTTTTTTTTTTAATGCGAACGCGGCCAGTTGCTTCCCGCCCGAAGGCATAGTTTTTTTTTCATATGTATTTTGCTTGCGTTACCTAAAGGGTACATCCATATTTATTTCAGTGTTGCTCCCGAGCTAGGCAAATGAAACTTGGATATTATGTAGACTAGACGTTGATGCATATTTGAGAAAAAGATGGTGGTAGTACCTCGAGCCATAATCGTTATACAGGGTGTTTAATTTTTTTGGAAAAAAATTATTGACAATTGGTGAAGATTGCTATTGGTCACTAAAATATTTGTGCAAAATTTAATATCCGTCTGTTGCATAGTTTTGGAGAAAAAAACAAAGCAGTTTTAGGGTTAATTGGGCGCCGTGACCTCCCTGGGAGCAGTGTAGAGAAAGAGTTAAAACTTTATGAATAGTCATTAAAAGTCATTATCATAGTCATTAAAAGGCATCTTTTGACTATAGTTTCAAACTCAAAGCTTTGGGGGCTATTTTCAAAGGCTATCTAGCTATACCCTATGTTATTTCTTCTGAAATTTAAATTTCAGGCGCTCACCGTAGCTTTCACCACGAAGACTTACTTGCGGAATATTTATTTGAGCAAATTCAAAAGCATGGAAGGGTTTCTTTTCTATACACTGTCACCAATGGACACCGAGGTAGGAGGACATAGATAGTAAAAAAAAATGATTTTAGAATATCCTGTTTTTCTTTTTCCATGAAATAATTTATTGATTGCAGATATTTAACGATGGGAAAAGATATGAATATTTCAAGAACGCTATAGACCTTTATAAATTAGAAAATGACGTGCCTAAAATATGTTATACCCCAGGTATGCCTATATTCATATTGTTATGAAAAAAAAAGCCGTGGTGGTTCGACCTACCGCCTCTCATGCCGAGGGTCGGGGATTCGATTCCGGCTCGCACCTCTAAGTTTACTAACGTGCGAAATTCAATTCGAATTTACCATGAGCTTTTCGGTGAAGGAAAACATCGTGAGGAAACCTGCACGCATCTGCGAAGTAATTCAAAGATGTGTGTGAAGTCCCCAATCCGCACTGGGCTCGCATGGAGACTATAGCCCGAACCCTCTCATGATGAGGGGAGGCCTGTGCCCGGCAGTGGGACGCAAATAGGCTGTAGTAGTAGTAGTTGTTATGAAATATGTATATTACAGTGGCTGGTGGTCAGATACCTAATTAGAAACTCTCGATTTTACTCATACAAGTAATTAAAAAGTAAAGTTATAATTTTTCGCAAATTGTAATTGAATACTGAAAATGTTTAGTGTTTCTACAGACGACGGGCGGCTGAAGTACTAAAAGTGCCAGCTCGAAAACTAGCAATCTGAAGAACAAATACAAATTTGAATTTCGTATTGGGTTAGGTACAGTCGAGTTCATTAATATGTGTACACTTTTGGACCTCATTACTACGTAGTAAGGTGCAAAAGTGTGTATATATTGGCGAACTCGACTGTACAGCACGTTTACATGTTTTTTTGCAGGATCCGATTTAGTGGCAAGGCAACAGTATTTAAAAGCATGCGTTCACACAAGTATTCGGTTTTTTGCAGGATTCTGGTTCCAAGCGTGTGTGACCGCCTCCATTGTAATAATACTGTTGCCATTAAATCCGATCCTGCAAAAAACTCGGATGTCTCCGTGTGAACGAGCATCTATTACAGTATATACACGGTGGTTAGATGATTAACCCTAGTGACCTATGACGTTTCTAAATATTGTCAATGAAAACCACAGAAAAAAATGGGATACTTGTTTCGTATGCTTATACAGATTATCAAGACAAAACGTATTAAACCGCCCCTAAGTTTTCTATAAAACACTAAAATCGAGAAACGGCGAGCTTGGGGTGCTATTCCAAGGAAGCAATGGGCCGTCCATGGTTCCCAACGGCCGCGCGCGACAATCGAGACCTGCGGAATCGGTTCCATACATTCTCATACAACGACTATGGTCCAACGACCATGCGCGTCGTCGCTCGGCCGCTTGAAATAGCACCTTTACTAATGGCGACGTATAAGTCTTCCATTGCAGGATTGTGGACACCACCACGTGAAAAAAAAGAACATTACTGGTACATCCAATTCCATTATTTTAACAAAGTGTTCGAACTAGCCTACAACGCTGAATACCATGAATTTTTGACTAGACGTGGATTGAATATAGTCATTTTCAACGTAAGTTAATCCATCCATATCTATCTATACTATACTTCTTCTATCTATATATACTATAATAAAAGAGTAATTTTCTGTCTCTTTCTTTCTATCTGTCTGTTTGTTAGAGTTAATCTCCGGAACTACTGGACCGATTTGAATGCAGTTTTCAAGCGTAGATAGAGCATCATTTGGAGCAACATATAAGCTATGTTTGATTAAAATCGGATGTCGGAAAGAAAAGATATCGGCAATTTTATATTCCACGCAGACGAAGTCGCGGGGCACAACTAGTACTATAATAAAAGAGCAGAACCCGGCGTGTCTGTACATAGAAAGAAAAGTTCAAAAAAAGGAACGGGGGGTCTAAAGATGTATGGTAGACAACAAAACAGCGATTTTACGAAATCTTTTCTGTCTGTCTGTCTGTCCGTCTGTCTGCCTGTCTGTTTGTTAGAGTTAATCTCCGAAACTACTGAACCGATTTGAAAGCAGTTTTCAAGGGTAGAAAGAGCATCATTTGGAGCAACATATAAGCTATGTTTGATGAAAATCGGATGTCGGAAAGAAAAGTTATCGGCAATTTTATATTCCACGCGTACGAAGTCGCGGGCAGAAGCTAGTTAATATTATAAATGCGAAAGTAACTCTGTCCGTTAACTCTTCACGCACCGCTGAACCAATTTAGATGAAATTTGATATTGAGATGGTTGGAGTCTCGGGGAAGGACATAATTCCACGCGGGCGAAGTCGCGGGAAGAAGCTAGTACATTCATATTGTACCTATTTTATTATAAAAACCTAGTATCATTTTTTAAACGCCGACGCAAAAAAACAGGGGTGTTATTAGTTCGAGGTCTGTCCATCGTAGATCGTAAGCTTCGCAACGGATAAATAGATTTAGATTCAGTTTTTTTTATTGATCGAAATTATTTTATTAATTTATTTATTTAAGTAACCAGCAGCATAATAAAACTAATAATAAAATTGACATTCGCAAGTTCTCACTGAAATGATAAGTCTGCAGATATTAAATATTGATTGAGATATTGAGGGAGTAGAGTACTCTAAAACATGCATACCGAAGCGATTTTCATGTATATTCTAATTGTTTTTAGATGGCAGGACTATTTTGTGGAATCATATTACGGAGATTTATGTGGATGGCTCCAATATCAAAAAGTTTACTTAAGATAATGGACATTGAAAATGAGCTTGAGAGACGTTACAACACAGAGACAAAGTAAGAACTCTTATCAACTTCTCGAAAATCAACTTATCGCGTGAACTTTAAGCAGCTAGATTTAAAGTTCAACTTGACGCGTGTGCGATCCTATAGGGAACAGCGAGATCCCTATTTAAGGCTTCGAATATAGGCCTTGATAAGAGCCAGCAGAATATACAGTTGTATATTGTTGTGGAGGAATTGTTTTAGATCAACAGCCAAACACATCAACTCGACACGGCGCATTGCGCGGTTTGGTGTTTACTTAGTCTCACTGCCAATATTAGTTGTTTATATTAAACAACGCCCCCTTGTACCTCGTACATAACCAAGTTACATAACTAGTAATGTGAAAGGACAAATAATTCCTATTCCAGAACTGGGTTTTGTAAAAGGAATTTTTATTTCCTGGTACAAAACTTAGGTCACGTGCCGGTAATGTAAAAGGAAAGAAAATTCCTGCTACAGTACCCTGTTTTGGAGTAGGAACTTTAATTGCCTCGCACATAACCAACAACTAAGCAATCATTCTCTTAGGATCCATTCATTAGATCCACGATGTATCTAATGTTTTTTTTCTAACTAGATCGTGAATATGCAAAGACTTAGGAATGTGGCTGGCTATTTCTAGGTAGTTTGCCCTTCGGGCGTATATAGATAACTAACGAACCTAACCTACTTCACACCTTTGACCTAATTTATGGTTACATTCTGTATTTTCCTCGAGTGCATTTTGTACAACTTCTCATTAGATCCATAACCACTTGTAAGATCTACTGAGAGAAATATTCTCTATAGATCCATTTCTCGCAGCTGGGTGCAAAGATGTATCAGAAGAGAAATAATGTTTCATTAGATCCATACTTCCAAGTAATGGATCTAGTTAGAAAAAAAAAACATTAGATACATCGTGGATCTAATGAATGGATCCTAAGAGAATGATCTAGATAAGTTGTTGGTTATGTGCGAGGCAATTAAAGGTCCTACTCCAAAACCGGGTACTGTAGTAGGAATTTTCTTTCCTTTTACATTACCGGCACGTGACCTAAGTTTTGTACCAGGAAATAAAAATTCCTTTTACAAAACCCAGTTCTGGAATAGGAATTATTTGTCCTTTCACATTACTAGTTATGTAACTTGGTTATGTACGGGGTACAAGCCACAACGCCATAGTAAAGCGAGTGTAGCGAGCGTACCGCGGCAGCGGTCGGCGAGGGCCATCGCCGAATAACCCCGTATACATCATATATTTTTTTAATTATTTTATTTCTATCATTCACTCATACAGTTGTTAAGTCTCAGTCACCCATAAAATGAATTTTACATGGACCATGGTTTCATATTATACTTGTAGCATAAAAAGTCATGTCATGTTTTAAAATTCCTATGCAGAAGAGCTGTCTTATACGACAGGGTTAGGCATCTTTCTTGTCTTCATGATGACCGAAAGCGAACCGAAATCGGTCACATAACGGTGTTTATTTACACATTAACTTATTTGTTGTTTTGCTCCCCAGATCGCGGCAAACAAAGCATGAAGAAAAAAAATGGCGACAAAACTAGCCCATGCTCCAGCGTTACCACTTATCACCGATGATAAAATAAGATTATAGCACTCAAATAAAAACAGAGTTTACTTTATAAATATGATTTTATTTACTTCATAAGTTTATAATCCTCATTTTTCAGAGCATGCATAACAAAATATAACTTACTTAAAATTCATTGCATATACATTTGATAATGCATGGGTATACTCGCACTAGTTATAGATGTACCAAAATCTCATGATCAAATTTTGACGTGATTGTTGAAAACATCGTACCCAAGGTCAAGGTCATTAAAATACAATTTTAGTCTAAGAAGAGCACCGCTATTGGTATTATAAATATTATAAAATTATAATGCGTAAAGTAACATAATTCATATAAATATAATTGACATTCATGAGATTCTGTTAGAACTATAACGTGGTATAACAAAATTGAATACTATCCCTTGGAAGCGACACCTTTACATGAATTTTCCATTGATATCGATATGTTGTCCACAATATTATACTATCTAATTTATGTAATGTAAGTGATACGTAATAGGTTTATACAGGATAGTAAAACTAAAAAAATATGCAAACCGAGGTGTAGTTTAAACGACTGCGAATTATCTTAAGACGAGAGATTTAATTTATATTTACGTCACCCATGGCCGTAAAGTAAAGTGTGATTTTCTGCCCGCTACGCGGAGAGAAAATCTCACTTTCTGGCCAAGGCAAGACGTAAAACTTTTGACAAACCACGGGCGGTAATTCGTAAAGCCCCAGCTCGTATATTTATGGCCCTCACCTTTGGTTCGAGCCACATAAACCAGCGATCTGGGACATTTACGAATTCACCACCCTAGGTCTGTAATGTACTAGAATGCGTCGCAGCGCAGTACGGCAGTATTTACATCATCGGGTTTTATGTTTCTTTCGTGTATTTGCTATGTGCGAGTACATGGTGGGGGGCAAGTGAAGCGATCGCAGGTTCGCAGGGCACGCCGTTGGAATTTGGAATATTTCCAGACCATCAAACTTTCCTATGGGACTCCACAACATGCATGTACTTGAAAATAAGCCGTATTGTTGTAAACTGCACCATTATTTGAACGAATAATTTTTAATTTTCTACTGGGTTATTTTTGCATCAGTAGGAATGCTACTGATGAAAAAATAAATAAATAAATAAAACCGACTTCAATCAAACTTCGACAGCCTGTGAAATCGGTGTCAAGTGAACCGACCCAAAGCTATGACAATCTTATAGTGAACTTGACACCGACTTCACAGGCTGTCGGAGTTTGATGCCTTACTAAAAATTTTAAATGTTGTCAATTCAAATCACGTGAACCAATTTTATGTGTTGACATGCTTCAGTGCTCACCCCCGCAATAGTATGTCCAAAATATTTTAAAATTTTTGGGAACATTTAATCGCAAATATCTTTTTAAGTAAATCAAAATTGTATGAGTAAGAATAAAATATTTGGTTTACACTAGTGAAGAAATTATAAGTTTGTGTACTTGTTCAAAAATCACCCTGCATATTTTTCCTATTGCGGCAACTAGGTCAAATAAATTAATGGATAGCTGGTGTAAATGAAAATAATGTTTAGCGAACCATTGTTTGTCGTATAAAGTAATATTTTTTGTGGTTATTTATGGTGTTGTGGTTAATACTATAGCCATTCTTTCACAGCTCCTCAAATTGTTTTACATAACGAGCTAAAAGTTCTTTTTTATCACTATTTGAGGCCAGAGATTTATCTGTATTGTGTTTTATAATTCAAAAACCGTTTTTTTTGCCTTTTTTCTGCTATGAAAATTTGCAAGCACACTCTTATAAAACACTTTGTCGGCTTCCTCTCACTAAGTATAATTCATTGTAAACCATAAAACACGCATAATTGTTATTTGCAATGGACCAACTATAGTATGCATGGTAGGTGGCGCTACTGTCATGCACATAGCGAATACGACAAATCAAAACGATCGAAGTTTTGTTTGAAACCTAGAATAAGAAAGACCCATACATAACATCAACACAATAGGCTCTACTTTTGGGGACGCGTTTCGATTTCGCATTAGACAAAAAACAAATAATTAATGATATTATTGGAATGTGGTAAAAAAGAAGCTATAGGTTAATAAGATCATTAAGACAGCAAGGTAATCCCTTCTCAACTATTATATTGTTATTTCGCAATATGACCCAGTCCCAGTTTCGCTTAATTGAATGAAAGAAAAAATATCTTCGAAGACAGCAAAAGCAATATATTAATCATTTTGCCACTATACATGTATGCGTCCAGCACAGTGAATTTGTCACAATATAATCTTATTATTAAAAAAATGACTTGTAAAATATATATACATATGAATGGAACAAGCGATTTGAATAAATTTCGTATGTAAAAATAGGTAGTGGTCAATTATTTTTAAATTAATTCGTTCGACTTCATTCTGTCTATGCGCAGTCCATGGAAATCGTAAGTGCGAGCGTAGCTCGGTAATCTAGGAACAGGTATAATTCATAAAAGTATTTTTATTTATTCCATCGAATCATTTATAATTTATAACAACTAACATGTCGTATGTATTATTTACATTACAATTACGTAATTACACTATACAAAACATATTATTTCGTCTGAGGGTGTATGTTCTGCTTCCACTAATACATAAAGCCATTTATGAATTATTCAGTTGTTAGTAACCACTGAATAATACATAAATAGATTATGATGAAATCTGGTATGGATTTTAAAGAGACTGAAATAATAAATCAATATTGCGTTTCCAGCTGTTTTTTTTTAAGTTTGCCATTCACATTATTATATCAAAAGTGTGAAAAACAATCATTACAGTTATAGTGTAATTCCGTGAGTGTTACTATTAATTACGAATGTAATGTGTTCTCGTGTCGGAACCATGACTCCCTTTGCGTCGTCATGCCAGAGGACCAATTATTTCAATTACAGCATACTATTAATTACCACCTAATTTATAAATAAAACATAATTCAATAATGTCGCAGACTCCATAATAAACAGCAAGATCCAAAAAATAAAATAAAATATCGATAAAGATCTACGTATAACGTTTACTGGCTAAAGATCTAGTTGGTGATCACTTATAAAACTGTTGTCATATACTTCATTCGATATTCATAGCTTACATTACATTACTGCGATTATTCGAGTCATGCTGGTGGACGATTTAATAAGATTTATGATGAATTATGATGGAATGAGTTTGGCACACATTTCCGTGCACATTGCCTTTCCTTCTCAATTGTATTGCACATATCGCAATGCCGTGGCGCGTCGCGGGCATCACCGAGCCCTACGACAAAATCCGGTCTCATTCTTCAAGCTAACTTCACAAATTCATACACACGATAGCATAATTACATAAATAAAACATTATTAATGGTCATACAACAAAATAATAGCTTTATAAATAATTTACATAAACCTAAAGACATTATTGATACCAGTTACAAAAGGTAATTCACGAGATCTATATAAATAAGGCTGATATCATTCGACGTCTATCCTAAACTCTAATGTCTGAACTGTGCATTATCCATCGAGCCTCGTGAAGGCTGATCACAACATTCCAATTATACGCCATACACCCATAGCATTTAAATGCATGTACACCGTTTGTAATCATAAGATGAACTTTCTATGTGTCCAAATCGTACTGTGTGGACACTAAAAAGCTATACGTAGGTATGCACTCTAATCGCTATCTGTCTTTATCGCTTGCAAATCTGTATGTGAACTATCGGAGTCGCCGAGTACTAAGAGGGCCATCGTATTTTTGCTCACCAGTTGGCGCCTGTTGTGTGAGGTATGGCTGTCAATGTCAAAGTAGGTAATTACCGAGATACAGTGTCAATGTCACTGTGACATTTGAAGTGACAGAGACCTCGGTTTGGCCAATGAAGCTCGAGCGAAATAATTAATATGCTAAATCGGAAACACTGGACCTCACGCGACACGAACGCCTCTAGTGGCGAATTCCTAAGCGATAGCACTCTTTGTATATTTCGCGACCGGTAGAACAACTTCCATACAAAAACGTCTCTATATTGTTGTCCAGTGGACATGTAAACGAATTGTTATAATTTATTTTATTCCGAGGGTATATAGTTAAAGGTAATTGGCATGTAACACTTCTCACGTTTTTTATAGTCTAGGGCATTTACATAAATACCTGATAGCAACATCGCTTGCATTATATTATAGCCAAACCTTTGTAAACTCGGCCCTCCTTGGCAATCTATAGGGAAAGCCAGGTTTACGGCGGTTTTAAAACTATCCCAACGCAATAAATTTTGAATAATATATGTATTATATCACCGCCTACGAAGCATTTATTATATCAATTAAATCTCAATAAGTATAAAAATTCGGAACGGATGTAACATTAAGTAACTTTGGTATTGGTGTTATTATAACAAGGCAAATCAGGGCGGGGGTAAAGCCGACACCCGGTGAGCGTCTGCGCAAATGCCTCCCAGCATTAGCATGGAGTCATCAAATTTCTACGCCTTTCAGGCCATGTTTTAATTCTATCGAACAAATGTAAATACGCTTCTAAAAATGTACTGCGTAGAAACTTGACACTCTAAACGCGAGCAAGCCTGTTCCATACGAAATGGGATCTTTTAGTCATTGGGGATGTTGTTGACTTTGACTAGCACTTATTTTAGGGATTCGTGTAGTGAACGTTGGAATTTAGAGTGGATTTGCAGTTATATGAGCAAATTGGAACGTACGATGTTTCGGGGAAGCAGCGGGCGAAGGTCAGGAACAGGTCCCCAATGCCTTGGGTGCTTACGTCACTGCGGCCGGACGAAGCAAGCTACGGAGCGCAGGCGAGCGACTGCTACGACGAGTCGTCGTCGTTCCACAGCAGGTGGTTTCGGGATCCGTCGTACTCATCCTGCAACACGACGGACATTTTAACAAACATAGGTATAAATATCTTAGAACATTTCACACAAATTGACCTAGAAAGCCGTGGTGGTCTAGTAGTTCGACCGACCTACCGCCTCTCATGCAGAGGGTCGGGGGTTCGATTCCGGCTCGCACCTCTAACTTTACTTATGTGCGAAATTCTATTTGCATTTACCACTGAGCTTTGCGGTGAAGGAAAACATCGCGAGGAAACCTGCACACATCTGCGAAGTAATTCAAAGATGTGTGTGAAGTCCCCAATCCGCGCTGGGCCCTAACCCTCTCGTGGTGAGAGGAGGCCTGTGCCCAGCAGTGGGACGCAAATAGGCTGTAGTAGTAAATATGTATACATATAGAACCTTTTTATTAACGTGAAAAGTCAGAAACGCTTCGAACGGACTATACTCGTATCTAGTTGATCGCAATTAGGCATTCAAAACTTTCAAGGATGCTGTAAACAGCCATACGAAGCACTAGGAAACGGCGGACACGGCCTATAAAAACACGATCTCGAACAAAACTCGAATGCAGTGTCAATGTGTGCGTGCGAGGACGTCTGACACTTTTAAAATGTGTGTGTACTATTGAGCGGGCCAACTATTCACTCACAAATGTTCGCTCTGGATTCATCCGTCACCCGCGGTAAAACGTACCATTTTGCTCCCTAGTCACACGATCGGCTATTTTTAAAATGATCCTTATGTCGGATTGAATCACAAGATTTTTCATTTCGATATTCTGAATGGCATAAATAAACCTTAACTTTTAATTTTTTATTTTCAGTTTTCGCGCTAAAAGCTAGTCGCCATGTTAGCTTGGTCTGTGACGTCACTAGGATAGTAAATAAGTACATAGTAACCAAACAAGTCAAGTCAAAAAATTTAAATGAAAAAATAGAACTGACTTCAAACTCCGACAGCCTGTGAAGTTGGTGTCAAGTTCACTATAAGATAGTCATAGCTTTGGGGCGGTTCACTTGACACCAACTTCACAGGCTGTCGGAGTTTGAAGTCGGTTCTATATTTTTATTTGTTTTTTTTTAGACTATAGTTTACAAACATGTGTACGATGGGGCGTAAGTTTCACTGTAGTCTTTGAAATTTATACCAAAATCACACACATGCTAACAGATTTCGAGGAGTTCCCTCGTATTTTCATGGATCCCATCATCAGAACTAAACCAAATTAAAATGGGACCAATTCGGAGGTACTACCTTTCGATTAAAAAAAGAATCATTGAAGTGGCGTCACAGCAGCTAACAATATGGCGCATACAGTTTTAGGACAGATTAAAAAACGATACCTGCTTTCCATAAAAAATTTTTTTCACCGTCTCGAAAAAAATTAAAAACCTAAAAAACGTGATTAGTATCGATAGCTGTGAGTAACATATCGTCACGTTTTGCTTGACCCTGTATAATCTATCATAAATTAAAAAAAATATATACACCATTAAAAGAAAATCGGGAAGTACTTCGGGGAATACCCTATTGTACAGCACGTACCGACATCCAGATGTGGTCGAGCACGTCCTCCGCGGCGAAGCGCAGCTCGGGCTGCGGCCGCAGCATGTTGGCGACGAGGTCGATGGCGCCGGCGGACACCTGCTCCCAGTACGGCAGCGGGAACTCGAGCCGGCCCGACAGGATCGCGTCGAACAGCTTCTCCTGGTCGCCGTTCGGCGCCGAGTACGGCGGGAAGCCGCACAGCATCACGTACAGGATCACGCCCGCCGCCCACACGTCGATCTGAGGAGCGAGTGGAAACCATTAACTAGAATTCCTAAAAGAACATGTATCAGACTGATACATGATGGGGCAAGTTCTCGAGTGGCGTCCGCGAACCGGGAGACGAGCTGTCGGTAGGCCTCCAACATTATGGAGCGAAGTCTTGTGAAAGTCGCGAGGATAAGGTGGAAGCTAATAATAAATCTGTTGAAGTGACGTGACCGTATGTAAGTATGTCCGGGTTTAACTCGAAAACTACTAATCGGATTGCAACTTGCAATGAAATTTGGCATGGGAGTAGATTTATAACACAGGTCAACATATAGGCTACTTTTTATCCCGAAAAACGCATAGTTCACGCGGGAACGTTATAACCGAATTCCACGCGGACGAAGCTAGTGTGTTAATATATGTCACTGCTCAGTGCTCATGTATGAAAATATTCAGCGCCGCTTGGATATTGCACGCATACAGCACTCATGATGTACACGGCAAGGTAAGAAGATTGCCAGTAATTACAAAATTGTAACAACTGAATATATAGCTATGAATCCGAGTTTACTCGTGAAATGAATACATGTAGGTATGAGCCTATCGGGAAGGGGTTAGCGACAGACAATTTGTTTTGAGCAAGTTTTCTTCCACAGCCTACGTGAATTTATAAGCTTTTTTACAATGGACACTATTCGTAAAATTCATAATTTCTTGGGATATCAATGTGACGTTTGGTTGTCGCTTATCTTAAGATATAGTAAGGTGAAAAATCCAATTTGGGCACGTTTAAAGATATAAAACTTAAATTAGGCCGAAATATAGGTCTCGAAAAAATACATTTGAGAATTGATATGTGCTCTTCAATAGTTGCGGTGGGTGTACAAGCATCTTCCGCGCACGTACCTACCGCACCTTTTATGACGGAATGGTAGTTATTTATGGTTTTTGACCAAAGTAATGATTATTTTACAATATCCACAGCTCAGATTATGCTGAATAAAGTTTCATTTTCTGGACAGCTCGTGTAAAATCATGGTCTAGATATCGAGCAGTAGTGATTTAAAAGATTGAAAATGCCATACTTGATGTTTTTTTTTGCAAGGACGACCTGGGAGTATCGCAATTTCCGCAGCTCAGATTAAAGAGGACATATCAATTCTTCATATATATTTTTTCGAGACCTATATTTTGGGGCAATTTTTAGTTTTTGGCCTTTAAACGCGACTAAAATGTGGTATTTCACCTTACTACGCGCCTTAAGAGAGCAGGGAATCAAATTAACCTTTAATTTACCTTTAGTCCGTAGCCATCTTGTAGCAGGATTTCAGGAGCAACGTACGTAGGGGTTCCGCAGATGGCCTTCAGGGGTTCTAAAACTTCCACGGCCAGGCCAAAGTCTGCGAGTTTTAGGCCTCGTATACTGCCGTCCGGTGCCAATTCCACCTGCAGACGGACAAGCAATCTAACTTGTGACTTAGTTAAATGCCTCAACGAGATATTTTAGTTTAAAATATAAGTTTAACCTAATAGAATGATATCGTATACATGTTATATGAACTTTTGATATAATCCATCGCAACAGCAAATACAATAATTAATTGGGTAACAATAGCAGCGTTATTAAATTCTGCAATGCTGCTGGGTGCTGCTCTTCTAAATAAAGAATAAAATCAAAGAAGCAAGAAGAAGTTTCGCCCAAAGCATTCAAAATTACAAATAATTTATTCATCGAATAGGCCATAACAAAACAAATTCTAAAATGAAAATCATACAACAGTTTTGGAGATGTATACGGTCGCTCGATATGGTGTCTCAAAGTATTATTTCGCTGAAAGTTTTGCATATGTCGCCAAGAAATAAAAATAAAGTAGCGGTCAAATTTCTTATTTAAGTAAAAATACTTTATTGCCCCCTCTCTTCCCGTGGGTGTCGTAAGAGGCGACTAAGGGATAAACCGGAGGATGGGCAGCAGCGTCCTCCGAGAACTACCTTCATCAAACTGCGGTCGCCAACCCGCCTGCCAAGCGTGGCGACTAAGGCAATCCCCCCCAAGGGATAAAACTGGAACGATGAGGCCACAATTAAAACCCAGACCCCCAGTCCCCGGCGGCCCCGCTATTCCTGGCTCCGGTAGCGGCCATGGTAACGGCGGGGCAGGGGGTGCTAGAGTTAATCCCCGGCAGAGACCCGGCTACCAAAAACGACGACCCTTGGCCCTGGCAACATATAACTGCCGTCCGAAAGGGCTATAGTACCGTAGACCACATACATGCGTTGCGGCAGGTTGTACAGAAGACCGAAGAGTATAACCTCCCCCTTTGCCTTGCATTTGTGGACTACGAGAAAGCCTTCGATTCGATCGAGACTTGGGCTGTGCTGCAGTCTCTCCAGAGGTGCCAAGTTGACTACCGGTACATCGAAGTGTTGAAGTGTTTGTACGAAAATGCCACCATGTCCGTCCGACTACAGGACCAGACCACGAAGCCTATTCCACTGCAGCGGGGAGTCAGACAAGGAGATGTGATCTCTCCGAAGCTGTTCACCGCTGCATTGGAGGATGCTTTCAAGGTGCTGGACTGGAAAGGTCGAGGCATCAATGTTAATGGCGAGTACATCTCTCACCTTCGATTTGCCGACGATATTGTAGTCATGGCTGAGACCATGGAGGACCTCAGTATTATGCTCGCTGACCTCAGCAGAGTTTCCGATCGAGTTGGTCTTAAAATGAACATGGACAAGACGAAAATTATGTCTAATGTCCATGTTGTGCCAACTCCCGTAATAATCGGAGGCTCTGCGCTCGAAGTTGTTGACCATTATGTATACCTGGGACAAACAGTCCAGTTAGGTAGGTCCAACTTCGAGAAAGAGGCCAATCGTCGAATCCGACTCGGCTGGGCAGCGTTCGGGAAGCTTCGCAGTGTCTTTTCGTCCAAATTACCGCAGTGTCTCAAGTCGAAAGTCTTCGACCAGTGTGTGTTGCCAGTGATGACTTATGGTTCCGAGACGTGGGCGCTTACGATGGGCCTCATAAGAAGGCTCAAAGTCACTCAGAGGGCAATGGAGAGGGCTATGCTCGGGGTTTCTCTGCGTGATAGAATCAGAAATGAGGATATCCGCAGTAGAACTGGGGTCACCGACATAGCCCGAAGAATTGCGAGCCTTAAGTGGCAGTGGGCGGGGCACATTGCTCGCAGGACTGATGGCCGATGGGGCCGGAAACTTCTCGAGTGGCGCCCGCGAACCGGGAGACGAGCTGTCGGTAGGCCTCCAACAAGATGGAGCGACGACCTCGTGAAGGTCGCGGGAAACCGGTGGAAGCAAGTAGCACAGGACCGGTCTGAGTGGCGAGCCTTGGGGGAGGCCTATGTCCAGCAGTGGACGTCTTTCGGCTGAAATGATGACTTTATTGCGCAAAAAAAATACGACAAAAATTCAGTTTACAGTAACACAGAGACACACTTCTAAGAAAGATAATTCCTCATGAAAAAAAACTCTACATCTTATAGTTTAAACGAGCTACTTTTTTTTAATGTTGGGAAAATCCATCACAACTGCAAGCCAAACCATTATCTCATCTTGAGCTTGTGGGATCCTTGCGGATACACTTCGACCCATTGGGTCTTTTGTGTAATTACCCCTCTCCGTACAGCTAATCCATTGCTTCCTCGACCTTCACTAATAGGTTAATGATGGAGTGCAATGGCAATGCTTTGAAATCTCCTGGTTCAGGGTAACCGCTACCTAGGAGTTTCATTCTGAGGCTGGCGAGTGCATCACATTCGCACAGGTGTGACGCATTGACTCCTCTTCGCCACACATTCTGCAAGCTACGAGTATATCGGTACACAGTCCCATCTTCACTAAACCATTAAAAATAGACGTAAATAATTCGCTAAGTTCTGCAGTGTCATACACAGTATGAAAAAAAAAACAAAGTTTCAATATTTGGGTTAAGTTGATATTAACCTTACCTGCTAAATATTTCAATTGCATTATTTTGTGAACATGGATTTTTCGTTCATTGATTTTCATAGATATTTATAATACTTAACTCAGTAATATCTTTAAACATTTTAAACTTAATGTCGTCTCTTAGTGCTACTCTATACTGCCCAAGGAAGGAGCCTATGTGCCAAATTTCAGCATTACACCAGTAGTTTCGGTCATGCGTTGATCGATCAGTCATCGGTCAGTTTCTTATTTTATCTATATGCACACAGATAAATAAAAATAAATATAAACTTGGAAGTTATTAGAAGGAGTAAACATTCGCTTCGCTAAGATAGCTAGAATATTTCCAAGGAAAAGTAATGGGTACCTTAACACTTAAACATGGCAGCTTAGCAATAAATACTTGAGTGCGCATAAAACATTTCTTACAGTAACGACTTGTTTTTATCATGGACATTGGAACCATTTCTTAGCATTTAATAAAAAAATCGTACATATACCACAGAATATAATTAATAGTACTATATACAGAATGGCCACGGAATCACCCGCCTGAATCTAGCCGACGCGCAACTCGCGCCCTACTCGCCCTTACCGTCATTTGTTCCATCCGGAGATGGAGAGTGAATCATTGGCCCGCGTAGTGGTACAAGCACATTTACAAGTGTACAGGCATCCTGGCATGCACACAGACGCCTCACACGCAAACATTGACACTTCATCCGAATTGTGTTCGAAATCGTGCTTTTATAGCACACTGCCACCACAACAGCTTATTTACGGCCCACTGCTGGGCACAGGCCTCCTCTCAGGTGCGAGCCTGATTCGAACCCGCGACCCTCTGCATGAGAAGCAGTAGGTCAAACCACTAGGCTGCCTAGGCTTCGCATCGTAGATAAGACATACGTACATATTCTAATAATTCTTTACCGCACGGCAATCACGAATCCATACTAATATTATAAACGCGAAAGTAAATCTGTTACCTCGTCATGCTTCAACCACTGGACCAATTTGGATGAAATTTAGTATGGTGATTATTGGAGTCCAGGGGAAGGACAGGTTAATTTTATCCCGCGGGAACGCGATAACCTAATTGCAGCGGGCGAAGTTATGTCAGTTAAGCATGAATGGAATAAGTTCAAATTCCTACATTATTGTTGTGACATCATGTAGTATATACGTACCAATAATTAAATTATGTAAGTTACATTAACTATAATTATTATATTCGAACCGCTGAACTCATTTTCTAGAAACAGCTGAGAACACTCGATTCTATGAAACAAATAAGTGCATCAGAATAGATTCACCTGTTGCGGGGCCATGCCTCAGACAGACACACACACGGATGCAATACACATACACACATCAAACTTACAGCATCCCTCCATTTTGCACCGAGATTTAAAATTTTTGAATGTATGTGAAACATCCATTCGAGTCATTGCGAAAGAATAAAAATAAAACACAGACTTATTATATATGCAGATGTGTTTGACGTCCTCTATGTAAGTAACTTGGTACGACCATGTCACAATGCGGCGCCAGTTTCAAAGAGACGGCACGAAGAACTGAATGGAATAGGATTGACTTACCAATAAATTCTCAGGCTTGATGTCTCGATGTACTATAGACAGCGAGTGTAGATACGCTATTGCCGACGTGAGGTGGCTGATCAGCAACCGACATTGCGGCTCCGAATACTTCGTAGCGGCTGCGATGTTGTCGAACAAGTCGCCGCCTACAATCACATTCACATTCACGAATGACATTTATCTTTAGCTCTGCTCTAGCATCTCGCGACGTCGACTGCCTTTACTATTATTACTAGTTACTACAATGTTAGGATTCAATATCACTTTTTAATCGAAAGGTGGGACGTCCAGAGTGGTTCCATTTTAATTTGGTTCAGTTGTGATGATGTCCATAAGAAAATGAGGGAGCTCCTCGAAATGTGTTAGCACGTGTATGATTTTGGCATCAATTTCAAAGACTACAGTGATGCTTACGTCCCGTTGTATACATGTTTGGACAAAGTACATAGTCGAAAAAAAAAGCCGACTTGAAAGTTCTTCAGCCTGTAAAGTCGGTGTCAAGAGAAGCAACCCAAAGCTATGACAATCTTATAGTGAACTTGACAGACTTTACAAGCTTTGTTTACTTATTTTATTTGGGATAACAACGGCGATGAAGTAGATAATAATATAAACTATACTTAACGAAAATACGAATCCATACGAATTATTATTAAGTACCTACTTTTACACAGTCATGGAAGAGCTTTATGTTCGATGGGTAGTTTCTACCAGCAAGCCAAATTTTCGGAATAATTAAATAAGAACCGAAAGGTAACAGGTTTAGAACATGCGAAGGCTATATAATTCGTATGGGAAAACCAGCCAAGTCAGCCCTTAGACTACATATTTGGATTTTGCATAGAACTTGGCACTCAATCTCAGATCTCCATTCTTTTTGCGGCGAAGCCCACAGCAGAGAATAATTTTTGTATTGAACTTGGCTCTCCTTTTTTACATTTATGTTTTTGGTGGGATATCATTACTTTTTGTAGGTAAGTACATATCCTCGTAACGCCGTGGGTCTTTTTATTATAGGAATTGTAATAATAATATTACTACAAATTATAAGTTTTCCTTAAGAAAACTTGGCAATTTCGCAGCATAAATCGCAACCTTATAGGTCAGATATCGAGAGACAACCGGACAGCAAGACGGCGCTCGCGCTTATGAGCGCGGCTGCCGCTCGCTCGGCCACGTTCGCGTCAACGGTTCGATTCGGTTGTCACAGCGCCCCACCCACCCCGCCCGCGCCGCTCCGGCGTCACTCGGCGCGCGCGCGTCGTGTATATACCGAAAATCTAAATGCCTATTATTTTATCATTATTTATGAGTAGGTAATGATTTTACACTATTGATGTGCGCTAAATATAAAAATAATAATTAATCCCAGTTAATTAAAGTAGGTACCCTAAGTAATATTAGGTATTTATGTTAAGCGTTCATAATAGAATCTAATTATTTAAAAATTGCCTTTTTTTTATTTATTCCTTTGTATTCATCTAATTACCTATCTGCATACCAAATTTTAACTCTCTAGGTCATCTGGAACTGGGTTAGAGTTTTGGTCTATAGGTCAGTCAATGATAAAAATGAGGAATTTTGGACATTAATATCTAAATAACCGTTTGAGATAAGCTTATGAAATTTAGAACACATATGTATCTCGCAAGTCTCAATATATGAGCCAAATTTGATACGTTTATGTAAAATAGTTTTTGATTTATGAGGGGGTCAAAAGTGGCTCCAAATGGTTCGTGTAATATTACACACGGTGCGGCTCGCCAGTTCTGTTTCTTGAACTTGGCTTGACACGCTCCCGCGTGTCTAGATATAAACTATACTTAACGAAAAGCCAATAACAGTTATCCACATAGGATGTGGTAAGTACACAATGTTAATAAACAGTTAATTCGTTTTGAAGACGTTTATTCTTTATTTAATTAAACTTCTACAACTGAATTAATTGTCGCTTACGAACCTTTCGAGATGAGATAACGCCGCGGCACATTTTCGATGGAATGCGCGGAGAGATTTCTATGGGCTTAATTGAAATCATAGTTCACCGATGGGTCGCCCTTATAGTAAAGCGCCTTAGGGTTCTAGAATTTGAAGGTCTATGTATCTAATAATAATAAGTCAACCTACCGCTAACATGTTCCAGTAAGAGTAGAAGCCACTCTGACGTATGGAATTCATCGTATAACGTGACGATACGCGGATGACAGAGTTTTCTCATCACGCGAACCTAAAAACAAACGGTTTCACTAAACATTTTGTTATTATCAAGTGCATGCATGCATTAACATGAAGTTCCATCAGAATGAAATATGAATTAAGTACCAACTTCTGCCCGCGACTTCGTCCCCGCGGGATTTATGCGTTTCCGGTATAAAAAGAAGCCTATGGGAGTCGAACCATCGCCATTCCCAAATTTAATCTAAATCGGTTCAGCGGATACAGCTTTAAAACGTAACAGATAGACAGATTTACTTTCGCACTATAATATTAGTCTGGATTGAGTATGAAGTGCCCCTCATTAGAAGAAACACGCACGGCTCAATCCATTCTTAAATTAACAACTTCATGAAAATGAAGAATTAACTACTTCGCCATAGGTCATATTTTACATCAAACTTACCTCTGCAGCTATATAATGCTCTTTGCCTTTTGATTTAAGTTTGTCTATTACTTTCAACGCGTACTTCTGTCCTGTTGCTTTGTTGAAACATAAACGCACCACCGCAAAATTGCCTTCACCTGAAATCCAACACACATTTAGAACCTAACCATTTAGTCTGACTGAATTTATTCATGGCTTAGCAATTATTTATTACTATTATTATTATTATTTACAGAAGGGGACGACTGCCTGGTTTCAGTAGGATGATCTATATTTATTACTAACTGTGCCCTGCGACTTTGTCTGTTATTTCAGGCACGATGGAACAATTCTGCAGCATTCCGTAGGTACTCCGTTCTGCTCCTTTATATTCTTCAGCTAGGACTTTTCTATGCGGCCAGCTCCACGTTTTACTTACCTATAATTTCTCCGACGCCGTATTTTAGCTGCAGAGGCTTCGGCATGAGCAGTGGGTCGAGGGATATCGGGGCCTCCTCCGAAGACTCGGCCTCCGGCCCGCGCGCCGCCCTGCCCGCTTTGACGGGCAAACCGGGATTCGGACATTTCCTGAGAAGAAAACACATGTAGCCAAGCGATGATCAATAACGTATCTCGTCGTCTAATTCTTTAACATAACGAAAAAAAGTAAGTTAAAATATGAATTGTCTTGTTCCAAAAGAAATGTGCAAGTCTTCTTGACTTTAAATAATAATACATATAATGAAGTTGATATTTCTATGAACATGCCTCCAACTCTATTACCTTATTGTTCTTGTAATAGCTGGCTTTCTACATTGTAAAACAGCCTTGCCCTCCTCGAAATCAAGTTCGAAATCTTCTGGATTTACCCTGAAATATAATATAAATATGGATCCTTAACAAAAATACTTAAATAATTGCTTCTTCAACCATAAAACCTCCTTTTACAATTCCAGCTGTGAATAATTGATTAAATATGAACCTTTCATTTCCATAGGCGAAGAACACGACATCCTTCTGGAAGAATTGGTGTAGCGTTGTAACGGGAGTGCCAGACTGCGTGAAAACTTTGCGGACGCACCCCGTGTCGAGTTTGACGCACTCCGTGATCGCAGCCATCAACTGCTCTAGAGTCTGGCTGTTGCGTTTGTTCAGCAACAACCGACAGACCTGTTCGATAATTCAACAAGACTAAATGAATTAATAAATAAATGGTCACATACCTTTATCGGGATAGGAGGAGAGATATTTTTTCATGGGTACCAAGCGTGTCAATTTTGCATTAAGTACTTTTATGTTATTAATGAGTAAATAGAAAGGCATGTTGTTATTTAAAAACAAGTCGAGAGCGAACAGAACTCGCAGTATGTGGCGGCGAACAATGAGGTTTTCAGCAATTCTTTGCAAGGTATGTACACTCTTTCCTTATCTGCGTATCGTGTAAATGAGCCTCGTTAGGGATCGTGTTGTCTGGTTCAGGAAATGGCCATAGCCATCCAGTGCAGAAATGATGTTTCGAGCCAGTAAAACACAGAACAGAAATTTAGCTCTGCTTAGGACGTGTTATTTCCGATTTCTTGTATAGTGGAATTCTAATCCATAAAATTCGGCATTGTAGGCTCCGAATGAACTAAGTTAATACAACTGCACTTACTTTGCGAGGCTTTGTTCCGTTTCTTATAAAAGTAGCTATGTGTGACCTAATGACAGTTCCGTTTGCCTGAAAAATTAAAAGCACCACATTAGACTATATTAGTTTCGTAAATAGTGAAATGGCTATAATGCCATTTGGTTCTCAAAAAAACATTTAAGGTCACTTCCTCATCAATACAAGGACACATATTAGAGAAACGAATGAGTAATAACTTTGATATGATACAATTGCAATATTGTGACTCCAATCAGCAGGATAAGATAAGCCCCTGAGACTTGTTTGTGTATGTACCTATGTATACTGAATGTGCTGATAACAATATTAGATGTGGTTTATAATGTTTCAAATCTCACATTATTGATATAAATCTGTTTGTCTATAATTCTACTTTTATTAATATGGATAATTACGACAATAATATAATTGGTTGAAACATACAGTGTTTCAATTTGTTTGAGATAAGAGGTAATTATAACTATCTTAGTGTTAATAGTGTAAATGTAAATAATTATTACTCAAGAATTACAAGAATATGATAAAAATTGTGTTACCTTTGTACACCTCGATATTTTAGGCGTATTGTTTGGACTCTGCACCACCACATCAGGACGGAGCCTAAGCGATTGTGGAGTGGAGCATCCAATAGACTCATAATCCAAATGTTTGAATGATTCCCCAACTCCACT
The DNA here is from genome assembly GCA_963971205.1 of Aethes cnicana. Taxonomy (NCBI): domain Eukaryota; kingdom Metazoa; phylum Arthropoda; class Insecta; order Lepidoptera; family Tortricidae; genus Aethes; species Aethes cnicana. The sequence goes on along the minus strand of OZ020272.1, from coordinate 23,100,849 downwards.
ACAGACATAGGACTGTCCATCTTCAAGATCTTCAATTTTTAATACCTGAAAATGCAACTCTAGTTTTTAAAAAAACCTCTCTTGGTATTTTTTTTCTGACTTTTCCCTATCAACTTTTTGAAAAATATATTTAAATGGCACCAGTAATGGACAAGCCTCCAGTGATGAACAATCAAACTCTTATTAGGTACATAAGCAATAATGATGAGGGTTAATCTCATTAGGATCACCTTACCTTTTTACCACTCAATGTATAAACAGTCCTGACTCCATTTGGTAAATTCACATTTTCTACTAAAGATCTTGTCAAATCAGCAATTAAACTATCAAATGACCTGCAAATAAATATGTACAGAATGATGAGTAAGTGGAATTCTATATATTTACATGTACCAAATCACATGCATTAGTAATATTAGACATGATTTTATGTCCAATATTACTTATGCATGTCTAATATTGTCTTCTAATAAGAGTTTATTTATACTTAATTCAACAAGCTATAAAACTTGCTATTCTAGTTAAATTGGATAAAACAACACATAAAAACACTTTTGCCTTTAAATTTGATACAGGACTCTTCCCAACATACCAGAGGCTAAATCTGTGTGTCAACTACAGAAATATACATAGGAAACTCTGACTGATGGATTAAAATGATCAAAACTACCCCACATGTTGTTATTGATGTTTAGGAATTGTAATAGTATTTAGTAATTCAGTTCTACTAAACATCTGTTACTAAACACCTTGGTGTGGCTGCCATAACAAACAAGTTTGCAACTAAGAGAACACTTGAAATGTTTGGTTCCCAGAATCATTATGAATGACACTTCATGTTCACTGAAATGTATAATTAAATACTCAATTGGACCTGCCTGTAATAACCAAGATCTTTAGTGAAAGTGGGCAAAATATATACTGTTTATAATACATAATTAGAACAAATTGGAACCTTTTACTACAAACCTGTATCGTTCTGCTAACACTGGTATTGTAATTCCTGAAAAGAACTTGTCGCCGTTTCGAAAAAACTTCACTCGTTTCGCCTTTCTGGTTCGCGGAAATATACGTTTTTCGAGCTCACTAACGGAACTCGACTGGCTCCCACTACCGCTCAGGTTATTCTCCATCCTAGAAAGTTAGACACATGTTACGTTGCCGTCTAGTAGATACTGCACTCATAATAGTCTACAGTCCCGACCCGACCTCACCTTTTGCACCAATTCCAAACAATAGTAATTTTTTAGGGCAACGGAAACTCAGTGGTACGCGTATAGTTGATTCATTGGTTAATACTTAGTTGCTCAGTTGTACTCGGGCATGTTCGTGGTGACTGTCGTAGTGGTATTTTTAAATTTTACCAGATTTTATTGTGACTCTAGAAATTAAAGTAAACAGCCAGACTAAGACCGATTCTGTAAAATTAAAATGATGTAATAATTTGCCTATTTAAAATAATGTGACATAATTTGTTAAATATTCTATTTTAGTCACTTACATTTAATTATGTATGACTTATATAAACGTAACTATTCAACGTTTCGATTTTTTATCATTGGCAACTTCTACGCTAAGATCATCAGAATCAGAAACAGGTGACGCATTTACAATTCGCGTTTTGTCATAAATAAGTTAAGACAAAGGGGGCGAGTTTTATTTCTAAAATCCACAATTGTATAAATTTTTGTGCAAAATGTCGTCAAAGCGAAAGGTCCTACTGAAAGTAATCATTCTGGGAGACAGCGGCGTGGGCAAAACATCGCTAATGAACCAGTTCGTGAACAAGAAATTCTCTAACCAGTACAAGGCAACAATAGGTGCAGATTTTCTCACGAAAGAGGTAATCGTCGATGATAGAATTGTTACAATGCAGATTTGGGACACAGCTGGGCAGGAGCGTTTCCAGTCTCTAGGTATGGCTTTCTACCGCGGGGCGGATTGTTGCGTCTTAGTTTTTGACGTAACTGCCCCCTACACATTCAAGTCCTTGGAGAGTTGGAGAGACGAGTTCCTGATACAAGCTTCGCCGCGCGATCCAGAAAACTTTCCGTTTCTGATATTAGGCAATAAGGTTGATTTGGAAAATCGAGCCGTGACTCTTAAGCGTGCACAACAATGGTGTCAAAGCAAAAATGATATCCCATTCTTTGAAACGAGTGCCAAAGAAGCAGTGAACGTGGAATTAGCGTTCCAAGAAATCGCCCGTCGTGCCCTGGCCCAGGACACGGAGACAGAGCTGTACAACGAGTTCCCTGACCAAATTAAGCTGAATGCTAACGACTACAACCGTGATAGGGACAGAGACCACTGCGCGTGCTAGGTCTTGCCGCCAAATACGCACTTGCATATTCATTTCACATTTTTACATTAAAATTACAAAAAATACTATATTTAACTTTATTATGTAAGTACCTAATGTTTTCATTTACATAATTGTCTTGTAAACATATGAAACACCTACACTTTTATTGTGATTTATTTGTTATGCACATGCCACTTAATTTGTGTAATAGGGATATATATTGGTGCACCTTTAGCATTTCATATTAAGGGCTGAGCCTTTTACAAGTAGACTAATCAATCATTTTCTTCAAATGAAAGATAAAACAGTAATGTAATTTAAATGTTTTCATTTGATTTCAACATCATGCAAGCAAAGCGCGATAGCTGTTTGTTTTTAGTGTATTGATATTAATTTTGCTGAGTAGTTACAGACAAGCATTATAAAAACAGCTGCTGTAAGTTAGCACACTTTCTTCGGAAAGTAATATGTATATTACTGCAGTGTACTACCCTCTGTGTTACAATGCAAGTCCGATAGTTACTCTTACACTCAAAACAACTGTAGCGCAGTTGTCCTTCATATAGATCTCTGTGATGTTGACCCTTATGAGTAACTTTGTACTCAAAACACCAAACAAGTGTACTTACATCTGCAAATATTTTATCAAATAGTCCAAATAGTATAAGTGATAAGGAATACTTGATATGGTAATTAATATTAAAATTCACAACCAGTTCAGTGCAATAGTGCACAGAGTGACCTGTGCGCTCATTGTGAATGCCACTTGGTTTGCAATAGCCAAGACAACCAGTACTTTTGATGATATCTGATGAAGTTGAAGGCTCATTTTCATACAGAGAATATACAGATTGTGATCACCGTTTGGCTCGAACTGGCATTCACAATGTGCCCTCTGGTTTGGCTATCTTGCAATGCTGTTGCTTGCCTAATCCTGTAGTTGTTTGGATACATACTTAAATAAAAACAAAATTTTAAACTTTTTTCAAATCTGCCCAGAGTTAAAGAAAATTAGGCAGATATGATTTACTTATTGTTTGTTTACATTATATAATATTGTATGTTTTAAATTCTTGTGAGTTACAGTTTAGACAAAAAGGCGCATTCCATATTGTTACAACACCTAGGATGGTAAATCAAAAGATTTATTTTATATTTACTTACACACAAATCTATTTGTGTATATATGGAATTATTTTGTGTTAGTGATAAGTAGTTAATCATGATTTGTTAATATCTATCTATATTCATGTTATACATTATATCATATTCATAAACCCATCTCAAGAACAAAATCCACTGGCTTCAGCAAAAAAGAGTAGTTAATTATTATTATATTGCCTAATAGAATTAAAATATCAGCCATCTGTATAGGTATACTGATGGTAACAAAAAAATATGCATTGTGTGTACAGAAAAAAAAGGAAACAATAATACTTTGCTAGTAGAGATCTTCTACTATCTAAAGTCCCGCCCCTTCACGTTTCAAAACGCTTCAATTTTTTAAATATTATTTAAAAAGCACCACCAACACTCAACGCATAGTTGATGGCTGTCTCAGCACGCACACATGTGTTGAGAGTGTTGGTGGTGCTTTTAAAATACATAGAAGCGTTTTGAAATGTGAAGGCGCGGGACTTAGATAGTAGAAGATCTCTAACCAAGTATTAAGATTGGATACAGGTATCTTCAAATATAGTCTAAATTGACAATTGCTCAGGTCATGTTTCATGCATGGTGTGATAAACGGATTTCACTATGAGGATACTTCTAGTGGAAGGTTATAAAAAACATGGCATTGATAAGGTTTCACACTATGCCTCACAAATGTAAAACTGCTCATACTTATAAGTATTCATGTCAGTTTTCGGTGAAAACGAAGGCTTGAGCTAATTGGTGTCCTTAATTTTAACTATAGTTACAAATAAGTAGAAAGAATTGTTCATGCTTATGAGAAATGTTAAATTGTTAGGAATTAATCTATCAATATTTTTGGTTGTAGATTAATATTCATTTTATATATCACATCATATTAGTTATTATTATGAGGTTAAGGCCCTAATTCATAAACATTTAAATTTTGTATGCAGTAGACATAGTGTTAAAATATATATGTTCTGCTACGGTTTTTACTCACTTTATTTTCTTAATAAAAAAAACATTATTACTAAGATATATTTAAAAAAGGTAGTTACATATAGTATGATGTATGCTGTAATAATGGTTGCTTTCGACTTTGTATCAATAAAGTAATAAAACTACTCAATATTGTTTTACATATACTGTCTTCCTAGTTCTGTGCATTCTGTGCATCCAATTATTTGTAGTAATTTTATTGTATGATTAATTTTAGATGAAATATAGGTTTCGTAAAGTTTTAAATCAAAATGCTACCTAAATATATACATTTAATTTTGTTCTTGATGAATGCGCTCATCTAGGTAAACAAGTTGGTCATTTTCATTTGCAATTTTCGTTTGCAACGTAGTCACGTCATGAAGTGAAGCGAGGTTATGGCCCTATTTACTACGTATGTTCTACACGCGGATGGACGGTACGAAGTGATTCACTTCCGTTATTTGCGATTGCGATCAATCTTCATCGTAACAGCTATGAAGCATAATAAAAACCGGCCAAGTGCGTGTCGGGCCACGCGCAAAGTATAGGGTTCCGAAGTTGAAGATGCCCACAGTACCTTTCTAAGACTTACGAGGGTTGATCCAAGAGTAATGATAACTGAATACTTATTGAATCGGATTAAAATAAATAGGTATGCCGTTACTGGCCATAACGACTCCTTAGTAAATAAAAAATATGTATCTGTCAGAGAGCTGCAGCTGTTTTTTCACGAGCAGTCGGAACAATAACGCAAAAATGGAGAAAACTGAGGTGAGAGCGGTTATTAAATACTTCTGTTTGAAAAAAATGTGTACTAAAGATATATACGCTGAATTAATGGGAACACTGGGCGAGTCCGCTCCACCGTATTCCACAGTGGCACGGTGGTCAAAGGAGTTTAACTTGGGAAGAACATCCACTCAAGATGAACATCGCGAAGGCCGTCCATCTGACGCCATTACTGGAGAAAACGTCGAAAAAATTCATGATCTCGTTTTAACAGATAGAAGGATGACTATCAGGCATCTAGTTGAGCTCACAGGCATCTCGTATGGCAGCATTCAAAGTATCTTAACTGATGAACTACACATGAAAAAAGTCTCCGCTCGTTGGGTGCCTAGAATGTTAACGGCTGAACAAAAGAAAATACGATGTGAGATTTCGAAGTCTAATCTTGACAAATATCAAACTGATCCCGAAACATTTTTGCGTCGGTTTGTAACCATGGACGAGTCTTGGATCCACCATTTCGATCCTGAGACCAAACAGCAATCCATGACCTAGAAGCGAGCGTCTTCCCCTACACCGAAGAAATTCAAGGTAGCAAGCTCCGCCGGTAAGGTCATGGCTTCAGTGTTTGGGGATGCTGAGGGAGTCATAATGATCGAATACCTGGAAAAGGGAACCACTATTACGGGCTCCTACTACGTTGACCAAATACGCAGATTGAGAGAGGCAATCATCAATAAACTTCGAGCTGGCATCCTGTTTCACCAGGACAACGCACCGCCCCACAAGGCTGGCGTTGCGATGGCTGCCATCCGTGATTCAGGGTTCGAATTGCTGGAACACCCCCCATATTCGCCAGACCTAGCCCCCAGCGACTTTTATCTCTTTCCACGGCTGAAGGAAGATCTTAGAGGCAACAAATTTTTAAATGATGGCGAGGTAATGGCCGCTGTGGAGGCATTTTTGGAGGGTCAAGAAAAATGTTTTTTTTTAAAAGGAATTCGTGGTCTGGAGCCACGATGGTCTAAGTGTGTAGACTTGGAAGGAGATTACGTAGAAAAATAAATTATTTTATTAGGTAAACATTTTATGTGTCTTTCATACTGATTATCATTACTTTTGGATCCATACGAGGGGTATTAGCATCTAGCTAGCCTGTGGTATGACGTGCCCGCCCGACGCCCCTGCCTATTTTTTAATCATTTCATATGTTGGTCGACTATAACACGTAAGTTTGTACAGCCTACTTAGCTGTGATAGTTTTCCTTTCAACTACGTTATATATACTATGCCACACCATGGGGTACGCAAGAAAAAAAAATTACATCCCCACTTTACGAGTAGGCACCCTATAAAAAATATATTTCAAAATTTTATTGTACCACTTTGTCAGCATAACTTATATGTATATTCATGCCAAATTACAGCTTTCTAGAACTAAGCATCTCCGGCGTCGGTCCAGTGCGGACAGACGGACGGACGGACATGGCGAAACTATAAGGGTTCTTTGTGGACTTCGGAACCCTAAAAAGCGCTTGCTTTTCTTCATCGCTATCAATTATGTTAAGACTTTGATTTTAACTTTTCATTTTTACGTGTAAATGTGGAAGAAATAGTAGATTGTATGACTAGGGAGCAAAAAGGTATATTTTACCGCGGGTGACGGATTGAATCCAGAGCGACGCGAAAGATTCCAGAATAGAATCCCGAGCGTAAGCGAGGGATTCTAGCGTGGAATCTTGAGCTAGCGAGGGATTCAAGCTTTGTCACCCAAGGCATAAATAAGTTTGCTACCGTGTTGTACACTCTGCTTTTCACCCTTCCTATGAGAAAATCATTAGATCATTCGTTCATTATTGTCTTTAAATTAAGTAAAACAAAAAAATAATACATTTAGAAACAAACAAGGTTAAAAAGAACGTGTGTTTCGTGCGCTTATCATAAATTCATAGGTAGAAGGCGAAAATGGCTTCCATATTGAAGAATCAGTAACTATATATTGTATTTATATTCTGTCATGCTCGCACGCGTTGCGTTCATAATAATAGGTAAATTTAACAAATGTGAAATAAAGAATATTTTATGACAATTTCGCACATACTGTATCACACAAAGTTTTTTAATACATTTGCGATAAAATGAAAAAAGGGCAGTGCAATTCATATTACGTACCTACTTACATAATATTCCTTTGGAATTCTCAGAGGTGTTGATTCCAATACATTGCATCACCTAAATCACTTTTTGATTTCATTCATTTTCTGCGAAATAATTCATAACACTACATAAGGTACGTTTTATTTTGGAAATTAAGTGTAAAATAAAATAATACGGCAAGGAAATGAGCGCTCACGAAATTCGCGGGTTCGAGTTTTTTTTTTTATTCGATCACACGACGAGTTTACGAGGAATGCTACGGCATTGGCCTGCACCATTCAGCCAAATTGAAAATGAAAAATAGAAAATAATTTATCAAAAGTAAGTATATATCTATGAATTTATGGATTTTTAGTATGTGTAATAAAGTATTTATGTAAAATGCCGATATATAAAATTCTAAATACGAAAAAGACGCGACTTTTGAATGCAACTTTTTACAGTCTCCGCAGCTCCGTAAACGCACTGCTAAGACGTATTATGTTCCCTGTTAGCGGGACAGAAATGAAAAAATAAATAAAAAAAAGCGAGGAGGGAGCAAAATCGCATTTTGCTCCCTCTAAACGGGGAACAAAACACTTCTTTTCGAATAGGAGGGGTGAAAAGAAAATGACCGTGGTACATCGTTTAAAGACAAATTCATGTTATTAAACGAATAGAGAAATCATAAAATCACTAGGGCTCTATTCGAAGTGTTACATATGGAAAAAGAGATTCCTAATTTCTCTGCGGCGCACAGCTAGATTTGTTCAATTTGAGCGCGCCGTGACGCGTGGGCGCAGGGATTGCCAGATTAGAAATCTGCCTTTTCCCATGTAACTTCCCTTTTATTTCGCCAGGGGCTCTATTCGAAACGATAGTTAGAAACATTTACCCATGTAGTGCACATGGGTAAATGAAGAGTCCATATCATATCTCTATAGAAATGTTCATTTTTCGACTATCCAGAATATTTTCAAAATATCGTCGTGTGTGCGGGTGAGCGTAAGCGAGGCGCGTGTCGTAATTGTTTGTCTGTTGAAAATCGCTGTTATTATTGTATATTTATACAAAATATATCTCAGAATCGACGGGTGCAAAAACGATCTAGCTAGGTATCATTTTATTAGAAAAACAATAACCGCAACCACCTATAGTATTTCAATTAGTAGGTAAACACCGTTTGTTTGGCTTAATTTATTCGACGGAAGTGGAATGAGATCGAAGTTGTTAGTCATTTTAGTACTCATATAGAGGGCGTCATAACGGTACGACAACGCCATCTTGTGGTGAATAGCATGATATGAACAAAATTGAAGCGGAACGGGTGGAATCCATGTGCGTAAAATTGTTCCGCAAAATAGATGTCGCTCAATAGCTAAAAATTCCATTTCATTCGATCGTTCTGAAAGGGGTTTGGGGCATCATCGAGTTATACTAATAAGAAGTACATAAACTCGATGGTTTGGGGCATGTTTGGGACACAGGTTTGAATCAAAGTGGTTAATTTCTACTACAGTCCGTCAGAAGCAAGGCTTATTTGAAAAAAAGCCGGCTAAGAAGCGAGTTAAACTCGCGTGGAGAGGGTTCCGACCCTTGATTATTTTCAATGACGTCATTTTCAAACCGTTGCACAGGATAAGCTCTTTTACATTCTATACCATGGACTTCTTAATTTTCCTATAATCTATAGGTCAATAACTATCCTCCGTAGGTATTTTTTCCACAATTTTAGGTCCAGTAATTTCGGAGAGAAGGAATGATCATTTTTCGCCTATTTTCTTAAATAACTCGAAAAGTACTGACCAAAAAAGAAATGAAAAAATATATATTTGAGATCCCCATAAGAAGTGTCACACGATATAGTTTGATAAGCTTCATTCATATTTTTTTCAAATTTAGCCCCCAATAATAGGGTCTATGTTTAATAGTACATTATTGCAGAGGCCGCCAAGTAGCGCATTGTCGGACGAGTCAGTTAGAAGCCTTCTATTAGTACGAGTCCGGCAATCGCAATTGCAGCCGAGGTATATATAATGCTTTTCTCAAACAGCGAGGATTTACGTAAGGTCAGTCGGGGCAAGTGCGCCAGGATGGGGTAAGTGCGCCCAACATAAATATATCGAAACCTATAAATATTACTCAACTAGTAGTTGGCTGTTTACAAGGCATAGGGGCGAAATAAATTTAGGCGCACTTACCCCACATCAGTATTTACTACTTCCATGATCGTGGATGATTTGGTCATGGAAGTTGTACTTATTACCTCCATGGATTTGTCAGTTTCGGGGCAAGTGCGCCAGGATGGGGTAAGTGCGCCCAACATAAATATATCGAAACCTATATTCATATATTACTCAACTAGTAGTTGGCTGTTTACAAGGCATAGGGGCGAAATAAATTATTTAGGCGCACTTACCCCACACCAGTATTTACTACAACGGGTTGCATCAAATAAGTATGTGAACTCAAATCAACGTTAAATATGGCGCCTAGGTATCATGCCATAGAGAAACGTCATTTCCCCATATTGAAAATCTCGGTAGCCATGTTTAACGGACTAATCCTCGTTAATTTTATTGATGCAATTTTAATTTTATTTTTATTGACTTATACTACAAAAGTAGAAATAGAATGTTCGAGTACGTAAATGTTTAGGATTTAAAATATTGAAAATAATGAATGATGAATCATGAGTGTTTCTGAAATGGACATATACCGCCCTAATTAAAATAAGAAAATAGGCTCAAGCTGTTTTGGAGATCCTTTTCCTGCCAATCTCTAAAGTATTAATGTACTTATATAACGATTTTATTGAAGTATCCGACCTAAAACAGTGAAATCCTTGCCCAGGCAAGGCTTGTTCACTTCTTACATAAATACTTATTTCAACTAATTACTAAATAAAATTTGGGACATCCGTATTAATATTAATATATTATTACGCATACATTATTCAAGATTACAAATTTTGTATTTTGGTTTAGTCTTCATCTATACTTTACGTCGAAACGGCTGGACCGATTTTGATGTAATTTGGTATGGAAATATTTCAAGACGCTGAAAATAACAGGATAGTTTTTATCCTGAAATCGAGCTTTCCGTGGGTAAAACCATTTTTTAAATACTTGTGTTTTATATATCTGGCTTGTTTTCTTTCCTCGTATTCGAAATGAAAAGTAGAGTGTTTAACTCGGGTCGAAAGCACCCATTTTTGCCTCGAACTATTGGCTCTCGGCAGGAATGGGTGTCTTTCTGCCCTCGGTTAACAATCTACTATTTTTGCTTCGAGTGCCATGTTCCTGAGCAAAAGATTTTATAGTTGAATCACGAGCGTTCAGCGAGTGATTCTAGTTCAGAATCTTGAGCTAGCGAAGGACTCAAAGGCACGAGAAGTAAAAGAAATTGCTCTCGAGTAGCACATACAATTTTTCACCTCAGTAGCGAGAACACATAAAAGGTACTTGCAAAGAATACTTACATCACGAAAAATATGAAATAACATTTCTTCTTCACACCTTTCACTCAAATTATTACTAGAATTTCATGTTTTAAAAGAATTACTTTAAAGTTAGCTGCCGAAAATTAAGAACATTATAAGACAAGATTTGACATGAAAGAATGGCGGCAATTTTCTAAACGTATGTTCGGAAACTAGTACAATGATAAATTTCGAATTTATTCGGTAATATTTGAAAACTTTTAGTTTACTTTAAATTAAAACTTTAGTTTAAAATGATTACAAATAACACAATTATAAGAAATATAAGTCATTTAAAAAAACGGCCAAGTGCGTGTCGGGCCACGCGCAAAGTATAGGGTTCCGAAGTTGACGATGCCCACAGTACCTTTCTAAGACTTATTAGCATCTAGCTAGCCTGTGGTATGACGGGCCCGCCCGACGCCCCTGCCGCTCGAGAAAAATCATTGGTTTTTTAATCATTTCATAAGTTGGTCGACTATGACTCGTAAGTTTGTACAGCCTACTTAGCTGCGATAGTTTTCCTTAAAGCTTAATATTTCACAAACGCATCACTTAATCAAAAAATTATATAACAAACCCACAATATTTTTTAAGACCTATTCAACGATATGCCTACACATGGGGTACGCAAGAAAAAAATTACATCCCCACTTTACGAGTAGGGGAGGTACCCTATAAAAATAATATTTCAAAATTTTATTATACAACTTTATCAGCGTATCTAATATGTATATTCATGCCAAATTTCAGCTTTCTAGAACTAAGCATCTCCGAGCAATAGTGCGGACAGACGAACGGGCGGACGGACGGACGGACGGACGGACGGACAGACATAACGAAACTATAAGGGTTCCTTGTGGACGGAACCCTAAAAATTGTAAGATTTACAGAAGTTAAAACAACGTATAATTTTAATTTTTTAATGTCTAAAAATACACGGCGGTACTGATGCGTTGCGCGTATCCGAACGTTTCCTGATCAGTTTTTTTTTCTATTAAAATAGATCCGCTCTATGACTTGCTTAATATAATTCTTCCTCTTTTCTTAAAGAAATGAAAAGAAGAGAGCTAATAAAATCGAGATAGTTCGATTTTAGTATAAGAAGTAGGCACTAGTACCTACTACCTAGATGCCGCAGTATAAAACGATCATTCGCAGTTATCAAACTTAATAAAAAGAAAAAGCGCGGGAATAAATCTTAAGAATTCGTTTTGTTTTTATGTAGGTACTTTTATTGGTTTATCTTCGTATCTTACTGAATAATTTTGATCTAGAATAGTAAATTGACCACATTAAACTAAAACATGACACTGTGGCTGCAAGGCTTAGGCCTTTGCCTTTGCCTGATGGGATTGCCTGATGGGTTAAATGGATAAAAAAAAAAAAAATGTCTCACTAAGTGAAACAAACACGATTTTGCTCACTGATTTCTGACAGCAAAGTCTACTTGTTCGAGCTGCTGAGGTGAAATAGTACATTACTACAGAGGCCGGGAAGGAGGATGTTGCAGGCCGAGTATTATGTACGGCTGAACGAAGTGAGGCCGGATAGTTACGAGGCCGGAAGTTGTCGGCCTCGTAACTATCCGGCCTATTGTATTACGGCTATTCCCCGGCGATGTATGTATAGTGCTTTTCTCAAACATGCAATGAAATAAATAAATAAAATAATATTTTATATATATAATATATTTTGTCTTTTTTACATAAACAAAACTTATCGCTGTTTTGTTTATGTAGCAAATATGGTTCATGTTTTTTTAATAGCTGTATTGGCAGAATGTCATAGCGAACCATAGAGTAAATATTGTTTTGAGCTTTTTTTTAATGGCGGAATGCCAAGATGCTGTGTCACAAATATATTAAATGGAAATTAAAAAAAAGTGAGTTGCCGACCTAGGCCTGCAACGTTTGTATGAAATTTCATTATAGAGCAATTGTCTAGGCGCGCCTGAAACGTGATACTTCCCAGGCTAATAAGAAGAACATAATATCAATATTTCATTGCATGTTTGAGAAAAGTGCGTTTATTATATCAGCCTGCGCTGTTCTACTGCCAGGCAAAGGGCTACCTCTCATTTTTTCACGCTTTTCTGTCTTTTGGGATCTCCGACTACATCGGCGACTTGGAGCGCAAGAAGTAGGTAAACGTATTTCTGACACGGTCTGTCAGCTTTATACCCAGCTTACTGCACTCCATCGCCCTTTGGCAAACCTTGAGCGAATAAGAGATCTGATCCGAGCCCCAAGGAGGTTGAAGCCGTGGTGGCTTAGGTACTTCGTGGCTCGACCTACCGCCTCTCATCATGCTGAGGGTTGGGGGTTTCATCCCGGCACGCACATCTGAGTTTCTTTTGTTTCTAGAATTTCGCACATGAGTAAGTGCGAAATTCAATTTGAATTTACCACTGAGCTTGTCATCAGTGACAAGTGCTGAGGCACTGGACGCGCGTGGGGACTACACTACATCCCAGCAGTGGGACGTAAAGAGATTGTTATGGTTGTTTTTTTATTTGATTTTTTATTTGAGTAATGTGTACTTTGACGCTGAAAAGCATATTAGGTAGGTAAGATGTTATTTGCAAATAGCTCGCTGGCCTACCTGGCAAGGCAATGGCAGCTAAGCAGAGTAGATAATACATAATATCATATTTAACGAATACGGATTGGGGGACTTTCCACACATCCTAAAACTACTATGCAGATACGCGCAGGTTTTCCTTCCTTCAGTGGTAGATTAAAATTGAATCTCTCACACAAGCGAACTCAGATGTACGAACTACACTCAACAGCAATGAAAACGGGTTACTCTGTATAGGTTTTCTCATACAAAGCGAACCGTTTTCATTCCTGTTGAGTGTACTTATAATAATGATCGTCAGGAAACTGCACGCATCTGCGCAGTAATAAATAGTACGCAGATCTGTGTTCACTTAATACTTGTCAGTGAAATTCAATTTTAATTTATCACTGAGCTTTCCAATCAAGGAAAAATCGTGAGTAATCCAACGATGTATCTTACATTCCACAGGCAATTAAAATAAGTATAATATTCAAAGACGAAGTTTTAATTCAGCTGAGGCACTGAAACCCACCTCTACTTACTTACACATGGTTTGTAAACTATTGGCATGGCACGATGGCAGTCATTCATTCGCTGGCGCTGAAAAGGCTTCGTAGGCGCATGTGCGGGGTGGGGGGAACGGGAGCGCTCAGTGTTTCAATTTCAACGTAGCCGGTCCGGCCGCTCCGGCAGTCTCGCTTGTGACATGAAAGGGCGCGGTCCGTCACACGCATCACGGTGCTTCGAGCAATGCATCACCATGGACAGCCGCAACGAAATGCATGTAACGGTGAGTTTTTAAAACTGCTCCACATTTAAATTTCACACCACTGCAGCACCGTCCCGCATTGACACTGGCCGGTTTGCGGTACTGAAAAAAAAAGCTTTCGAAAAAGAGCACTGGAAGGTATGACGCAAGATTTAAAAAATAAGTTAAACGAAGCTGTAATAAAATAAGTTTAAAGTTTGTCTTTATTAAGCCTGAAACGTCAATGATTTTCTTGTGTCGTCTATCAGTGATTTTGTGATATTTAATTTCATTTCTAACTTATCCGTACAATAAAGTAAAGTAACTTAATAGAGGTAAATAAATCATTACGATTGAGGTTATGCAGGGAGGCTGTAACTTTGACAGCGACCTCTGTTCAAGGTCACTGGCTGGAGAGGGTGGCGCTACGCCACCCACTCGCGGACTCTGCGTTTCAGGGGCTCTCAAATTGAACTTTGATTCTAGCTGCTAAAGTGCGGTTTCAAGGCTTTGACGGTATTAGGGATGACGACAACTTTTTTTCCTTAGTTACCTACCAGGAAGATTATTGAAAAGTGTTGGACTCGTATATTTTATTTTTTCACGTAATCAAACTTATACGGAGATTAATTGAGTTGAAATGTCGCGTGACGTCGCGGTTAGGTAAGATTTATACCTAACGGTGATGTAGTTAGCCCCCACTCTCCAACTTTAATGCATTTTAACTTAGTCATTCTTTGTTAATTTGATAAAACAAAAAATACGTGTCTAATATTTTTTTTTACCTGACTGACAGACTAATTAGAATTTCGATTTCTTCACCCTGTCGTCATTCCTATTTCCCCTTCCCTATGTAACGTTTCGAGCCCCAGGAGACTTTCGGTGCCAAGATCTCGCTTGAAAATCAATGGCGTTTCATTTTCAGTTTTTTAACACGAGTACCTACAGAGAAACAAAAAGATTGAGTGCTCTTAAAAATCTTGAAAAATTGTTCACGAAATCACGACCAATCTTTTTATTCACACACATAATTCGCTACTATACGCGATTGTAAATGGTAGTGTAACTTTACTGGTAAAATACATCCCCAGTAACAATTTCTGGTTCTATAGTAGCCCATAGAACATTTCTCAAAACACCACCTTAGCCCTATAAAAGGCCATAGAAGGTTGAGTAACGCCGATCTGGCGCAGTTATATCTCCATTTAGTGATATAGTGGAACCGTAGCAGCTTTAGTTGTGACGTTTTAGGTCTGTAAAGGTGATGTAATGATGACTCGTATTACAATTTAGTGACATACGGGCCACAGTAACGCTAATATGGTGCTTTTCTATACTGTAGTAGCGTTCGTTGATTCCCTTATATTCCTATTTTAGTCTATAGTAGAACCCGTGATTCCTATTGAGGCGCTTTCTCGACAAAGTTTGGTATTGTGTGTTTTTGCTGTGAACTTCACTGATGGACAACAAAAATAATTCAATTATATAAAGGAGTAATATTCTATCGTGGTAAGTTTATGTTATCTTATTTAGACATTTAATATTTCGATCAATGCTGCAAAAAGCACGTGCGACTAAAGTTTTACTGATAGAATAGTATTTGATTTGCTTAGTATTTTCAATGCGCCCTCGATTAATTGAGTTTTGAATAAAATATATTGATATTATAAAATTAAATTCACAGTTATTTCTACTTTAGAGCCATTAAGTACATCCGTGGGTCTTATCGGCTCACTATAGTACCACCGACTCCTGTCATGTCAAAGTTTGAGTAAAATTAGAGTTATTTATCCTATGACGGATCTATAAACTCCATTATAGAAAGTTTCGGCCATATAAAAGAGTCATAGTCACAACTATCGTACGAGCCTATAATAGGGATTCAAAAACCATTAGAACACTTTTAAGTACTATAAAAATGTCCTAAAAATCGATTATAAAACAAAACCGCTCTATTACGGCGTCATTATGGCTACTAAAGACGATGTACTATAGGAGTGATTTGTGGAACCACAATATCGTAAAATCCTTGTATAGTAGAACGTTCATCACTGCTAAAACGCAAGATTTATAGCGGTTGTCCGGGAAACCTTATAGCGCAAATTAGATACATAATGGTGATTTCAATCACTTTTATACAGTAACATAGCTCTTTAGTGGCTATATTTGAAGTTTTTATAGCACTTGACTATAATAGCCCTATAAAATGGTTCTATAAACCTTTACATCAACAACTTATAGGATAATTTGGCTCTTTAGCTTATAGAGCAAGAATGTGTTCCCAAACGCCTTTATACAACTGGTAGTCACCGCTAAGACCTTTATACGACGTTTACTCGACCTTTTAGTGATGATAACCCAAGTTATAGGGCCAAAATGTTACTTTGATTATTTATACAATTATAAGTATTATAACCATGTACCACTTCTAATTCTTGCTACTTATGGATAAATCCACTTAAGAGGGTTTATCCCAAAAGTTGGCAACGCGCATTAATCTGTCAAATGTTTCGCTGTTTTTATTAATTTCTCAATATTACTGAATTAAAATAGTACATTACAGACCTAGGGTGGTGAATTCGTAAATGTCCCAGATCGCAGGTTTCTGTGGCCCGAACCGAAGGTGAGAGCCATAAATATGCGATCTGGGGCTTTACTAATTACCGCCCGTGGTTTGTCAAAAGTTTTACGTCTTGCCTTGGCCAAGAAGTGAGATTTTCTCTCCGCGTAGCGGGCAGAAAATCCCACTTTACGGCCAAGGGTGATGTAATAGTTATTTGTGCAACAAGAGAGCAAAATTGTTTTTTGCTTCGAGTGCCATGTTTGAGTCCTGAGCTAGCGAAAGATTCTATAGTTGAATCACGAGCGTTCAGCGAGTGATTCTAGTTTAGAATCTTGAGCTAGCGAAGGGCTCAAGGGCACGAGAAGTAAAAGAAATTGCTCTCGAGTAGCACATACAATTTTTCACCTCAGTAGCGAGAACACATAAAAGGTACTTGCAAAGAATACTTACATCACGAAAAATATGAAATAACATTTCTTCTTCACTCCTTTCACTCAAATTATTACTTGAATTTCATGTTTTAAAAGAATTACTTTCTTCTTAATTTTCGATAACTAACTTTAAAGACATGATTTGACATGACATGAGAGAATGGCGGCAATTTTCTAAACGTATGTTCGGAAACTAGTACAATGATAAATTTCGAATTTATTCGGTAATAAATGAAAACTTTTAGTTTACTTTAAATAAAAACTGTAGTTTAAAATGTTTACAAATAACATAATTATATGAAATATAAGTCATTAAAAAATTGTAAGATTTTCAGAAGTTAAATCAACGTATAATTTTAATGAAGTTTTAATGTCTAAAAATACGGCGGTACTGATGCGTTGCGCGTATCCGAACGTTTCTAATTCAGTTTTTTTTTCTATGAAAATAGATTCGCAGTAAGTCTTGCCTAGTATAATTCTACCTCTTTTCTTAAAGATATGAAAAGAAGAGAGCGGATAAAATCGAGATAGTTTGAATTATTGGTATAAGAAGTAAGTAGTTACTAGTTAGATGCCGCAGTATGAAATGACCATTCGCAGTAATCAAATTAAAAAAAAAAGAAAAAGCGCGGGAACGATTTAACTGTGGCTGCAAGGCTTAAGCCTCTGCCTTTGCCTGATGGGATTGTCTGATGGGATAAAAGGATTAAAAAAAAAAACAAATTAAAAAAATACTTTGTCTCACTGAGTGAAACAAACACGATTTTGCTCACTAATTTCTGACAGCAAAGTCTACTTGTTCGAGCTGCTGAGGTGAAAAATAAGTAATCATTCTATGGTTGAATGATGCGTCTCGTTTTATATTTGTTGGTTAGGCATTCAAATGATAAGATTACATTAAAATGCATGAAAAATGCGATGGAAAGTTTTCAAAAGATAGTACTTCCATAATCCTAAAATGTTCGTGTTCCTATGATAATTGTTGCAATCCATACTTAATGTTTTATTCAACCATAGAGCGATAATTCATATTTTCATTCAGTAATATTCATAAATTAATGAAAACAACGAAATATTTGACAGCTATTTGCGACGTTGCCAGCATTGGGAGTTGTACCGTCAAAAACTAGAATAGAGGTTTAACTGTCGATGTGAACAATGTAAGCTGCAGGTTACCTATTCCCTTGTAGGTAGGTAGGTAATGTAATGTTTTTTTTTGGCAGTGAATTTTGGTGCACCTACTTTCGCTGCTAGTTCTAGCTTAAATTGTGAATTCGGAAGCAAGTCCAATATCAAACAAGACGTACCTACCTAAAAATATAAAAAAAATTCTTCTTGTAAAAGACATAAACGCGTCAGTCTGAGGAGTGTTCCCGAAACAAAAATTTGAAAAATACAATTTTAAACTACAACATAGTCCCTCTCAGTCTACAAACCTAGGTTACACGCGCTCTATTCGAAAACAGCACACACGTTGTCTTTACGAGTGTATACCTATGTCTATTCTGTTATTTTTACATTACACTAGCTGACCCCGCGGACTTCGTACCGCCTTAAACCTCACGGAGCCCGAGACCTTTCCAACGAATGCAAAACCGTGGAAATCGGTTCGTGCGTTCTGGAGTTATAGCGTCAGGGAGGAAAACCCGACTTATTTTTATTTAGTAGAAAAACCCGACTTATTTTTATATAGTAGATTAAGTACCATTTGGCTAAATAGGGTGATGGTGTACCTATTTCTTTCGCATTCATAATATTCGATTGAGTTGATTTGGAGTGCTCAATGCTCATGCGCATTGCAACTTTATTTCGTAGGGAATTTCCAATTCCAATTCGTAAGCAAAGTAAGTAAAGCAGCGAATGCCGGTATCTAGTCCTTTTGAGTGAACTGGGGCTCTATTCGAAACGTTACATAGGGATTTGTTATAGGATGCGTTAAAGGGAATGTCTCTATCCCTCCGTTTTGACGTTACCTGTTAACTTCTCCATGACATCCCTTTTGCGTCCCGAATGAGGCCCCGGAAGACCTTCGATATAATAAATCCCGGTAAGTATTATGACTTAAATACTAAAAATAAGCTATGACTATAAACCGCACATTTAATATGTCCTCCGTGTAGGTGTACAGCTGAAAATCTCCCTCCAATGTCGATTTTCTGTATCCAGGTAAAAAAGTCTTTACGCGCAGGTATTGTGGTTTTGTGGTCACTCGAATG
The DNA here is from genome assembly GCA_963971205.1 of Aethes cnicana. Classification (NCBI taxonomy): domain Eukaryota; kingdom Metazoa; phylum Arthropoda; class Insecta; order Lepidoptera; family Tortricidae; genus Aethes; species Aethes cnicana. Next base: position 23,081,557 of record OZ020272.1, on the reverse strand, counting down.
AGATGTTACTGTGATCTGTAAAAAGATTAATAAGTAGGCGCTTGTTTTTTTACTGTAATTTAATTGTGTATTATTTTACCGCGACATTTACTAATTTCGGACACCTACAATAATGATTTTATTATGTGTACCAAGTTTCGAGTCAATCTGTTTAGTAATTTGGGAATAAAAGCGAAAATACGTTTGTAAGAAAACTTGAGAAACGCCGTGCGTACAGGGGACTCTTAAAACAATGAACTTTTAGAATGTCGTAGGTAACTACCGGCTTTAATAGATGTCGTTGCCCCAATCAAATTGTCTATTATTTATAGTACGAGACTGGAACGTGACGTGTCACCTATCACGTGTACACACTGTATATACTATATACTATGTAGGTATGTATGGTGTATTTAGGAGGTACATATATGTATATGTAGTATGTACCTACTTTACCCGGCACTCGAATACACGTAATACGACAAGTAGCCAAATGGCCGGCGTCTATTTAAATTGTGATTATTTATTAATCGCGAGAATTGGCGGTCACACGAGCCAGGATTATAGCGTAGGTATAACCATCATTCATAACTATATGGAAGCTCATCGGGTAGATAGATACATTCATTGCTTTGTAATAATTGCGACGCACTTAGTTTTGATGACGTTTGACAGATGAAAATCTCGCATGTTTTAAAAAAAAACCGACTTCAAACACATCCAAAAGGAAAAGGTTCTGAAATCGGCTATTTTTTCGTGTGTTTGTTACTTCAGATCTATGATAATGGGATGCATGGGAAAATGAGGAAACTGTTCAATACAATACTTTATGGCTACGATTTTATTTTTAGGTTATTATTGTTTAGATTTAATTTTTTTTCATCATCATCATCATCATGATGATTTCCCTCATTCGGCAGAATGTCATAGCGAACCATAGAGTAAATATTGCTTGTAGCTTTTTTAAATGGCGGAATACCAAGATGCTGTGTCTCAAATATATCAAATGGAAATTAAAAAACCGGCCAAGTGCGTGTCGGGCCACGCGCAAAGTATAGGGTTCCGAAGTTGACGATACCCACTGTACCTTTCTAAGACTTATTAGCATCTAGCTAGCCTGTGGTATGACGTGCCCGCCCGACGCCCCTGCCGCTCGAGAAATATCATTGGTCTTTTAATCATTTCATAAGTTGTTCGACTATGACTCGTAAGTTTGTACAGCCTACTTAGCTGTGATAGTTTTCCTTTCAACTACGTTATATATGCCACAACCGTGATTTTTTTCAGCCATCCAAATACCACCATTTAGCTGGCAGGGGGGGGGGACACGTGACTCTAACAAAAAATAGCACTTTAAAGCTTAATATTTCACAAACGCATCACTTAATCAAAAAATGGTTTTTACAAACCCACAATATTTTTTAATACCTATTCAACGATATGCCGCACCATGGGGTACGCAAGAAAAAAAAATTACATCCCCACTTTACGAGTAGGGGAGGTACCCTATAAAAAAATATATTTCAAATTTTTATTGTACCACTTTGTCAGCGTAACTAATATGTATATTCATGCCAAATTACAGTTTTTTAGAACTAAGCATCTCCGAGCAATTGTGCGGACAGACGGACGGACGGAAATGGCGAAACTATAAGGGTTCCTTGTGGACTTCGGAACCCTAAAAACCGGCCAAGTGGTTCCGAAGTTGACGATGCCCACAGTACGATTCTAAGACTTATTAGCATCTAGCTAATATTAATAATAAATAAATAAATAATTAGAGTTACGTGCCCCCCCTCCCCCCTGCCAGCTAATTGGTGGTATTTAGATGGCTGAAAAAAACGGTTGTGGCATATATAACGTAGTTGAAAGAAAGCTATCACAGCTATAAGTAGGCTGTACTAACTTACGAGTTATAGTCGACCAACTTATGAAATAATTAAAAAAAACAATGATTTTTCTCGAGCGGCAGGGGCGCCCGGCGGGCACGTCATACCACACACTAGCTAGATGTTAATAAGTCTTAAAAAGGTACTGTGGGCATCGTCAACTTCGGAACCCTATACTTTGCGCGTGGTCCGACACGTACTTGGCCGGTTTATTATTTAGTATAAAGATTGCGCTCCTTTATCTCAACCTTCCATATTAGAATCGACAGATTCGACGTTTGTAAATACCTAACTTGTTTTTTTTAAATAAATAAAACACTACATTCAAACTGTTATACCCATGTCACTCTCACAATCAAGACGAATCTAACGACAGAGCGGCAGCGGCAACGGCTACAGAGCGTGACAAAGAAATATACACACATTACATAAGATTATATACATACATACATAGGTACACTTGAAAAACATAACCCTCCTTCTGGCGCAATCGGGTAAAAGTGTGGATTTATGGAAGCAATCATGAACCAAAGGCAAAGCACTAGCTAATACATATGACATCGCGGTATGACTAAATAGAGTTGATGAAGATTGAGTAGGTATACCTACCTACGTTACATACAGGGCGACCGAGCTTCAAGTGGGAAATAAAATTAACTTTTATCTCTCACTTGCTCGAAGCATAAAAATGAGATTTCCCAAATTACTTAGGTACCCATAGGTACTCCCTAGTTAGATTGATTTGTAGCCCCCGTAAACCCGTATCTTATTGCAAATGGGAAAGGTCATTCTTCGCCTATTTTCTTAAATAACTCGAAAAGAATTGACCAAAAAAAAAAAATTTGAGATCCTCAAGTACTTTTATTTGATATGTCACAAGATATAGTTACCTATTACACGAACGTCATTAATATTTTTTCAAGTTTAGCCCCCAAAAATAGGGTCTACTCGTATGTTCAAAATTCATTTATTTTCGTTACATGTCCGTCTTTAGGTCACAAACTTACATATACGTACCAAATTTCAACTTAATCGGTCTAGTAGTTTTGGAGAAAATCGACTGTGACAGACGGACGGACAGACAGACGAGTGATCCTATAAGGGTTCCTTTTTTACCTCTTGAGGTTCGGAACCCTAAAAAAGGAAAACTAATCCAAACCGCACGACTTATCTTACTTATTTTCGTATGAATTGGCTAATTTGACTAAGTTAAGTATAAGTAAGTACCTAGGTAAAGTATTGCTACACCCTAGTAGGGTCCATGTGTGTACTGTTTAACTTTAAGAATATCCTTATAACTCATGGTTGCAAATAAATAAATATGTATATGAATATGAATAAATATATTGAACTTAGAGCTTATTCAATAACTAACCCCAAAATACCTACCATGTGGAGTTTTAATTCACACTAGAACTTTCAAATATTTCATTATCATTATCATCATCATGCCAGGCGATGATAGACGTCCACTGCTTGACATACGCCTCCCCAAGGCACACACCATACAAACTGAACGTAATCTGCACACTAAAATACTATCTTGTACAAATACGTGCGCGCACATTCGCCGCGGGCGGTGTGAGGTAACTTGTGTTGGTGCGGGGCGGTGCGTCTCCCTATTACATATACTGTGCCCAAGGCCGCCACTCCGACCGGTCCTGTGCCGCTCGCATGCACCGACTTCCCGGCCTGTAAATATGTAAATGTGCTCATTTACCCTCTTGTGATGAGAGAAGGCCTGTGCCCAGTAGTGGGACGTAAATAGGTTCTTGTGTTTTTGCTTAATTATATGATAATATAGAGATAGATATAGAGACCCTATTCGAACGCGCACTCGATAGGACTAGAATTTATAGAGTCGAATTAATGTATCAGCGTGTTCTGATTTTACGAGATATAATACACATAATCCGACATGCAAATGCTTTTACATTCGAACTCGTAACCTGACGTGACGAAATGCACATCACATGATTAGATTTATCTATATACAAATATTACCCTCGTACGAGCTATTCATACATACCTAGGTAATAATACAAGCCCGACTGACGAAAGCAAAACGCGTCTGGAAATTGACATAAATACGCGCAAATTGTCAGAAACTCAGAAAACGTCCCCAGAAAAAACTACGATAGCAAAAGAAATTTGTCAAACGCCCACGCGCTTTAAAACCGCGAAGACTTTGGTGACGCATGCGTGGAATGTATTGATTGGCCCGTAGCTGATTTCGCTCCTACTGGACTGATGAGGCGCTCAAGAAGAAAATGTGAACAGGTCTAAACCTTCAACCTTCTCAATGATCTGCATACACAGAGTTTCCGATTGGTCTTAATTGAGATGAAAATATTCAGACATCTTATGAAGGTGACCTTGACTTGCAACGGACAGAAAAGTCGTCGCTTTTCAATTATACCTACGCCTACGTGCAGCTAGAAGTTCCGTGGTAATTGAGACAATACTGTCTAAATATAGCCAACGCTCGTGGTAAATCGGAAGCCAACACGTTAGCTTGCTACATCAATGGATGCGAAGCACGCTTTCTGGAGTTAAAGTTGCACGAACATTTGCAGGCTGCCTCTCGCGTGATTCGTAATCTTGGCGTCTCGTGGATTTGTGTTGTATTATATACTTTAGCGAGATGCGTCCTGTTGTAGGTCAGATAACGCGCCCGTTCGCAATCTCAGAATAACTGACCGTCGCTTCTAATTATAATTCGCATCTTCTGTATGGGTGCTCTAATGTTACTCAAGCATGACGGAATATCAAAATCGTCATATACAGAGGTGAATGAAACGGTACATAGGGATAGTGAGCTTCCCTATCCCTGAATATTATTTTTAGATGGCTGAAAATTTTCATGCCAGTAGGATACCTACATATGTGTAGGTATAGAAAATTAAAAGGAAACTATCACAGCTAAGTAGGCTGTACAAGTTTAGCCTACTAACTTAAAAAAGTACCTAGCTACTCGAAGAAGTAAAAATTTTGTAGGTACATAAATACTATAATGTTATTATTATTATTTGAACAATCGGCGAGCAGCAATCTAGTGCTAATATGCCTATTAAGTCACAATGTTCATTATATAGGTATTCTTTAGTGTTCCCCTGTATTCACTTTGAATTATACTTATTCACATATTCCACTATCTTTTGCACTAAATATTGTAATCAGTATCTATATAGGCTACTCCTTTGCGCGTGGCCCGACATGCACAGGCCGGTTTTTATTATACATGTATACGGATTTGCGCACCCTTTTCCTATGTCATTTACCGTTAAGAGTCCCCAGTACGCACTTTTCTCCATACAAATGTAGTTACGTTTTATTTCGCAAACTACTTATCAGATTGGCACCAACTTTTACAAGTAATAGTGGAGCAGAGATATTAGTGTCCAAAATACACTTTGATTGTAATAAGCTGAATAACAAAGAAACTAGGACCATTTTAGTTTTCTCCATACAAACTTCAAAATTCAGTTATTTGGCTGTAATTTAATTGTGTTTTATTTCACCACGACTTTTACTAATTTCGGACACTCACAATAAAATACTCACGAAAATACGTTTGTGTAAAAAGTTGAGAAACATCGTACGTACTGGGAACTCTTAAGAGCCCTAGTGATATTCTGCATCACCATACGTCTAGTCCTAGTCATAGGGTGGATTTCATCAGAAAAAATTTCACCATACAAGAAATTGGTTTTCAAAAAAAGTCACGAAAACGCATAGAAAAATATCCTAAATGGTTAAGGGGAGTCTGCTTATTAATTTGGTTGTATTTAGCCAAACATTTGATGAGTAGCTTCGGAGTTATCAGCTCCTAAAAATTAAAGGATGATATGGTGATGACGTCTATGCGATGGTAATGATTTTTTGATGTATGGTGATGATATCATGTATATGGTAATGACTTATTTATAAATTTTATAGGTATTATCATGAATACAAAAACAACTGGTAAGCTGGCAAATCAAAAATTATTTTTATTGATTTCAATAACCAATAATAAACAACTTCTTCTGATTACACATTCATCAACCATAATGTAATTATTCATATCTCTCTCGATCCACTTCTCAATTACCTTCTTCTAACAAATTCGTTTACAATGCGTTAAGCATCAATAACACAATGAAATAATCTACTGCTTAGTTATAATCATTTCTATTCTTTACATTTTCATTCTTTCTTGATAATTTTATATCCCTCATGTAAATCAGTCTCTTTTTAACTACAATCAAACTTTGGCATTGATTACCTAGTTTATCTTTACTAGCTTTTAAATTTATTATTAGCTTATTTATTTTTTCTCGTTTTTCTTGATTTTCTTCATATGTACCAGTTTTCGTTTTGATTCCTCTATAGCAAGTACAACTTAGTCCCTTATGTAAATTAGTCTCTTTTTTAACAACAATCAAACATTGGCATTGATTACCTTGTTTATCTTTACTTACTTATTTATTATTAGCTTATTTATTTTTTCTTCTTTTTCTTGATTATCTTCATATGTACCATTTTTCGTTTTGATTCGTCTATAGCTAGTACAACTTAATCCCTTATGTAAATTAGTCTCTTTTTTAACTACAATCAAACTTTGGCGTTGATTACCTTGTTTATCTTTACTTACTTATTTATTATTAGTTTATTTATTTATATTTTATTATTAAACATAACTTTATAATTTTCTAATATGTCCTTGAACATATTTTGATTTGGATTAAATCGATTTATGTCCATTACAAGAATGTAATGTATAAGTTTCATTTTTAATGGTATATTTATTTTTAATCCAACAATCTAAAAAGAAAAAAAAAAGGGAAATTTTAACACCAGCTTTAAAAGGCGTCGAAAACATTATATCCCACCAAAAACACATATGTGAAAAAATTGCCAAGTTCCCTTCCAAAAATTTCGGCCACTTGGGGAACTGGGATCAAGAATTGGACCAAGTTTTGCCTAAAATTTGTTGCCGTTGCTCGCGACTTTGTCCCGCGTAGTCTTAGAATTTGCATACCCTATGATACTATACAAATAGGGAGTTATAGTTATAAAAGTATTGAAAAACTGGTTAAAATATCCTAAACATATGATAACCCCTTTTCCTAGAAGTTCTTAGTAAAAATACTTAGTTTCAAGATTTTTTCCTTTATGTGTGTCCTAAATCCTAATTATATGCCAAATTTCAAGTTTCTACTCCCAGGGGAAGTGCCCCATAATATTGATGAGTCAGTCAGTCAGTAGTTAAATTGACGATTTTCAAAGTCGATTATTTCAGAAATTAACTACTGGACAAAAAGTTCTCATTTTATGTATTTTAGTCATAAAAAATCTAATGATTGCAAGGTAATGATTTTATGATGGGAGAACACGCTGAAATTTACGTGCGCGCGTGAGTCATGCCAGAACTTGCCTGGCGCACTCCCGTGCGCCATGGATTTTAAACGGGGGTAGGTAAATACAAGTCAACGAAATACAATATTATATTCAATCTTCAAAAGTGAATTGATCTACTCGTCTATCGCCCAACTATAATGCAAAATATGACACGAGCTGCATAAATTCTTTAAAATAACAGGTTTATAGTATGCTTTAAAAGAGAACTACGCGATAAATGTTAGACACATCAACTTGGAAAAGGTATTCACATCACAGAGTATATATAAATCCATAAAAAAATGAAAAAAATACATATAAATAAGTTAAAAATTAACAAATCGTCATCACCATATTTACAGGATCATCACCATGCATTGCGTGAGAACTGGTGATGATGGGTATGGTGATGACGATATGCTCTCTAGTTGTAGATTATTCTAGACCGCCTAATATTATTAGAAAATACAGTGCCATAACAGTCTCTCCGTTTGACGTCACGTTTTTGTAGGTAAATAGTTTTAATATTATACAAGTACTTACTTAAAAATAATCGTAAGATGGTAATGACGAGGGTTCGTGCTAATTGTATTCTTCAGTTGCACTTTTCTTATTTATTTGGTTCGACACGCGCATGCGGCAAAGTGCACTCACCTTCGTTGGTGGGACCGAATTGAAGAATCGGGAGAGAGTATTTGCAATGTATTGCGTCGTTCGTATACAAAACTACGTAGACTTTGACACTACGTTTAGGGTGATGACGATAATTGGTACTAAAAGTTTAAATATTTTTATTTGTAATTAGCTGTTGACGGAATAATTGTATATTCTTGTATATCTATAAAGACAGCATCGAAAGACTATACCTAAAAAAAAAATCGGAATCGTACGTTTAGTATTCGAAATTTTTCACTAGAAACGTAATTGGTTGGATTTTTACGCTACATGGTGATGATATTCGACATATGTTTCATTGTATTTCAAATAAACTATTGAACTATCGGAGAATTTGATTGAAGCACCATTTAGATAAAAGTACTAGCCATGGAATGTAAAAGTTTTGATACTCAAATCTTTATACTTTTTTTTATAAAGGCCGAAACGAAACGTATCGCCGAAATTTGAAATCCACCCCATAACAGATAATGACAATTGATAATTATTAGCAAGTAAGGTAAAATTATAGATAAAATGACTGTTTGTAGGTACTATTCCCAATAAAAATACTATCATCATAAATTACGGGTGTCAACGTGTGTATCTAGTACCTTATGTATGTAATCATGCTTACTCATTATTAAAGAATTAGGATGTACTTATTATCTAGAACGCCAGTGTATCAAATAAATGGACTAAAGAGATTACCTAGGTGTAAAATTAGCATTTTTGAACAATGGTCTTGCCTTGTCAATTATCCATATACCTACACATAATTTCAACCAATGTTACCTATTAAATGATAGAATAATTCAAAATTAAGTTTTTATAAAGAAGCTCATAGATCCTAAAGTTGAATACGACTAACGTAAGCCGTGTCGCGTTGTAGAGTAATAAAGGTTCAAAGGCTTAAAGCTGAGCATATTTCCAATACAGAGCGTGTTTAAAACTTCTTTTTTAGGGTTCCGAAGTCCACAAGGAACCCTTATAGTTTCGCCATGTCCGTCCGTCCGTCTGTCCGCACTATTGCTCGGAGATGCTTAGTTCTAGAAAGTTGTAATTTGGCATGAATATGCATATTAGTTACGCTGACAAAGTAGTACAATAAAATGTTGAAATATATTTTTTTATAGGGTACCTCCCCTACTCGTTTTTTTTCTTGCGTACCCCATGGTGCGGCATATCGTTGAATAGGTCTTGAAAAAATATTGTGGGTTTGTTAAAACCATTTTTTGATTAAGTGATGCGTTTGTGAAATATTAAGCTTTAAAGTGCTATTTTTTGTTAGGGTCACGTGTCCCCCCCCCCCCCCCCTGCCAGCTAAATGGTGGTATTTGGAAGGCTGAAAAAAATCACGGTTGTGGCATATATAACGTAGTTGAAAGGAAAACTATCACAGCTAAGTAGGCTGTACAAACTTTCGAGTAATAGTCGACCAACGTATGATGATGATTTTTCTCGAGCGGCAGGGGCGTCGGGCGGGCACGTCATACCACAGGCTAGCTAGATGCTAATAAGTCTTAGAAAGGTACTGTGGGCATCGTCAACTTCGGAACCCTATAATTTGCGCGTGGCCCGACACGCACTTGGCCGGTTTTTATATGTTACTTTTAAGTTTTGCATGCTGTGGCCGTCTTTAAATAGTGTTGCGTCTCTCACGAACAATGTACACTTTATTTCTAAGTCTGTGTGATGTAATACTGTTGATGGTCCTAAATAAATTGAAATATCATTAGTATTAGGCGAACGAGCGCACAGCCCACTTGATGCCTCTGTGCCAGAAATTTCACCGGCTGCCTTAACCCTCTACCGGAACACAACAGTGCAAGCACTGCTATTTGGCGGCAGGTTAGCGGGGAAATACCACCCCGGACTGACCACCAGGCCCTACCACTAGCAATCAGCATTCGTGTCAATATTATACCTAACTTATCAACTCTCGTGAAAACTTCAGAATATTACTTATACTTCTTAATGTAACTCAACTATGTAATTACTTTTTAGGGTTCCGAAGTCCACTAGGAACCCTTATAGTTTCGCCATGTCCGTCCGTCTGTCCGCACTATTGCTCGGAGATGCTTAGTTCTAGAAAGCTGTAATTTGGCATGAATATACATATTAGTTACGGTGACAAAGTGGTACAATAAAATTTTGAAATATATTTTTTTATAGGGTACCTCCCCTACTGGTAAAGCAGGGATGTAATTTTTTTTTCTTGCGTACCCCATGTTGTGGCATATCGTTGAATAGGTCTTGAAAAAATATTGTGGGTTTGTTACAACCATTTTTTGATTAAGTGATGCGTTTGTGAAATATTAAGCTTTAAAGTGCTATTTTTTGTTAGAGTCGAGTGTCCCCCCCCCCCCCCTGCCAGCTAAATGGTGGTATTTGGATGCTCGAAAAGAATCACGGTTGTGGCATATATAACGTAGTTGAAAGGAAAACTATCACAGCTAAGTAGGCTGTACAAACTTACGAGTAATAGTCGACCAACTTATGAAATGATTAAAATACCAATGATTTTTCTCGAGCGGCAGGGGCGTCGGGCGGGCACGTCATACCACAGGCTAGCTAGATGCTAATAAGTCTTAGAAAGGTACTGTGGGCATCGTCAACTTCGGAACCCTATAATTTGCGCGTGGCCCGACACGCACTTGGCCGGTTTTTTTAATCTTAGTCACTTACTTATCCCACTTAGATGACTTGCTTGACAAATAATTTGCTTTGGTTGGAGTTCTTCAGTTAGATATTGACATACTTCAGTTTAGTTAGAGCAAAGATTAGAGCGTGTATTCATCTTACAGTCATTTTTCTTCGAGCACTGGTAAAGTAAATCCCGTTGGAACTTGGTCCATTTAAAACTGTAGGTATTTTTACAAGAAAAATATTTGAAAGATGTATTCACTGCTTACTTACCTTGTTAATTTTAACCAATTTACATTTTAACAAGTGAACCAATTAGTTACTTGGTTCAAGTACTCGTAGGTAACGATTATATTTGATTTGAAATGAAATGAACTTAGGCTGGGGCCTCATTCGGATCCGCACTTAGGAATATAGGATTTTCCATAGCCCAAATAAGGATACCTAAACAATCTCCCGATTTTTTCGAGAGAGCATTACTCGTAGGTACAGTACAATAGGGATGACGACAGGATGAAGAAATCGAACTTGTAATTAGTCCGTCAGTCAGGTATTAAAAAAATATTAGACACGTATTGTTTGTTTTATCAAATTAACAAAGCATGACTAAGTTCGAAACGCATTGAAGTTGGAGAGTGGGGGCTAACTACGTCACCGTTAGGTATAAATCGTACCTAACCGTGACGTCACGCGACATTTCAACTCAATATATCTCCGTATAAGTTTGATTACGTTAAAAAAGAAAAAATACGTGTTCAGTACCTACTTTTCAATAATCTTCCTGATAGATCGGCTTTCTCACTTTATTAGCCGAACGATGTTTGGACTTTGTTCTTAGAGACTTAATTAGCAGTCAATTTCGACGCCCCGACTAACGGGGCTCTATTCAATTTGAGCGCGCCGTGACGCGTGAGCGCAGAGATTGGGATAGGGAATCTCCATTCCCTATGTAACGTTTCGAATAGAGCCCCCAGGTTTATCAAAGAAGCGATACCAATACGGAGACTCCTTTTCCGTGAACTATAAAATCGCTTCTTGAACTCGAATAGTGACGCCCTGCACTGCACCGTCCCGCCTCATCATTATTTAGGTGAATGTGTTTTTTTCCACTAAGTATAATGTTTTTTTTGTGTCAAATGTATATACCTACGTTATATAGTTTTGCACAAGACCTTAACAAGACGAATATATCACAAAGTATATATAAACATTTCTCAACATATTTTTGGACATGATTTTTTTTCATGTTTTCATGTGGAATAAAAATATTAGTCACAAATTATTAAATTACGCAAACAGCACATTCAAGATTTGTCACAAAATTCATAAGCTTCCTCAGTAGACACTGTACCCAACCCATGTGGAAAAAATAATTAACTTTAGAGAAATTGAGACTGACTACCCAAAATACGCTAGTGAAATCGGTTTATAAAATTCATAGATACTCAAACAATTAATAAGTACAGTCAGCAGCAGAAGGAGATAAGCTGTCCAGGTGTTCAAAATGACCTACACACGACCTTATTCTTAAGACGTTAAGGGCGTGTGTAGGTCATTTTGAACACCTGGACAGCTTATCTACTTCTGCTGCTGACTGTACTATTTAACCGTCTAGCTTCAAGATAAGATAAGACCTAAGTAGGTAGTCTTTAAAAACAAGAAACTGACTGATGACTGACCGACAGATCGATTAACGCAAAGCTCAACCTTTTGGTCTTAGAAAGCTGAAATTTTGTATGAAGGTGCTTGGAGCACTATGAGAGAATTGCCCGACATTGCTGAATTTGTTTATATTGCCAGCAGTCTCAAGTAAATTATTACGTTTGTTTCATTAAACTATAATTCCCGAGTCCACTTTAGTACAATACTTCGTGCGTGACTCTACATAGGTACCGCCGTGTCAAACAAATGTAGGTATACACTTTTGCCCCCTATTCCGTTGAATTAAGGTACGAAACTGTAACATATCTTTGACGCCGACTGTACCAATGAGAGTCAAGGGCGTCTGAAGGTCGGGAAGGACAGACTGTCAGTTTCTGAATCTGATTGAATCGCAGGGACGTGTCCATTTGATGAAACTAGGTATGTTATTGCACATTTCATTCATACTATTATATTCAATTTATTTGTTAAAACATGGTATTCCATGTTTTAACAAATAAATTGAATGCCATTTTGTGTAAGTATTACATTTGATTAATTTAAAAAATAACTACAATCATCCGCTATAGACTTCTCCTTGGCATTAATTAACTCACTTACGTCTTGACACTTCCTATCCGAATCTGAATCCTCTCCTTCGAAGTGCGAATAATTGGCTCCTAAATTACCTAGCTATAATAGGCGATAGTAAGTAAATCCAATCACGAGTTCTTCGGGAGAGTCGATAATTTCGACAGGCCATAGCACGTTCCATATGTGGGTTGCAAAACTGCGGTTTGGCTTACATTGTTGCAAATTTAATGGATTTTGAAAAAATTCTAAACTTCTTGTCGAAATATGCATAGTTTCTGAGAATTAGGGCAATAAGTGAACAAGGTTCATTAATTGTAGGTGGAGGAGCACTCAATTTAAAGAAACATTCGCGCGCGCGTCAACTTCGCTTTTTAAAGTCGAGATGCTCAGGTAGACGAATCACAAAACATTTGGCGGTCGGCAATTTCTGCATCCCATTAGCGTCTGCACAAATGCAATTTAATACATGACCTACTTGCCTCTGATGATTTTAGTCTCGCGGAGCTCTTGTAAAACCTCTGTAAATGGGAAACACCTATCCCTATTAGCAGAAACGAATAAACCTCGACGGTGAAAATAGGTCCGCTGCGTTCAAAAATTAATAGCTTCTCAAACGACGAGAGCAAATAGGTTATAAAACGTCGAATTAATTGCATACTTATGGACATTTATGTTTACCCCCTTGCGAATGCGACTAGTTGTTTCGAATAATTGATTACTTGCCAAAACACTTCGTGGTGCAATGTCATCAATCACTGATTGAAAAGCAATTCGGTAAGTACTACATTCTTACTGCTATACGAAACCGATTGAATTGTTTCTGTTCAGAATACATATAGATAGATAGATAGATAAAACATTTATTTGTTGCTACAAACACACACATACACATTAAAACATCGCATAAGTAGGTACATTAAAATAATAAAGAACACAAAAAAACATAGACTTCACAATTAAAAAACTTAACCTAGGAATAAGAAAAACTATGAGTGCGCTGCAGCAGGACAAAAAGGTCCGAATCAGTCTTTCGTTTTGCTCCCACTATAGGAGCAAAACACTGATTATTCTGCCAGAACCTGTAGCCAGACGAAGTAATAGTTGATGAAATGAAATTAGTCTAAATAGATATACCTATAGTTATTGTTTAAAGAGTAAATAAATAATAAAAGTGAGTTACATACATACAAGAAGAAAATTGAAAGTGCAAGAGTACCTATTTATGAAGAAAAAGATACAGTGATATAGTGTAAACAAATAAAATATAAAAGGAACGTAATTAAATGCCAAATTCGGCAAAAAATACCGGCTCGGAATGCCTATACTTTGTTATCTACTATATAAAAATAAGTCGGGTTTTCCTCCCTGACGCTATAACTCCAGAACGCACGAAGCGATTTCCACGGTTTTGCATTCGTTGGAAAGGTCTCGGGCTCCGTGAGGTTTAAGGCGGTACGAAGTCCGCGGGGTCAGCTAGTCTACTATAGTAAAAATAAGTCGGGTTTTCCTTCCTGACGCTATAACTCCAGAACGCACGAACCGATTTCCACGGTTTTGCATTCGTTGGAAAGGTCTCGGGCTCCGTGAGGTTTAAGGCGGTACGAAGTCCGCGGGGTCAGCTAGTATAGGTATAATTTCACACAGGAATACCATAAAGGCAAGAGAGTAGGGAAGTTGCCCATCTCTGGAATAGTCGTGTTAAGAAGTCTGCTAGATCGTGCAGTGCCCACCTGTACTGCGCAACACACCGGAACGAAGTCGGGACGGAGATGATGTTAGAATTAAAATAAATGCTGTACGTCCTCAAGTGGCTGTTTTATTTCTCAGAATAGAACCATCACTTATGTTCGTCATATTGATACATTAAAATAAAATTTATATAAAAATAGAACGTGCAACTATCACTGACATATCCGGAAGAAGGGAGGGGACATAGACAAACGGAAGCATTCGCCATGCGAGCAAAAGACAATTTTTTTTTTTTTTTTTTGTTAAGGCCTATATATCGCCATAGTCAATTAATTAAGTTGAGGACAATACATACAATCTGTAACAATCGATAATAGGTCTTGCTTTAAAAACGCGCAGTAAAGCTTTGCCCCTGCACACGGCGTCACGGCGCTCAAATTATTGAACTTTAAATCTAGCTTAGCTAGCTTTAAAGTTCGGTTTCAACTTTCAACGCCGTGAGGCGTGAGCTCAGGGATAGGGAATTTCCCTTTCCCTATGAAACGATTTGAATAGAGCCCCAGTTTTTGTTAAAAAACAAGAAAATAATTTTCTTGTTTCATTCTATACGGTTTTCCATTTAATATATGTACCTACTTATTCACCATTTCCCCAATATCGTTCAACGACCGCAACATGACATTTCAAAATAAACCGTTAGGTTAATTTTGTAAAGTTTTAAATAGATATTGTACCTAATCGAGCTCGTATTGACAAATGGATGGTTAAGAAAGCTAAAATCAGCTGAATAGGTAACTGATTCTTCTTGAAAGTAAGCAAATTTTGTGTGTCAAAGGTCTGATTTCCTAAATAAAGCGTTAGACTTTAGTCGACAATATAGGTACATACAGGTAGATATAGGAGATATTAACGAACTTTCCACCAAGACCTAGATATCACCGCCCAAAGAATCTGGAATTTACTGGACTTTCTGGTAAACTAAACGCCATCAAAACATGAACTTGTAAAAACCCAGATATGCCTCATTCGACTATCAAGCATATTGGAAATGAATCCAATGAATCTATGGAATTTAAAAATGAGAAAAATGTCGTTCTGACTTTTTGACTTTTTTCAAAAAGGTTAGGCTACGGGGCAAGCGCTTAACCCGCGTCTTTGTTTTAGGCTCAAATTGTCCAGAGGAGTTTTTTACAAATGAACTCGACATTATCTTTTATTATCTGAAGTTTTAAACAATAGTAGATTGTACAACAAGAGCAAAAAACAAGCCATTTTACCCGAGATTTATAGATATACACCCGAGCCGAGAGGCGAGGGTGAATAGTAAGTCAAGGGGAAAATGGGTTTTATGCTCGTGTTTTACACTCTGCTTTACACTTCGACTGCGAGGAAATTAAATACAATAATATATTATATTTATTAATTAAATAATATATTATTAATTTGATAATCCATACTAATATTTTAAAATAGAGAATATAAAGATTAAATCACAAAAAAAGCATATTTCATGTATAAGATTATATGAAGCTTAAAAGTGTATGTGGTTGTGTGCCCTCATCTCCTTAGTCTTAGACGAAGATTTTACTTTATGCTCTAGAGCCTAAAATTCAATTTTATGCAGCCTTCTGTCAGCCTAAAGTACAACTTTACGAGCAAGAGAAGTGAAAAATGCCTTTCTATTGATGTATTTTCATTGTTCAACGTCGATATTTGATTATCCTTTTTACACAGTATAGAAAAAAAATATATTTTTTCACAGCATAGCGCCAGATACCACCCGCATCTAAAGAAAATGTTTCAATTTGAATTTCGTATTGAATTATCAAATATACGCCTAACGAATTTGCAATCCGGGTGGATCATTGTTTTACTTTACATTGTTCTTGCTACACGAAACAGAGTTATTTTATTCCGAACCCAGTTGTCTCTGTTATTATCGCTGAGGGTGTATTATAGAATGGTATATGTGTTTAATTTTTTTTAAAACATAGAGACGAGAACCCTGCTTTTTTTTAAACCTATACTCACCTTTGAGAAAAACTCAACGGACCGGCGCGACCAAAGGATTCTGTAGTTCTGTAGCGCTTGAGCTTGTAATAGGGCTGATACACTCATCAATTACCTAACTGCGCAAGAAGGAGAGTTTGATTGTAATTTTTATCTAAAATAGATCATGTATAGCGTTTCCGCGGGAACAATGCGTTTTTCTGGATAAAAAGTACCCTATATAACTTTACCGCGTATCGAGCTTTCTCTGTTCTAAATTCCACCTATGAATCGGTTCAGTGGTTTGACCGTGAAGAGATAACAGACGGACTGATTGTTTACCTATGGCGTGTTAACTAAGTGCGATCCCACGCGTTATCGACTGTAGTTGCGTCAGCCTCGCTGAAGCAGGGTGCAGGGCGCTGAACGGCTCGATTTTATATCTAAGAGGGTACCGATCTAGCTTCAACCCTTTTCATCGCAAGCTGTCGACTAAAATGTTTCGCTAGTTTACGCTTGTAAGCACTTATTATTAAAAAAACTAGCTTCTGACCGCGACTTCGTCCGTGTGGAATTCGGTATTAGTGTTCCCTCGGGAAATATGTGTTTTTTCGGGATAAAAGAGTAGGCCCATATGTTGACCGGAGTTATAAACAATTTTTCTAAACATCGCTTTTTGTTTTCAGTATTGTTTATATAGTCCCCTCGACTTGATGGTTTCTTTTAATTTTCAAGTTACAGACGCGACTTCTTCTACAGACTTATTATTAGTTGATATAGTTGATATAGTCCCGTTTCTGGGACTTTTGGGTTGTTGTAAAAAAATACCTTGAACCCTTTGGCGGGAGCTCTAACTTTCTATGCCTTTGGTGTTACCGCACATCGCGTGGACTGCAGTGTTTTAAAATACTTATCAATCTTAGATTAGATGCTTATTTTGACGTATTCCATGCGATACAATCATTTAAAATATATGTCATAATGACACCACTTTCGTAAAAAACAAAGTCCCAGCCCCCCTTTGGTAAGTACAGTCCAACCTGTAAGGTCAATCTTTTACATTGACAGCCTCACACGACAGGACGCCAACTGGTGAGCAGGAATACGGTGGGGCATTGCACCCCAAAGGCACGACTTTTGTAGGGTGCGCTATTTCCTCATTAGGCAGGTGCGCGGGCGCAGGGCGGGAAGGCTCGCGCAGTGTCGGGTCGCCGTCGGTGGGCGGGCGCCGGCGCGCCCACGTGCTCGCGCCGGGAATAGATAGTCCACCGCGCACCAGCTACGCGTTCACATCCGCGCGTCGTGTTTAACGTAAAACTTGAAAAATAATAATACTTACAACACAACATTATTAGTATTAGCTCTTACGAAAGTGATATTGGTGTTTTTATTTATATTTTGTGGGTTCGGTGTTTATCCATAGTGACGGTTGTCTTGGTGCGGTCGCGGATGCGATGCGTGAGCAACTCGCAGCGCTGCTGCGGAGCGCGGCGCGTGCGCCGGCGGCCGCGAAGCAGGCCGGAATCGGGACCGTCCTCGTCTTCCCCGATGAAGGTCTCATACATGCAATAATAATACGATTTAAACTATCTATGCTAATGATAAAAATACAGTTACCTATTTATAAATGTTTACATAGGTACGTAAATTTCTATGGGCTTCGAATTTTGTATGGGCTCTCTAAAGAATAAATTTTATCTAACGATTGAAAAATCAGCCCTTAGTAGTCACAATTAATGGTTAGCTTTTTTACGAAGCTAATTTAAACAACAGAGTTTATGCAATGCACTATTTACTATGTACATATCATTAATTGAGCCAGAATCAATTGTTTTATATTAAGTATCAGATCGAAGTCACCCTGTAAAGAGACCACTCACTCAATTTCAATGTCACTGTATTTTGGTACCTAAAATATGTTTATTATACACACAACAGCAATGAATTCGGGTCACATTGTATGGAAAATGCTATATAACCCGTGACCCGAATTAATTGCTGTTGAGTGTAGTTTTACCTGCGATTTACCGCGAACGTTTTTATAAACGTTTTTTTTTATTTGCATAATGCTCTCTGGGAAAACCTTCTATACCAAACTGTTGGAAGACCGCTGTACGATACATTTTCCTCTTACTATAGGTTTACTTAGGTAATTTATAGTTATTTGATGTTATATGACTACATGCACTTACCGTCACAGAGTACTTCTATACTGCCTATGTACATTACATATGTACAGTCAGCAGCAGAAGTAGATAAGCTGTCCAGGTGTTCAAAATGACCTACACACGACCCTATTCTTCATTCTGTAGGTCATTTTGAACACCAGGACAGCTTATCTACTTCTGCTACTGACTGTACTACGAGCCAAAAAGCTGAGCGAGTTGGATTTAGAGCAAGCACTTACGTTTTCTGTTGGTAATAAACTAAACACAACGGACGTCACGTTTCATCTTATCACACCGTCTAACAGAATTCACTATGCATTACATAGATACAAATACAAAGAGAGAATTTCGTAGTTCTCGATATATTTATGTATGGTAGGTGCACTTCCCACCCTTATGAAGTGGCTTGGACTTGTATTATTGTGTATTATTACCTAAATTGATCGCAGAATCTGAATCTGAAGGACTTCATTGATGATTTTGGATTATTTTCGTTTAATTTAAATGTTGGGTATAATACTTAATAATAATAATACTTACTTGGGTAACACTCATGAGTTCATGACAGTGACATAAAACCGCAATGATCCATTCACAGAAACACGGTGACAAATAAACAGAAGTACCTACACCAATTCAAACACTATATCACGTACATTACATACATACGTATACTGTATACACCTAAGGCGAGTGATAACTCTGTCAACATAGTATTTACCATAGCTGTGCGAAAAATCTCGTTGTTACAGTAATAATCGTTTATTATGAATTTGCTCAGAAGTTTGACTTTAAACGCGAACTCTTATAGAACTCGGCGTTGGTAGAAGTTTATTATTATAGCGCCGCACGTGATGTAGTCGTTCTGCGTCAATCCGTAAAAAAACAAATAAATCACTATCAATATATACCTTACTTTACGATTTGCATCAAGTGAACAAGGAGTTTACAAATGATCTCTGTTCCGGCAGCCGCGTTACCATTGCAACGGCACTAAGTCACATATGGTATGAATTTTGAAATATCATGTGCTTAATACTGCAATACAGAGTTCCTTTTAAACAGGTTGCTGTGTAGTACTTACACATGGTTAATAGTACATTACAGAACTCTAGGGCGGTGAATTCGTTAATGTCCCAGATCACAGGTGTTTGTGGCCCGAACCGAAGGTGAGAGCCATAAATTTGCGATCTGAGGCTTTACAAATTGCCGCCCCTGGTTTTTCTAAACTTTTACGTCTTGCCTTGGCCAGGAAGTGATATTTTCTCCCCGTGTAGCGCGCAGAAAATCCCACTTTACGGCCAAGGGTGACGTAAACAGTTAAAAAAAATAGATGTAAATGTACGTTTACATAGAATGAAACTGGGCTACATACGAAACGAGGAATCTCTTTAGGTACCAAGGATAGGCAAAGAGACACAATTGGTTTACGTTTCAGTTATTTGCATTTATTGTGAATTATTATTTATTGTTTACAAGACATCGGTATGTTGTATTTAGTTTTTTAATCAATCACTTAGCTGAAAATAATACAGATCGAGATACAGATACTTGGCGAGCGTAGTGGATACAAGAGCGGGTGGATGACATTAATTTCCAGCGATTCCTTAACTTTTAAAAACTAAGTGATTTTGTACATGTAGCCATTTCAGTTTTTGTGTACTATACGAGGTTTAACAAAACGTTGTGACAGATTCAGGTATCGGTATCGCTCACACCATCCATCCCATACGGCCATAACTATTTTATACCAACTCGAAAAAAATTAAAACCTATAAAAAACATAGGTACTCACTTAGAATCGATAGCTGATTCTGTGGCTTAAATATTGACCCTATATTTTTACGCTTTTGCTTTACCCTATGTTTTTACGCCTTATTCTGTAAGAATAAGGTGTGTAATGGCTGTGTGGTATACACATTCGGCATACGTGCCTAGCCCGCCGTTAACAGATGCGTCGTCGTGTAGACTCGATGCTGAAGTAACAGGATACACGACTACCAATTGACATGTGTACAAAATGCGCTTATTACGAACCTACCTACTAGTAGTTAATGGTCTGAAAAAAGTACGGCTCCGTAGCCAGTACAGCCCATAGCAGTGCTGTCAAGGGAAAAGATACCCATGTTGTAAAATAAAAGTATCAAAATACCTATGTAGGTAATAAGTCGTACAGCGAGTATATTGGAGTGGTATTAGAGTCGCTTTATACATATTTTGACGCTTTATCCACATTCAAAACTTTGTCCTAGACTGGACAGGCAATATAAAAGCCTTTTAGAAACCTCGGTTTCGGCTATCATCTTACGGTCCGAGCTACGAAGTTTCTTGCATATCCAAATAGGTATGCAACGTAGGTATCCGTCAATAGGATATGAGGTCCATGAGATGAGACCCAAAAAAGGGGACGTCCAACAAAGTGTTCCATGCATTCTCCGATATTGTCATAATATGAGTTCTTTTATTTAACTCCAACCCGGTAGAGCCCTGCGGCGACCTAGAATCAGGACATAATAAAGTCTCCGCGTAATGTTCACGGGCATTTTGGCAGCGACGTAGGCAATCATTGTGATTGTGAACTACATTGTAATTAGCACGTAGACACCGTAATGCT
The DNA here is from genome assembly GCA_963971205.1 of Aethes cnicana. Taxonomy (NCBI): domain Eukaryota; kingdom Metazoa; phylum Arthropoda; class Insecta; order Lepidoptera; family Tortricidae; genus Aethes; species Aethes cnicana. The sequence goes on along the minus strand of OZ020272.1, from coordinate 23,060,312 downwards.
AAGTTGTTGTTTTTCTCTGAAATTGAGTACAAAACGTGCCATTTAGCACTTTAAACGTTAATTGCCAATTATTTAGAACTGACAATGAGTTCAGTTGTCATGATCATTGATAATGGCGTGAAATATAAATAACAAGAACAATAAAAAAATGAGTTTCTCATTTTTCACGTTTCTCTAAATATAAGTCCTTTATACTTATAGTTAGGGAGCCGCAGATGGGCGGATGGTAAGTGTGAACTTACTCAAGTGAGAGTGAGAATACCCTAATCTGCAAATAAATATTAGTAAATCTTGCAGCTATCCTACCGATTAGCCGAGCTCCAAAAAAAACATTTCTTAGTCTAGTCTCGTTGGTGTAAAGTATTATTTCACATTTAATGGCGTAATTTGGCAACTACCGGTGGAGTTGCTAGATGTTGACTAGAATTTGAGTTAAATTTATTTTATACGCTTCACTTTTTATTTATTTTATTCAAGGTTAAGTATATCAAATATCAACTCCAGATGCGCAAATAAACACCTACTTAAAGGCTTGAGTTTTTTCATTATGAATGGAATTCCAGACGTTTGGTTTTCCTCACACTGGCTAGTCATACAAGGATAAGTCGTTAAAAGATATATCTTTATTATTTAAGTATTTACTTAAAATAAATCTACAACTTTTATTACAAATTCGGCGACTTAAAAATAAAATAATTGAATTAGAAATAAAATTTAAAACTAGAACTAAAAATAACTATAGAAAAAACACCCCTTCCAAAATTTCACTTTGCGGCATGGTGCCCATAACGCTGGCGGCGTTACCTCTCTGGATTGTTAAAGAAATCCTTTGCGAGAGGTAAGCGCCAGCCCTTGGGTCGCCGGTTTTGTCGATCAAGTGGGCCGACAACATCTTCATGAAAGCTTTCATGTCTGCCGACCAGGGACCCAGAGTCTCAACCGCGAGAGCGGCAAACTCATATTCATGCATTATGCATGAATACTTTCGGCGCTTGAGGCTCTGGGCCTGGCCAGCAGCAGCGCCGGCTTGTGACCGGGTGGCATTAATGTGAGACGCAGCGAACGTGTCGACACACGTTACGTCCCACACCAATGCCCTCCCCAATTTCCAAGGCACCAAGGTGATCCCGTCTGGGCGCTTGCCGTCGTCTCTGGCCAGTCCCACAGGCTCGAGGACCGCCGGTAGGGAGGCTGTGGCAAGCGATCGGCGGATCAGATCATTGATGGTGCCATGACGAAACAAGCGGCCGGCGCTCCTGTGGCAAGAGAGCCCGTGTCGTCCCAGTTGATCGACATTTTTGCCGCATGCACACCGGTGAGGGACGCAGATCCTTGAACCGAGCCGTAGGCAGATGGCAATCCGTAAACTGCTCGGATCAAGGACCGTCCCTAAGTTGCGGGAAGGAAGTGCGCGTAGCCAATGACCTGCCTCGTTGCAGGACACGGCTAAAACTCGAGCTTGGTCTGAATCGTCCAAACTACTATCCAATAAGGAAGCGTGGGTTGCCAAAAGTCGCGGATTATCCCATGCCCTCTGCGAGTGCCTGTTGGTAGGCAACTCCTCCCCGGAACATGCAGCACACCAGGCCTCTCTCTATTTACTGCACATTGTTGCAAAGCTCTCATGGTTATGTCTTCTGGAATAAACAATTGAGTAGTACTTAGGAAAATACCCATATTTCTCGCTTAGTTCAAAACTGTATGCAACTTACTTATATCAAATACAAATAGATCAGCAGCATTTTTAACCTCCAACATGAAATCACATATTAATTCCTATGGTTTTGTGTCCCGAGTGAATAATAGATCGTTATTTAATTTCGCTTGAAAATTATTGAGAGTACTTCTTGGCTATAAACATATCGAAATATGGAAAATGATATGAAGGATTCTTAATAAGTTATTTATTTATGTCAATAGTTTGTAAGATGCAAAACTATTAGCTTCTAAAGTGCTAAACATTGTTCCCCCACCCCTCTAACTTTTGAACTATTTACGGAGTGAAAAAATGTTTAAATATTATAAATGCGATAGTAACTCTGTTTGTTTTTCTGTTACTTCTTCACGCTTCAACCGCTGGACCGATTGAGATCAAATTTGAAATTAATATAGTTCGACTCCTGCGGGAACGCGCGCGGCAACCGTACACCACGCGGAGGAGGTCCTGGGCAGGACCTAGTATAAAATTATTCAAGAAAAACTTCAAACTAAGATTGGTTTGAACAAAATCAGTTACGTAATTTTTGAGATATGGGATAATTTTGGAATATCTAAATATAAATAATATATTTCGGTAGCTACTTCATAAAAGCGAGTTCAGATCGCTCTTGACCGGTATTTCCTTTCTATAATTTTATCTTCAAAGTCCAATAACAGGCTCCGCGGCTCCCTAACTATGTTTGCCTGTAAAAATAAAACTACCTACAGCCATTCGCGTAGGTGAACACCAACATAATCCATATTAATAATATTAATATTAATCCATACTTAATATTATAAATGCGAAAGTAACTCTGTCTGTCTGTCTGTCTGTTACTTCTCACGGTTCAACCGCTGGACCGATTTTGATGAAATTTGAGTCGGAGTCACGGGAAAGGACATAGGCTACTTTTATCCCGAAAAAACGCATAGTTCCCGCGGGAACGCGATAACCGAATTCCAATTCGGAATTCGCTGTTATCGCGTTGTTATTGCGATTTTTGTTGGACTTAAGATGATTGGATTTATGATGAGGTTTTAAGGTTTTACCAAAATAACTCGATTTCGACTGTATAACAATATAATAGGTACCTAGTGTCACCCTCACAATCAACACTCAACGATTGCAAAACTGACGAGCCAGTCCATCAAGCCTTTTATGCTATACGTGTGCACCTAGAACGTGCCAAATAAATATATATCATACTCTCGAAATACATAACCCTCCTTCTTGCGCAGTCGGATAATTAGTTTAACATCAGCAAAAACATCGTATTTAGGTTAAGGTCGGGGCAATTTTCTAGGCGGTGAGGTTTCTCGCGAGAAGAGGGTACCTACTTTTAGCTCTCTAACTAACGAATGATCTTCAGCACTTAAATCCAACGAAAATCGCAATAACCTGTGCATAAGTATTCCTGTGGCGTGAAACCTAAGAAGTTCATATATTTTAAGGCCTTACAGACTTATTAAAGAACCATTAAGACTTAGTAAGGATTCACAATCAGCCGGAGAAAAATGGCCCCGACAAACAGGTGCCCGAACAGCTCGGGCACCCGTTTGGCCTTCGTTATAAAGAGGCGTTAATAACATATTGGAACGTATTTTCTAATGTCACTTTGCTCCATATATTTTGACATATTCTATTCTGTTAGGTACTGTTCGTCCATATGTTATTACTAATTATAGGTCAATGCTTTCAAGGTACTCTCTATTTTAAGGTGATATCGTATCGTATAGTAGACTAGTAGTAGCCTATCGTGACTATGACTACAGGATAATCCTGCAGCGCAAAATAGCCAAGTTATGACTGAATGATGTGAGATTTATGGTCAAGTAAGAGAAGTACCTATGGTTTTCAATATTTGGCTTCTTTAGAAGTGTTTCAAAAACACATTAAAATGAAATACACTCAAGGTAAGGTACCCATAACTGTAAGAGTTAAGAAATGTTGTTTATTGCAAATAATAAAACAGACGTATTTTACAATGTTCCGTATTCTTAACTTTAGATCGATAACCGGCGCTTTATCACAAGTTTCATAACAATTGGATATGAGCTTGCCCCCCTTGGGTGAAAAACTAGGTACGCCCAGGGCCTCCGCTAGTGGAAAATCCACGAGAGGGGATGGCGTTGGTATCGGCCGAGGCAGCAATTTCCACACAGATTAGATATAGTTCTGTGATGGCCATTTGGCGTATTTTGGCAATTACAGCAATACATCCCTCCAACCACCTCGAAATCCTCGAACACATCAGTTTTCAACGCCAGCGACGCCCGCTGGTGAGCAAAAGTACGGTTAGCCTCATTGTGGTTTAGGTTGACCAGCCCTTTCGTTTGTTGCCATGGAAGTAGTACTAATAGCTGGAACTACCTCTGTGACCAAGTTTTGGCAAGATTTCAGGATTTCAGCAGGCAAGGGTGAAGGGTGGTGAAGGCTTGTATCTCTCTTTATCTGATTGTATGACGAGACGTAAATACAAAAGAGCCTCTTTATAACGGCAAAATTTGGGCACGTTTTTGAATTGTGAACGAATACGACCTCGGTCTCACGTCTTTGAGCTCAATTTTTATAGTTTAAAAATAATACTACGCTCTGGATGTATTTATTACCTCCATGTCTATTGCAGGGAGCGTACACGAAAGCGGACTGGTATGGCGCGGGTGCTCCGCCGGCTGCGACGCCGAAGACGGCGCGACAGGAGCGCTCACCGACGGTAACTCCAATCCAGGAGACAAGGTAATCTTATTCGAGTTTCTAATAGGTACTTAATATGATTTCACATATACCTAAATAATGATGAACTATCTGACTATTTAGCGAACATTTTCTTGGAATAAGTATTTTTTAGAGGATAAAAAGATGAAAAGTAGCACATGGCCTTCCCTGGGACTCGAAATATCTCCCTACCAAATTTCATCTAAATCGATTTCAGAGCGAAGAAGTAACAGACAGTTAACATTTCTGTTGTAGTAACAAAGTTACTTCCGCATTTAGAAAACTAATATGGATTTCTCCTAAAAGCTTTTTTAATTGTAATAATAATAATAATTATGTTTATTCCAGAAAACTGTGTTCCATAGTTTTAAATTAAAATTAAATTAAACGACAAAAAAATATAATATCTATGTTAGAACGACTTATAACTACTTATAATCATGTATATAATATCTTGCTAAAGAGGTAAATAGTGAATGTTAAGTACTTACCTACTTACAAACTCAACTAAAAAAAACTTATACTTTACAAGACTCATCGAAGAGTCGTCTCCTATATCTCTAAAGTTCTTTTTAGTAAGTAAGTACTTAGTTATAATAGGAAGATACACACTAGTCCAAGATTCTTGGAACCGAGCAGTTCTTTAGTTTGCTAAAGATCTTAAACAGCAAATGCAATGGAACGAGAAAGGACGTCTTTAATAATACAAGTGGTTTGAAAAACCGTGAATATCGGCCATTTGCATTGCAACATATCTGGGGGCACGGCATTGCCCTCGCCAAGTCGAGCAAAAAAAGGACACAGCACAGCCGTACTATTTTTTCTCGAAGCCTTATAATTACAGGCCATTTTCTACCCTCTCTAACTTCGGTATAGGTTTTCCAAGAGGTTTTTCGTGTCGTACAGTACAGTGACAATCCTGCGCTCCCGCACTGAGCTGAGCTGGGGCTCTTTTTCAAAACGGTAACGGCGGTAGGGATCACCCCTATCCCTAAATAATAATAAAAAAGATACCGACGAATTGAGAATCTCCTCCTTTTTTTGAAGTCCTTTAAATATATATCTTTCTACTATACCGTTTCAAATAGAAGCTGCCGTTGAAATGCAATAAACGAGATCAACGGAGTATTTACTTAATATGAAACGAAACTCCTTTTAATCGGTTTTACCTACACCTACATTTAATTATAGGTACTTTAGGTAAAAATGTTAAGTAGGTCAAGCCCTTCGTTTAAAAGTTCGAGTACTCGTAAGAATTATTTCTATTTCTATACACACATTTCGTTTATACCTACATACCTACATACATTTTACATTTAGACGATATTGACAGATTCGAAAGTCCGTTGTTGTGAAGTTCGTGATTGTCCACAGCTGGAGGGGTCGGACTCAGCTCAGGACGACCCTGTTCACCTCAAGAGACGGGTGGGACTCTTCAGTGGGGTGGCTCTAATTGTCGGCACCATGATAGGTCAGTGTACTGGGAGGGGGGTTGGTGGCATGGTATATTTATACCCCACTATATTGACGTCCCACTGCGGGCACAGACCTCTTATCACGAGAGGGTTCGGCCTATAGTCCCCGCGCGGGCCCGGTGCGGATTGGAGAGTTCACATATTTACGCTATTACTACTACTACTACAGCCTATTTGCGTCCCACTGCTGAGCACAGGCCTCCTCTCATCACGAGAGGGTTTGGGCTATAGTCCCCACGCGGGCCCAGTGCGGATTGGGGACTTCACACACATCTTTGAAATACTTCGCAGATGCGTGCAGGTTTCCTCACGATGTTTTCCTTCACCGAAAAGCTCAGTGGTAAATTCAAATTGAATTATTACCGCTATTGTTATTATTTACGCTATGGCACACATGATTAGTTATTCCTAAATAACGATACACGATCTCTCTCAGTATTTAGCGAGTTGTTGTATATGTAAAAAATCCATTCGTGAAAATGCCATCCACCATCCATCTCCATCTCCATTGGGATAAATATTCTAGTAGAATAAAAATAGAGAGATACTTAAGTGTATCGTTATTAAAGGAATATGGGAAATTCCATATCCCTATTTACAGAACTGAATAGACCCAAAGTTTGCCAATAATCTAAATATATAAAACTCAAAGGTGACTGACTGACTGACTGACATAGTGATCTATCAACGCACAGCCCTAACCACTGGACGGATCAGGCTGAAATTTGGCATGCAGGTAGATGTTATGACGTAGGCATCCGCTAAGAAAGGATTTTGTAAAATTCCCACGGGAACGGGAAAAAACGGGATTTTACTTTTTAATATTTCTGCGCATACGAAGTTGCGGGGAAAAGCTAGTGCATAATATACGTGTAACGTGTACGAGTATATTAAAGCGTTGTTTACACAGTCAATCTGTTTGAGTGTTCACCATGGTAAGCAAACATTGTTTTATTTATTTACTAACCTTATTGGATATTGTTAGCGGTAGATACTTAACACAAATAAAATATTTATAATTATCATACTTATTATAATATGTGGGTTATAACAATCCACCGCGATGTCTTTTTTAAATAAAAAATAAATCACCAGAAAACTACTATGTAAAATGAACTCAATATAGACATTACTTGTGAGAGAAACAATTTGTTCGATATTAGGAAGGTACTTATGAGTCTAAATATACCCAAGGTGTACTCAAGTACCTACTCGTTTGTATGGTAGACTACTTATGATACATTATCTCCCTATGTAACTAGCAAAGATTTTATTGGAAATGTATTCCAGTAGAATCTCTAAAACAGTGATAGGAGACCCGTTTCCCCGAATAGCTCTTTAAATGAAACAATTATCTGATGAATCGGGAGATAGTGAATAGTTATTTAGGGACATGGGAATCCAATATCCCTGTCAGTTGCAAGGTTCTAACTAGGACATATAACTTACTTATTTGTATCATCAAGCTGTTCCTGATTCGATCTATTTTATGCTCGAAACAGATAAATAACACAACACCCCCGCAACAGCCTATTTAATTTTGTTATATTTATTATAATTGCAAATCCCTTTATATCTTTTATTACGAGTAAAATATGTCATTGTTTGATTGGCAAATGCGCTCCCAGCCCATTTACGTTCACCACTGTGCTTTTCGGTGACGGAAACATGGCGAGGACACCTGCATGCATCTGTAAACCGTCTGTCCGTCTCATCTGTGTCTGTGTGTGTTGTAATTCTTAGGGTGTGAAGTTTTTGTTGGGCATGGGTCGCGTGGGGACTAGGTATAGCCCAGACATCGTGATGAGAGGAGGCATGAACCCAGCAGTGATTGCCGTTGCTGACATTGGAGCTATGTTCCTATAGGGAACAGGGAGAACCCTATTTTAAGACTTCGAATATAGCCCTTGTTCCCTTTACAGGATCTGGAATATTCGTCTCGCCCTCTGGGCTGTTGGTGCGAACGGGCTCGGTGGGCATCAGCTTCATCATTTGGATGGCATGTGGTCTTCTCTCCTTGCTTGGTAAGAACTGTCAAAATCACTACATAGTATAAAACAAAGTCACTTTCCGCTGTTTGTACCTATGTATGCTTAGTTCTTTAAAACTACGCAACGGATTTTGATGCGGTTTTTTTAATAGATAGAGTGTTTCAAGAGGAAGGTTTTCGTATATAATTTGTTATAGTTTAACGCTCAATTCCCGCGGGAACGCTATAACCGAATTCCACGCGGATGAAGTCGCGGGAAGAAGCTAGTAATCCACACTAATATTATAAATGCGAAAGTAACTCTGTCTGTCTGTCTGTTACCTCTTCACGCTTCAACCGCTAGACCGATTGAGATGAAATTTGGCATAGAGATAGTTGGGGTCCCGGGAAAGGACATAGGCTACTTTATATCCCGGAAAAAATCATAGTTCCCGCGGGAACGCGTTAAGCGAATTCCACGCGGGCGAAGTCGCGGGCAGAAGCTAGTACTATATAAGTAGCAGCACACCACAGCGGGGGCATGTCAAGCAAACGACATAGATATGCGTGCCGTCGGTGCGTGACTGTCCGCTCCACGCCCCGTCCCGTAAAAACGTCGACTCACCAGTCAGGGGATCTATTCGAAACAGTACATAGGGACAGTGATTGTCCCTATCCCTTTCCCTATATAGCCCTTAATAGAAGATTAGATCTAAGGTTTTTTTTTCTGACTGTTCAGTGATAAACAGCGAGTAATATTATTATTAATATTTCAAATCTTTAAATACAGTAATAGTGCATTACTGATAGGACGTTCTTGCACTGATATACTATCTCGCTAAATAGGGAGAAAGTATATTTTTATTTAGGGACTAGTTGTTGCCCGCGACTTCGTACGCGCGTAAACATTAAAATGTAAAAATCCCATTTTTTCCTGTCTCCGGGGGATTTTCGGGAATTCCTCTCAAAGTGCTCCCCTACACTCCTCAAGGAACCTACATGCCAAATTTCAGCTATCTACAGGTGGTTTGGCCTGTGCGTTGATACATCAGTCAATCATTTGCCTTTTAGGCTGGGCGCATACCTACCTACGTTAGGTTTCCGATTGCAGTTTTCATATTAGGAATTCAGATTTAGAAACCGAAAGGCGCACTTTCCATACAAAAGGTTCAACATGGCGCACACGTTCTGACTTTTTCCGTATCTACGGAAAAATAACCTAATGACGTCACTCATTCGATTCGGAAGGCTGGTTGCAAACGTTAGGTTTCCGAATGCGGTTTTCAGATTCGGAAACCGAAAGGCACTCTTTTCATACAAAATGTTCAACATGACGCACAAGTTCTGACTTTTTCTGTAAAAAAAACTTCTGAAAAAATAACCTAATGACGTCACCCATTCGGTTCGGAAAGTCTGCCGCGCGTTCGGTTCGGAAGGACGGAAAAAAATCTAATGACGTTACCCCGAACGCGCTGTTCCTCTACGCACTGGCGGCAAGAAACCTAAGGCTGTTTTCACACCTCCGCCGCGGATTCGAAACAGCGGTACCGCTGAACATTTGCCATCGTTTGTCCTTATACACATCTTTCACGCCGTTCACATCTCCGCCGCGGAACTGAAATAGCGGTTTGAACGCGGAGATGTGAACGGCGTCAAGGATGTGTATAATGCGCAAACGATCGCAAATGTTCAGCGGTAGGTACTGATATTTCCAATCCGCGGCAGAGGAGCGAAAGTTTATTCTTATTTGGAACCATTAAAAGAGCAAAAGCCATCAATTCGTCGTCGTCGTCCAAAGCTGGGCGCATACGTTAGGTTTCCGAATGCGGTTTTTAGATTAGAAATTCAGATTTGGAAACCGAACGGCACTCTTTTCATACAAACTGTTCAACATGACGAACATGTTCTGACTTTTTCCGTACGAAAAAAAAACTTAATGACGTCACCCATTCGGTTCGAAAAGTCTGCCACGCGTGACGGGTTTCCATGGCTGCGTTCCGAATCACGCTCAGAGCGCTCACAGCACCTTGCATCCTTCTTTCTCTTTTAAGTCTGCTCCAAGAGGAAAAAGGATGCAAGGAGCTGTGAGCGCTCTGAGCGCGATTCGGTACGCAGCCCATGAAAGCGGACTTCTACGTTCTGACGGGAACAAACCTAATGAAATAAACCGAACACCTGCGCTAGGCGTTCGGAATTCCGAGTCACAATCCCTAATGTGAAAACCGCATTCGGAAACCTGACGCATGCGCCCAGTCTAAAGCGCCCTTCCCATACATTTCGTTTGAACTACCGCACACGTTGTACGGAAATTTTCAGATCAGAAGGGTCCGAATTACGCCAACGCTTTTAAGTGTAGACGTGTATTTTCTACTAACGGTCTGTTCTACACGTTTGCAAAATGTGTATACCCGAAAATTTTATAATGTATGCCAATATATTTATTTATTCTTATTTAGAACCACTAATTCGTCATCGACGCCCGAAACGCGTTACCACGAAAGCGGACCTCTACGTACTGGCGGAAAAAAAACTAATGTAAAAAACCGAACCTCTATGCTAGGCGTTCGGAATTCATAGTCAAAATTCCTAATCTGAAAACCGCATTCAGAAACCTAACATATGGGCCCAGCCTTATATCATACATAAACTACAACATACTACATAGTATAAAACAAAGTCGCTTCCTGCTGTCTGTCCCTATGTATGCTTAGATCTTTAAAAATACGCAACGGATTTTGATGCGGTTTTTCAATAGATAGAGTGATTCAAGAGAAAGGTTTTAGTATATAATTCGTTATAGTTTAACGTTCAATTCCCACGGGAACGCTATAACCGAATTCCACGCGGACGAAGTCACGGGCAGAAACTGCTAGGTTCATAATAAAACAACAACGTTTCAGAAACCTGCTTAGAGGTTTATATGAAACGCATTCATTCAATATGGCGAGGTTTTGTCAAATTCCCGGTCAGGCTTTAGACGTACTCCTTTCTTTTTGATTTATTCTTGAATTCTGAACAATGCCTGGTGTAACGTGTAAACGTTAATTAAACTTACTTTTAAACAATGATAATAATTAAAACTTAAATAGGCAAATTAAATCAATATTTACAATAATCATAAGATATTTACTATACTAAATTATATTAACAATTTTAAGTATTAACTACTTTAATATACATTTTTATTACACTTGACAATGGAATTATTTAATGAAGTTTTATTTTTACAACTTATATAAAATGATATCTTAACTTATACATTCTAAATTATACATATTTTAATTTATACACATTTTAATTTTATACATTTCTACAATTATACAATTTTACAAACTCAATTTATACAAGTACAAAAAAAAAATATTATTTCAATGAACAAACAAATTTTAAATTGTGAAGTTCACTATACGATTTTCATAGCTTATCGGATAGGCTGTCGGAGATTGATTGAAGTCGGTTTTTTCAGCTGCATTGTCCACACATGGATACAACGGGACGAAAATGTCAATGTAGTCTTTGAAACTGATGCCAAAATCATACATACACGTGCTAACATATTTTGAGGAACACCCTCATTTTTTCATGGATCCCATCATCAACAAAACTCAACCAAATTCAAAAGAGACCACCATGGAAGTACCACCTTTCGAATAAAAAAAGAATCATCGAAATCGGTTAATAATTAACGAAACGGTCATACATAAAAAAAAACAGTCAAATGCAGGTCAGACTCGCATATGTAGGCTTCCGTACCACTGGGCGATATTTTAGAACTATTCATAGGTAAACAGATAGTCTGGTCTGGTCTATAGGTACCTACGCACTACACTTTTTCAATAATTATGTAGTTCCAGTCATTAGTTACTATATACTTCCATGTACCTAAGCAATGCATATAAGTATAACACGATGATTGTTAACACGTCTCTCACGGTGAAAATATTAATAATCCTTGTTCTTTTTTATTGTGCTGGCCACGGCTGGTACTGGCCAGTATGCCCGACACGGAACAAATAAGTTTCTATAAAAGAAAGCATAAAACCTCTTTCCTGACTGTTGAGCTAATGTACTGCTACAACAACATTCGAAATTTGAATACGATTTGCATTCTATTTTTCAAAATCAGTACAAATACATGCCTTATTTCATTGCTATAGACGTCGAGCGTGTTGGCTTAGTGGCAAATGTTATGGAAACTCGATCCCGAGTCCGCGGATCGATCCCGGGTTATTCCTATCAGACTTTTTTATTTTTTGTTGTTTTATTATAAAGTTTTTTTTATATATTTTCCTTTGATTTGATTGTTTTAGAGTCAAACGATTATATTTCAGAAAAACGATTAATATTGTTTTTATAATACTTCGAGGTTTGAGACGTTCCGGTCATACATCATAAGTATCTATCTACATTATAGCGCCCGCCATCTGTGGTGAGAAATCAATTTTGGTAAAACTTTCATACCTTATTACTTAAATTGTGTAACGAATATCCAAAAAAGCTGTGAACTGTTTTGAGAATACTTTATACAGTATCCAATTCTTAAAGTAATACAACAAAATAGTGAATAGTGTCGCTAGTAAGAGCATTTTGGTACGCAATATTTTTAACCTTTTTTATTCAAGTATTGATTAAAATATGCTTAAATGAAAAATTCCTCGGACAGGTGTTTATTTATTTCTTTTGTAGAGTACTTTTGCCGAGTTTCATGATTGTAAGTCAACGCGTTATGTTTTTTTCATACAAACTTCTCCCCTCCTTTTTACCCTCTTCCGGTCAAAAGGTTAAGATTTTTTTTATCCTATGTTCTATTCTGGATTTGTCTTAACACGACTGTAAAAACCATATTTCAATTGGATCAGTAGTTTTCATGTGATGCCGGTTCAAACAAACAAACAAACAAACAAACAAACAAACAAACAAACAGACAAAAATTTTTAAAAGTACCAAATCGCTTTCAGTTACTTATTTTAAACCTCCCTAGTTAGTTTTTTTGTAAATATATTCAATGTACAGATTTTTTGGTCTCTACAACTTTATTATATGTATGGATAAGGACGCTCCCTATACCTTTGTAGGTACCGTTTCGAATAGGGCCCCAGCACTTAGATATTCTTGTACTGTACTAACATCTTTATATCTAACACTATCAGAGCCTACGTAAGCATAGAGGAGTATCGAAAAAAATGGTTTTATCTTTATTTAAAAGAAAGACTTATATACAAGTAAAAATCTTTTATTAGGTTTTCGCATCTCAAGAGGAAAACCGTCCGATTGAGTTGTTTAATTCACTCTTATCCGATTTTCTCATTTATTTCTATTAGAACATACACGGTGCTTCGGGTATAAGAGCCGTGTCGGAAAAAATCAATAATTATAGTTAAATCAAACTTTCAAACATAATTACAAACTATTTAATGCCTACGTGACAGGTAACATCGGTTCATTCACTCTTAAATAAATCCAACGCTAGTGCAAAGGGTACACGTAACGTGACCTGACACATCGAATATTGTCTGCAGAGCTCACATTGCGTGGTCAGCAAACGAAACCCCGACTGCGAGTTAAGTGTTTCTGAGAACCTATAACTTAGCTCATTCGTAAACATCAATTGTTAACTAGTTGGATGAGATGGAGATGGAGGTACCGATTGGTGTACCTAAGTATAATGTTCTCCAACAGTCTCTCCACATTTCAAAACGTTCAATTTTTTTATTATTATTTAAAAAGCACCGCCAACACTCTCAACGCATAGTTTATGGCTGTCTCGGCACGCACACATGTGTTGAGAGTGTTGGTAGTGCTTTTTCAATACATTGAAGCGTTCTGAAATGCGAAGGCGCGGGACTTTAGATAATAGAAGATCTCTAGCTAATATGGCGGGGCCCGATATTGTTGCAAAATACTTATCATCAATTTATTTAATTAAAATGTGAAATTAATGGTTGGACCAATTAAATTACTTAAGTCAAATAATAAAAAACAAGTCTACGATTAATTTAATAACACGTCATATGAAGACACCGGAATTCTGCTGACCACGCCATATTGCGGTTTAAATATTGTGAAATAAAATAATCAGGTGGTAAAATTGTACTAAAAAAAGTAAGCATAAAATATAACCTATTATAATAGGTATACAATTTATCACCTTCTAAAATAAATCAATAGTTACCTATATTTTTTTACATTAAAAGTATTTATTTATTTCTCGAATAATAACTAAATTTAAAACGATCAAATGATAAAAAAACAAATACAATTAAGATACCTATAATTATAATCACACCACACACACTCACTATTACTCAAAACTAAACGCAGAACTAGCTCTTCATTTCATCGTTCTGTTATTTCCGCCCAAGGAAGTTTATAAACTTAACTAGCTTCTGCCCGCGACTTCGTCCGCGTGGAATTTGTTAATAGCCTTCCCGCGGGTACTATGCATTTCCTCGGGATAAAAAGTAGCCTATATGTTGACCAGTGTTATAAACTACCCCCATACCAAATTTTGTTTCAATCCGTCCAGTAGTTTTCGAGTTAAATCCGGACATACATACATACATACATACAGTATTTTTTTCTAAAAATCGTTATTTTGTGTTCAGTATCGTTCATATAGTCCCTTTGACTTGATACCTAGTTTCTTTTAATTTTCAATTTTCAGCCGCGACTTCTACAGAATTATTATTTATTATATGTATAGATTTTTCCTTTTTTTTCTCGGATTCATTAATCTCTTATGAATAAATAGTTCAGTGCCAAAATTCATTATTTAGGTAATATCAGACTGGTTTAAAGAATGTTTTAGGGAACTTATCAATCATTTCCTTTTTACTGGACAATAGGCAGGTAATCTAACAGTAGGTAATCTGCATAACGTGCTTCTTGAAAGTGTTTGTAATCTAGGATTATAATTTATTTTTTTCCGTTCCCGTAGGAATATCGGGAAATCCTTTCTTAGTGCTCCCCTACGCTCCCCAAGGAACCTGCATGCCAAACTTCAGCTCTCTACGGTGATCCCCGCGACCTAAACATTAAAATGTAAAAGTCCCATTTTTTCTCGTTCCCGTGGGAATTTCGGGAAGTCCTTTCTTAGTGCTCCCCTACGCTCCCCAAGAAACCAGCATGCCAAATTTCAGATCCTTACTATGTTTCCCGCGACTTCGTACGCGCCTAAAAATTTAAATGTAAAATTCCCTTTTTTCCCCGTTCCCGTGAGAATTTCGCGAAATCCTTTCTTAGTGCTCCCCTACGCTCCCCAAGGAACCTGTATGCCAAATTTCATCTCTCTACGACCAGTATTTTCGGCTCTGCGTTGATATGTCAGTCAGTCAGTCAGTCAGTTTCTTCTTTTATTTATATATTTAGATAGTTAGATAGCTGTGTCCCGCGACTTCGTACGCGCCTAAACATTAAAATGTAAAAATCCCATTTTTCCCGTTCCCGTGGGAATATCGGGAAATCCTTTCTTAGTGCTCCCCTACGCTCCCCAAGGAACCTGCATGCCAAATTTCATCTCTCTACGATGATCCCCGCGACTACGTACGCGCCTTAAAATGTAATAAACCCATTTTTTTCCCGGTGGCGTAGGAATTTTGGGAAGTCCTTTCTTAGTGCTCCCCTACGCTCCCCAAGGAACCTGCATGCCAAATTTCAGCTCTCTACGATGATCCCCGCGACTACGTACGCGCCTTAAAATGTAATAAACCCATTTTTTTCCCGTTCCCATGGGAATTTCGGGAAGTCCTTTCTTAGTGCTCCCCTTCGCTCCCCAAGGAACCTGCATGGCAAATTTCAGCTCTCTACGACCAGTAGTTTTGGCTCTGCGTTGATATGTCAGTCAGTCAGTCAGTCAATCAGTCAGTCAGTCAGTCAGTCAGTCAGTTTCTTCTTTTATTTATATATTTAGATAGTTAGATAGCTGTGTCCCGCGACTTCGTACGCGCCTAAACATTAAAATGTAAAAATCCCATTTTTCCCGTTCCCGTGGGAATATCGGGAAATCCTTTCTTAGTGCTCCCCTACGCTCCCCAAGGAACCTGCATGCCAAATTTCATCTCTCTACGATAATCCCCGCGACTACGTACGCGCCTTAAAATGTAATAAACCCATTTTTTTCCCGGTGGCGTAGGAATTTTGGGAAGTCCTTTCTTAGTGCTCCCCTACGCTCCCCAAGGAACCTGCATGCCAAATTTCAGCTCTCTACGATGATCCCCGCGACTACGTACGCGCCTTAAAATAAAATAAACCCATTTTTTTCCCGTTCCCATGGGAATTTCGGGAAGTCCTTTCTTAGTGCTCCCCTTCGCTCCCCAAGGAACCTGCATGGCAAATTTCAGCTCTCTACGACCAGTAGTTTTGGCTCTGCGTTGATATGTCAGTCAGTCAGTCAGTCAATCAGTCAGTCAGTCAGTCAGTCAGTCAGTTTCTTCTTTTATATATTTAGATAGATAGATAGCTGTTTCCCGCGACTTCGTACGCGCCTAAGCATTAAAATGTAAAAATCCCATTTTTCCCGTTCCCGTGGGAATATCGGGAAATCCTTTCATAGTGCTGCCCTGCGCTCCCCAAGGAATCTGCATGCCAAATTTCATCTCTCTACGATGATCCCCGCGACTACGTACGGGTTTTAAAATGTAATAAACCCATTTTTTCCCGTTCCCGTGGGAATTTCGGGAAGTTCTTTCTTAGTGCTCCCCTACGCTCCCCAAGGAATCTGCATGCTAAATTTCAGCTCTCTACGATGATCCCCGCGACTACGTACGCGCCTTAAAATGTAAAAAAACCATTTTTTCCCGTTCCCGTGGGAATTTTGGGAAGTCGTTTCTTAGTGCTCCCCTACGCTCCCCAAGGAACCTGCATGCCAAATTTCAGATCTCTACGATGTTTCCCGCGACTACGTACGCGGCTTAAAATGTAAAAAAAAAAACATTTTTTCCCGTTCCCATGGGAATTTCGGGAAGTCCTTTCTTAGTGCTCCCCTTCGCTCCCCAAGGAACCTGCATGGCAAATTTCAGCTCTCTACGACCAGTAGTTTTGGCTCTGCGTTGATATGTCAGTCAGTCAGTCAGTCAATCAGTCAGTCAGTCAGTCAGTCAGTCAGTCAGTTTCTTCTTTTATATATTTAGATAGATAGATAGTTGTTTCCCGCGACTTCGTACGCGCCTAAGCATTAAAATGTAAAAATCCCATTTTTCCCGTTCCCGTGGGAATATCGGGAAATCCTTTCACAGTGCTCCCCTGCGCTCCCCAAGAAATCTGCATGCCAAATTTCATCTCTCTACGATGATCCCCGCAACTACGTACGGGTTTTAAAATGTAATAAACCCATTTTTTCCCGTTCCCGTGGGAATTTCGGGAAGTCCTTTCTTAGTGCTCCCCTACGCTCCCCAAGGAATCTGCATGCTAAATTTCAGCTCTCTACGATGATCCCCGCGACTACGTACGCGCCTTAAAATGTAAAAAAAACATTTTTTCCCGTTCCCGTGGGAATTTTGGGAAGTCGTTTCTTAGTGCTCCCCTACGCTCCCCAAGGAACCTGCATGCCAAATTTCAGATCTCTACGATGTTTCCCGCGTCTTCGTACGCGCCTAAACATTAAAATGTAAAAATCCCTTTTTTTCCCGTTCCCGTGGGAATTTTGCAAAATCCTTTCTTAGCGGATGCCTACGTCATAACATCTACCTGCATGCCAAATTTCAGCCCGATCCGTCCAGTGGTTTGGGCTGTGCGTTGATCGATCACTATATCAGTCAGTCAGTCACCTTTGAGTTTTATATATTTAGATAGGTATAATTATTAAACACAAATGAAATTTTAACTGCTTCGTTCTCCGAATTTACCTAAGCTCTTTGGTAAGACCATGTAAGACGAAATTACTCTTACACGGGCTTTTTTATTATTACCTTAGATAGACTTTTACACATTACCCCCTCCCCCTCACTGTCACAGGGTGCGCATTGCATTAATGCCACTTCGGCATGCCACGTCACGTAATATATATTATAGTACGTTGCATATATTTTATACGATAGTCGATAACAAGTTTCAATGAATGTACCTACTTAGTACTTATAAAGATACATACAATAATGAAGTTGCACCCTGTATGTATCTACTGATGTTGACCTATTGATTTACACAAAAAGTTGTTGAAAGAATAAACTATTTTATTTTAAAACAGTCGAAATTAGGTAAGTCTCAAAAATGTTTGTTGTACCCACAGGAGCGCTCGCGTATGCGGAGTTGGGGACGATGAACACGTCATCTGGCGCGGAGTACGCCTACTTCATGGATGCCTTCGGAGGACCTCCTGCATTCTTGTTTTCATGGGTAAGCTAAAGCTTCGCCACTTACTCGTACTTCAGTTGCGAGAATTTGGAGCGTGGGGGCCGGAATGAAGTGAACATCGTATGTCGAGCTTCAAGTGACCTTTTACTATTAGTATAAATAGTATAAGGTTTGACCGGTATAGAACGCCCACCCGTACTCGCACCCGCTACACTCCTTATAAACGAACCTAAGCTGCAGACTAAAAAATCATGGTGTAGGTAATACAAATACGGGTGGCGTGTGTGTGTGAGATTTCCCGTTCTGACAGGTTTTGCTATACTTGTCTAATTAGTCATTGTAATGTAATAATAAATATAATATTATTATAGATCTTTATAGTTAAAAATTTGTAATTAATGGATCAATCAACTTTTTTATCATGGCGTGTCCCTTGGAACAGAAAAATCATAACAAAGACATGAAAAAAAACAATGTATATCATAGTCGTTACATAGGTTTCTTTGCAATCGGGCATCCAATTAGGATAGCGTATGACCGGCAATAAATAACAGAGGAAAGCAAAAGGTCACTTGGTATGTTAATAACAATAATGAACGGTCGATTGAATTGATGTTTAATGCATTCACTGCCACCGACGCATATGTGCGTTTTGCTGACTTCCCCGCAGTGCCTTGAACTCACATGTGCGTTGCAATGTTCCCTTAATGACAGATGTGGCACCTGACGAAAGTTCGTAAAACAGAAGTGGCAGTGAATGCCTTAACTCCTACGAAAGCCTTTAACATTCGAATGCAGATTTAAAAACTTTCAAATGTTCACCCTAGGTGCATATTTATATATTGTACGTACGTACTAACAAAGCAATAGATATATTTATTAATTATCTACTATTTCAATCAATACGTTCCTGTTCTCAAGCAATATAATTAGATGGTACCTACTCCTAGTCGAAATCGATCATGATGGATGACACTCAAACACTGCGGCGAGCCTGTTAATTTTGAATAAAAAACTCGACGTTAGTTGGCACTAAAAGCGTTACGTTCGCTTGCATCTTTTAATACACCCTCGAATTTCGTCTCAGGTGTCAACCCTGGTACTGAAGCCATCTCAAATGGCCATCATATGCCTGAGTTTCGCCAAATACGCCGTGGAGCCGTTCGTGGCTGAATGCGAGCCGCCGGGCGCGCTCGTGAAGCTGGTAGCGGTCATCTCCATAGGTAAGGGAGGCTAATCGATATCGATTGCACCAAGTGCAAGGTCCCACATTACCGTCGATATGCTGTTCTATTTTAAAATTTCAAATTGCTCTGCGATCGTACGTTTTTGCGAATTTTATTACGCTGCGCGCCATTTGTTTTTTGTATTACTGGTGTTGTTGACCAAAATACGCGATTTACATTTCATGGAACGTGACCGACTTCTTCCCGACCGAGTTCGGTCACAGCGACTATTTCATATCTGACCGTGACTTGGATGTTGCTGTTGCATCCTTTGGTGCGCTCTAAAGTGAGCATGGCTCCTCATTAAACGTAATCTTTTCTATGAATCTCATGAACTACATGAAAGATTGCAGTCTTTTAAAAGTTTGAATGAAGTTTACCTCCATGCTAAGTATATACGTAGGTACCTACTTTGGAACTTCTTATTATTTCTGTCTTCTATGCTATTTCCGAGGAGAACTTTAAATTAGTTTGTCATATAAGCTTTACTTAGTTTGGGGCTAGGTCAATTTGTGTGAAATGTCCCAAGATATTTATTTATTTATATTTTCCGTTTTTTTTTTTAAATAAATGTTAGTTAAATTGGACGCAGTTCTGCAAACCAGATCCAACCCACAGCATGACAGTTTTGAGAAAAAGCCGTTTTTGTTAAAAATGTGTGTACAAAATTTTCTATAAATATTTTTAATAAAGTTTGAATGCACAATTATAGAAGATGGCTAGCTCTATTAATTGTTATGTTAATCTGTTGCAAAAACATTTATTACCTGATTTAGAACCAATAAATGGGGATGGATCTTTTTAATAAAAATGCGAATGTGGGTTGGATCTTTGTTTATTTAATAAAAAAATTAGGGAAAATTATATTTACACGGTTTTTTTAAATGAATTTTAATCAAAAAGGGCACAAATACTAAGGCAAACTTGTAGCGTGAAAAGATTTTAGCAAAAACAAAATATTTTATACAAAATTTTCAACAGAGACGAAAACTGCAATACTTTAGTCATAAAGAGAATTCGAACAAAACGTATGAATTAATCTGTAACTTTTTATATATAATTTCCAGTTTTCGTGTTAGTAAATGTCTTCTACTTCAAAGTTAGGTTGTCCTGAAAACCCTTCCAGGTCATCATCCTTCAACCGTTGGTCTGGAATAAGTTCAGTGTAAAAAAGGTGGTATTCCTGTGGAATCAGGTGAAGGAGAGTTTTCAAGTCCTTTAACTTGGCTTCGAGAATAGAATTCCCACAGGTCAAAGTACCTCTACTTCTTTTTTGTGAGAATAGCCCCTAAGTGAACGTTTTTTTTAAATATATTCGTCCACCAACTCTTCGTCAAGGTTGCTCGCCTGTAAATTTTGAACATATCCTGTATTTTAACTATATCCCTAATCTGCAGCCGTGGCAGCTTATTCCCGTCTATAGTTTTCTTCCTAGTTGTTCTCTAATTGTATTGAAAATAAAAAGTAGGTATGAAAACGTGCAAGAAGACTTCAGTTTAAGATGAATGTTCACCGTTTTAGCAAAAACTACTTTATATCATCAATAAAATTAGAGAAAGTATAACTAACAGGGAGAAACTACTTATAGACGAGAATAAGGCTGCCGATTAAGGAAATAGAGATAAAATAACCGGATAGGTATCCTTCCAAATCTAAAATCCAAATTTTGAACATAGGTAGGTACCTATGTTCAAAACTTACATGACGACCAACCTCGACGAAAAGTTTGTGGTCGTAGATATATTTAAAAAAGTTCGTTTGGGGGCTACTCTCACAAATGAAATAATGGTACTTTGGCCTATGAGAAAACCTATTCCCGAGGTCTAGTTAAAAGACTTAAAAGCTCTTTCACCTGATTCCACAGGCATACCACCTTTTTTTACACTAAACTTATTCCAGAAGAACGCTTGGAGGATGATGACCTGGAAGGATTTGCAGGACCTTGAAGTAGAAGACATTTTCAACAATGAAAAATCTAGAAAATAATTTACAGAAAAAACCTATATATTAGGTTTTTTCGGATTCCTTTTTTGGTCTGATTTTTGTACAAAATAAGTAAATACTTTATTTTTGCTGGATTTTTTTCATTCCACATTTTTTGCTATTGTTGCCTTTGTATTCTTGCTATTTTTCTCCAAAAAAAAACCGTTGAAATGTTTTTTCCCTTATTTGTATTAAGACTATTAAGACCCTGTAAATCAACAAGGATTCAACCCACATTCAACATTCTTACTTTTTTATTGAAAAGATCAATCCCCTTTTATTTACCGTAAATGTAATTAATACTTTTCGCGAAAGAATATCATGAATCCACAACTCTGTTATGTCATAATCCACAACTCTATTTAGTGAAAAAGATTACGTAAAAATACTTCCATGTGTTAAAATATTTTCAATATGGAACCAAGTCACATGAACCCTCATAAAATTGAAAAATTTAGGCTATTTTTAATATGCAAACAAGATTCAAGATACATGGTTTCATATAACTGTGAAATCTTTATTTTGCAAACGGGATCCAACCGCGCTTGGTCTCTTATAGAGTTATAAAATTATACGTCTATCAGGTACCATGTGAAATGAATCTTGTTTACAAAATATGGATTTGCTGTTTTGTGGAATGGTAACTTTGTCAACATATTGTTTTGATAGGTTAAAATGGTCAGATCATTTTGATTTTTATAGGGAAGGTGTAAGGTGCATTTTAAAACCTATCTGCATATTTAACTCAATTTTGACAGGTGTGTGGGTTGGATCTGGTTTGCAGAACTGCGTCCAATTGTAAGAGTATGAAATGGGCACTTCTAGACGATTTGCACAATAAATTAGAGTACCTACTTAGGGCATTGGGTTGACTGTGATTCTATGATTAGAAAAGTTGTAAATCTATTTAATCCTCCTATTCTAGTGATGATATTAGCGGTGAACTGCTACAGCGTGAACTTGGCTACGAACGTCCAGAACATCTTCACCGCCGCAAAGTTAGTCGCGATCGCCATCATCGTCTGCGGCGGCGCGTACAAACTGATATTAGGTAAAGTATCAAGCAAACGGCCAAAATTCGTCCGTCAGACATTTAAACGGTAACGTGACTAGATAGTGACTGAAGGCTTAATGTCATTCAGAAGTTTGCAAATTAGCCAAAAATACAATAGGGTACACAAACAACCTAACTACAGGGTATAAAAATGGCGGACCACCCTGAACATTGTTTTACATAAATGACTGCAGTGCAGTATTGATTTTAAAAACGTTTTGTCATATATTTAAGTACTTTAGTCAAAAACACTGCAATGGTACATACCATAAACCTAAATTGACAGTATTCCATTGCATTAGATATCCCTTTTGTCGAAAAATAATATGGGTAAGTCGGTACTATTTAAAGCGGCATTTTATACACGCACGAGACAAGTCATGTTACCGTTCGCCATTCCATTACAAAAACACCATCATTAGAACGTTAGAATCATGAATCAAATTTCGAACAAACTTACAGTTGGTTGTGTCCGTATGGTGCAGGTAATACGCGACATTTACAGGAGCCCAACTTCACCAGTAGCACGGCTACGATAGGCAACATTGCCACGGCCTTCTACACCGGCCTATGGGCCTACGACGGTTGGAACAATCTCAACTATGTCACTGAAGAAATAAAGAATCCATCCAGGTAAGTAAAACTTGCGCAAACAACTACAATACTGAACTCGAAATATATATATACTTATTAGACTTGGAAATATTATTGGCCTTAGTTTAATATGAGGGACTACAGCACAACCTGCATCCATATTTTGAACAATATCTATTCATTATACATAATTATATGGTAACGTAGAGTCGCTCAGTTGAATGGTATCTCTTAATTGAATTACGAGGAAAGTTTCACTAACGATTGCTATTGCGTACTAATTGAAATCTAGCGAACTTTTACCTATATTTTAAATTATCGCGTATCCACGTGAACTATAAGTTTTCCGATGTAAAAAGTTGCCTACTTATTCCTTCCACGGGAATCAATTATCTCGATAACAGATTTAATCTAAATCGGTCCAGTGGTTTAAGAGTCAAGACAGACAAGTGCTCCCTTAACCCACCTAGCGTTTCGGTTAAAGCCCCAGATACACCGACAGTTACTTTCGTATTTATAACATTAGGTAGATATGGGTATGAATTTTAGCAATTAGGTTCACATAGAAAGACTGGCCACGACTGACACGTCTAGACTTACTGTGTTGATGACCGGGGTGTTTACCTTATCGTTGGGTGGGACACGGTAATGATGATTGTCAACTTTGTCATGGTCGTTTAGGAATCTCCCGATGAGCATCATCATCGGCATCCCACTGGTGACGCTATGCTACGCCCTCGTGAACGTGTCGTACCTGGCCGTGATATCCGTCAGCGAGATGGCGGACAGCGAGGCGGTCGCGGTGACCTTCGGGAACCGCCTGCTCGGCCCCATGGCCTGGCTCATGCCTCTTGCCGTCACCATATCCACGTTCGGCTCTGCCAACGGCACACTGTTCGTCGCTGGGAGGTAAGCGCTGCTACTACTACTACTACAGCCTATTTGCATCCCACTGCTGGGCACAGGCCTCCTCTCACCACGAGAGGGTTCGGGCTATAGTCCCCACGCGGGCCCAGTGCGGATTGGGGACTTCACGCACATCTTTGAATTAATTCGCAGATGCGTGCAGGTTTCCTCACGATGTTTTGCTTCACCGAAAAGCTCAGTAGTTAATTCAAATTGAATTTCGCACATAAGTAAACTCAGAGGTGCGAGTCGGAATCGAACCCCCGTCCCTCTGCATGAGAGGCGGTAGCGGTAGGTCGAACCACTAGGCCACCACGGCTTCTAAGGGCTACATTGGTCGAATTTTCAATAGTTGCTGCTACCATAGAAAAAGTAGACATAATTAATAACATCTTTATACAAGACTAGTGCAATA
This sequence comes from Aethes cnicana, assembly GCA_963971205.1. Lineage (NCBI taxonomy): Eukaryota > Metazoa > Arthropoda > Insecta > Lepidoptera > Tortricidae > Aethes > Aethes cnicana. The sequence goes on along the minus strand of OZ020272.1, from coordinate 23,035,986 downwards.
ACTGATTTTGTAACTGAAAACCTATAAGTTGACTTGTGGGCATTCTGTTCAACGTGGTATTCTGTCAACAGGTTATGCTTTGCCGCATCCAGAGAGGGCCACTTATTGGACATCCTGTCCTACGTCCACGTCCGTCGCTTCACGCCTGCACCAGGGTTAATATTCCATGTAAGTACGCTGCAGATTTTGGAGTAATATTTAAATTTGATATATGTCACAAATATTAAAATTATAAATCTGTTTCAGTCCCTGATAGCAGTTGCGATGGTGTTGTACGGAACGATTGACTCGCTGATCGATTTCTTCTCGTTCACGGCGTGGATATTCTACGGAGGCGCCATGCTAGCCCTCATCGTCATGAGGTACACCAAGCCGCATGCACCCAGGCCATACAAGGTAATAACTCGATTTTTGAATAAAAAACCCCGACTGCATGCAAACTTTTGATATTGGCCTCTGCAGTGCCAACTAGCGGATGCGAAGTCGGCGGTGCAATATACAACTATACTCTTTGATCGACGGACTGTAGACAATCTAATAAGTAGAACTATGTGACGAAAATTTGTGTCGTAAAAGGCTTGTATGTCTAAAGAGACATACAAGCCTTTTTCGCCACAAATTCTAGGTAAAGACCTAACCTCATAACGAGAGATAAAGACAAAAGAAGCCTCGGATGACATTACTCGCTCCAAATGTCTTAATGCAATGCAAATAGACACGCAGTAGTGACAGTTCACTTCACTGGTGCCCTGAAATTTCATCCCTGTGACACGCTGCGATCATCATCGTGCCCCCCGCTATTGACCTTGCACACACACTGTACCTGTGTCACTTTCACTATCAAGAGAATCAAACGATACCTACAGAAACTAAAAATTAAAATGCATCAAGCCATTTAGGCTACAGAGCGTGCCAAAGAAATACAAAAACATAACTCTCCTTCTGGTGCAGTCGGGTGAAAACTTTCTAAACTCTGAAAATTTCAAATCAATTGTGTCATCACATCACAATTATGAGTTTGAACTTTAATTTTAATCACAAAATTGGATCGTTACACACTTCAAAGTTAAGGAAACATGCAGATTACAAAACAGTATGTTATTAAAACGTATATTTCATTTTCTTAGGTGCCCATTGTAATACCGTACATCGTTCTTCTGGTGTCAGCGTATTTGGTTGTAGCCCCGATCGTCGACAAGCCTCAATGGGAGTACCTCTATGCTACTGGGTTCATTTTCGGTGGCTTGTTGGTTTACCTGCCCTTCGTCAAATGGGGTTACTCCCTGCCATTCATGGGTAAGACATAACTTAAGGCAAGAATATTTAATAATAGTACTACATACAGAATGGCCACGGAATCACCCGCCTGAATCTAGCCGGCGCGCAACACGCGCCCAACTCGCCCTTACCGTCATTTGTTTCATCCGGAGATGGAGAGTGAATCATTGGTCCGCGTAGGTGGCACACACACAATTACAAGTGTACAGACGTCCTCGCACGCAAACATTGACACTTCATTCGAATTGTGTTCGAAATCGTGCTTTTATAGGCCGTGTCCTCCGTGTGCTTAAGGTTAAGTTCATTGTTCTTAATAAATGGCCGTCACCGGTAAATGATACTAGTGCTAACATCCGTTGCCTTGAATTGTTTCAGATAAAATTACCGTCTTCTTGCAATTGATTTTGGAAGTGGTGCCAACGTCGACGACATTCGAGTACTAAGCAGTCCGCGCTGGACTTTAAATAGAGCATTTGTGACAAAGTTACTCTAACTTATTTTACATTATAGAAAACACAGGATATTTTGCAGATTTTAACAGTACTGTCAAACAATTATGTAATTAAAGTGTACTTAAACACATATACCGTATGAATACGAAAACGCAATAAACGACATTAACGTGGCTTACAGAAATCCGAAACGAAATGTTCAAACATACACCCTGAAAATATTTCAAGTATAATTTATAAGCTCAACTTTGATAGAGACATTGTCATGCCTACGAAGATTGTAGGTACCTCTTTCGTTACATATTTTTATGATTTGTTTTATTTGTTTATTCAGCTACATTACTTAAATTACTTCTATACAAATAAAGATACATAATTGATTAAGATTGTTAATATTAGACGGGGGAGTGTTTCCACTCTTTAGTTATTTATTGTAGCAATGCATTCGTTAATCTTGAACGCTGCCCTACTTAATGTTGTTACTAGATGATGATAGTTTTTTTTTCTCTAAATGTATCCGTTTCACGAGTAAGTAGAAGTACCTAATTTAATTTATAGTAGGGAGCTACAGAGAAATATTCTGAATTTAATCCGGGGCTACCATTTCTCGGCCGATGATCGCAATTTGGCGCTCCTACCCTACCTAGCCCAACCAAACACTACGACTCACTATAAAACTACTTAGCGCTATAAAATTGTGAAATTATATTTTGATAGTTTTTAATTAACTACTTGGATCATCGTTGGCAAAATTGTAAATGTACTTAGAAAGACAAATGAAGATTCATAACTATTAAACAAAACAATTGAAAATTTTTTCAGACATAATTTGCTGTTCCCAAACACTACAGTAACTTGATTTCCGTGCTGATAAAAATAGTCATATACATACATACACTAAGTATATTGACGATACCTAACGAATGTAGATACAATACAATGTTAATTATATATACCTAATAACTTACGAAAGGCAGTATAAATGTATAAGTAGAAATGTTATGTTGACTGAAATTACCTATTGAAAGAGTGTATACGCTGTGTTATGCAGTTTTAAATGTGTTTAAATAATTAAACATATTAGATATTTGTATTTTACCAATGTAATGTTGTATCTTCATTGTTCAGAATCAAATGTATTTTATTTTCGAGTTCTTTGCATGTAAAATACTTTGAGAAACTTTTCAGAATGTTTTCTAGGAATTTAATTATTAAGTCATTGCTCATTTCATTAGGTTGCACGAATCATTCCCACGGGGCCGGGCATTATGGTGGAGTGTTTGCTTTGGACACACGTCGCTCAAAAGGTCATTTGCTTTTATCGGTTTTCTGAGATATAGGTCATATATTTTTACTACATTTTTTTACTGGTAAGTCGAACTGTACCTCTATAGAATGCCCCAATAATATAGCGCTGTAAGCCCGAGGCATTGTCTCAACCTGCCAGGCGCCCTGTTTACATCACTATGAGCGATTGTGCTAAACTCATAGTTAGTAGTTGTCGCCTCATCGGAATAGCCTACTTTAGAATCGAAATCAAGCGACGGTTCATTTTCATTATATCTAATCTTAAACGTATTATTTAAATACGTACTATGTTATATTAATTTTAATTTTAATTCGTTGTAGACAATACTGTCCCCATTTTAAGACTAAAACGTGTTTTAACCAATATAAAGATGTATCGACGGCTTAGCTTCGCGACCGGTAAAATTTGGTCCCATCATTCCTTACCGGGGCTGGACTAGGCTGTCGTTTATATGAAAATGTTATTTTTTTTATTATTATTAACGACATTTTTGTTTGTCGAACTAATTAAGTTTTTAAAGAGAACTAGAAATTATTGACGAGTCCCTATACAAACGAAAAGACATTCACTTGCGTATTTCCATGTTGTTTTTGACGGTCACGCTTATAAATTACAGTAAAGATAATATTAATATGTATAATAGGTAACACCAATTTTAATCAAGTACCTACAAAGTAAAGACGGGCACATATTAGTACACGCCTAATGATGTGATATTGTTATGGGTAAAACTTATGGGTTTTATTTTGTGTACTCGGAAATATCATTATTATCTATCACATATGGCTACAACTCTTAAAGAGACAAATATTTATTGTTATTATATACTACCATTGAATAAAATTGAAATTTTAATTAAATACAAATAAAGGAGATCCAGAGATATTTTATTGTATATTTTAATTTACACTCCCAGTACTTTCTGCATAAGCATTTAAATGAAACACAAAATAGGTACAACAATTTATTGCTGACAAGTAACAAAGATCACAGATCTTCTAAAAATTTAATATATTTAAGGCTAGTTTTATTGCGCGCACTTACATCACTTTCCTTTTTCAAGGAAATCTATGTGGTGTTTATGGAGGAGATATACATGTCACGATTTAGTACACACATTGACCTATAATAAAATAAAACATGGGACACCCAAAGCTGAAGAGATATGTCAAAATACATAGAACAGTGACATTTCAAAAATACGTTCTAATGGATGCTAATAACGACTATAATCTGTGTCAAAATAAATATTTTATACAAAAGTTAACTTAAAATGATAAGTTTTAGGTAAGTATCAAATTTGCAAACTCATATTTGTAAACATTGAATACTTGACTTGCTCGGCCGAAACGAGACTAACATGTCTGGAGCACAAACTAAAATGTCTCGAGTGACTACATATCCCCTCTTAAGCTCCCCGACTAAGACGTCGTCAAATAGATCTAACGCGTAGTGGTGACTAATTTCGCGACACGATTGAATAAAAGCAAAAATACACATTTGTACATACTTCTTCATGAGGCATATTCATTAAGATATATATAGCTACCTGATGGTAAGCATACGTGTTAATATACAAAATGAAATGAATACACTAATAATATAATTTCAAGCCTATTCAAGTTTCAATAATAAGACCAGAACCCCACTGCGCACGGGCTAGCTACACACGTGGGAACAAGCTTCATACCAAAATATAGGTACATACATCCACAGCAATACACAAGTACGCTATGAAAAATAATGGACCCACGTATAGCGTGTGCTTAGCGTGTACCAAATCGAGTGTTTTGAAAAATACCTATAAACTCATAGTCGAAAAATCGAGCCGAGTATCTTTTTGGAATTCTATACTTAACAATATAAAACGATATTATGTAGAATACAACACAAACACTGAAATTTTAAAACATGTCAATTTTACAAAAACTAAAACTAATTTACATTAAAAACAAACTATTAATGTAAGTTGTCTGCCATAGGTCTAAAGTAAGGGTAACGTGTACTCGGTTGACTATTCGAAGTAAACACATTGGTTTTCAAGTTTTATCTTACAAATTACTATAGTAGGGAGTGTTTGATGGCCAAACTTAATATTATGTAAATAGTACAATCGACGTCAATGTGCTTCAGTTTTGCTCACACGGTTTTATTTAAATAAACTCCTATAACGCTATTTACGAAAACTAGAATCTGAGATGTTGCTTGTTTTTCATCATGTGCCTGCAACAAAAAAAGAAGAAGAAATGTTATAATGAGAACGATACACATTTATTTATACATCTTGCCCTATTTTGATAACTTTTTTGCCATCTTTTAGGGTTTAAAATACTTTTGAAAAAAAGTAGCTATATATAATCACTTATATGTCAAACCAAAGCAGTGCAAAAATCTATTTCAAATTTTACTTTTGTAATTTCTTATGTAATAATGAAGTTTTAAAATCTCATTATTTTGTGAACGGCAAGGCTGTGAAAATAATGAGTTCGTTGGATATTTTGTTATTGCGACCGCCCACCGCGACACGTTGGCGTCTCGCTCCATCTCGTCATGACTGCAGTATGTCTGGAGGATATTCCTGGCTGGCTCCGTGGCTACTTACTTGTCTAGCGTCTCCCAGAAGCCGAGCAGGACCGCGCGGTCGAGGTGCCGCTTGGTGCGGCTCAGGTTAAGCACGGTGACCGCCCACCGCGACACGTTGGCGTCCAGCTTCATCTCGTCGAACTTCAAGTGGAACGCGCATACTGACAGGAACGAATGCATAAATTACGAAACGATTCTTTGTAGGTACAACAAAAAATACGTGATTTTGAGTGGCCCCCCACTTAACTTCTTAATTCTTAACCTGACCACAAATCACTAAGGTGGAGGGGGGTTTGAAATTTTGTGCAATTTCCAGCAGATTTAAATGGGATCTTTGTGTATTTTTGTAAAGCGGGATTTTTTTATTTAATATCAAAAAATGCCATCGGAGGTTACTTCAAATTGCAAAAAACGCCGCAGCGGAATAACGACGATTGAAACGCACGAACAATCATCAAGTAAACAAGATTTGAGCGTTAACTTACTGTTGGCGAATATCTGCACCGGGTTGCCCTCCCACGGCCAGCCCTTGAACTGCCAAGCGGGCCCCTGGACGAAGACCGCCACGACCCGGTCCCACTCCGCCGTGGTCAGGCGGCTCGGGTTGTCCACAACCCGGTACGGGACCTGAACAAAACGTTCAAATGAACTAGGTGTACAACGAGAGACCGTGAGCCCAAAAATGAACATCTCAATGCAGGTTTTACTTTTTCATAGAAACTAAATAAATATTCCATTGAAGACTTGTGCAAAAGGCCCTTTAGAGTTAGAGAAAAGTTTCTGTTAACTGGGGGCGAATTCTCTGACTATTTCGAAATGATTTCGTAAATGTCAGATCCATACAAAAATGACAGATTGCATTGAAATTCATTATACTTAAGATATTATCACGATAATATAGGTAAACCTGTCAGTTTCATATTGACATCATCACTAGTTTAAAGTACATAAGGGATTAAATTAGGATCTCGAAATCTCGAATATTTTAAGAACAAAGTAAGTAAGCACTACAAGCACGAAGCCTAGTGTATTCGCGTTATTCTATGCCCCATGTTAATCAAAACTTTAATCAAATGTATTATAAATTTATTTATTCAAATTATTGAATTAATACATGTGCCAAATTATCATTCCTCATCCCTAATGTTGACCCTCGATTTCGCTCGGGCCAACAATAACTAGGGCGTCGTCATTAAATGACGAACTTTTCGCACTTGCGTCAAAATGTACTATTTAGTATCATACCGTGATGGTGGAGGTGTTGGCGTTGGGCACTTGATCAGCCGTGAGCCCCTTCCTCCTCTGAAGCAGGACCTCGTTCTCACGGACCGCACCCTCAGCCTTCTTCTGTTCGACTGGCACGAACCTGTCGCAACATTATACAGATATAGAAACCTAAAGAGTAAAATTCTAGCCGTTTGTAGAACCTAGCATTATCGGGAAGATGTCCCATACTCTAGTAACATTATGTATTTGAATCTTGCGTCAAATCCGTTAGTTTCAGAGTTTTTTTCAGATATTGGCGATTAAAAAAGGAGTCCTTTTTGATAGTGCCTACCTTCTTAGGACGTTTTTAAAGTAGAGTAAATACACTTCAATAAGACACTTCAATTCGCTCTATAAATCAAATAGTTCCCTGGGTTTATAGGATGTCATAGCAAGATACAACTGGAGAGGGCGCGAATAAAGCGCCAAGAAGACGGCGTCAAGTGCGCTTCGCGGCGCGGCTTCTAAGTTGTGTCGTGCTGTATATTTGTGCGCGAACTCACTT